>CM076409.1:14763324-14913342 GCA_038363315.1 Mugilogobius chulae
AGGTCTGCATCTGAGACAGGACACAACTGTAACACATCTGAGACAGGACACAACTGTAACAGGTCTGCATCTGAGACAGGACACAACTGTAACAGGTCTGTATCTGAGACAGGACACAACTGTAACAGGTCTGCATCTGAGACAGGACACAACTGTAACAGGTCTGCATCTGAGACAGGACACAACTGTAACAGGTCTGCATCTGACTGTAACACACAGGACACAACTGTAACAGGTCTGTATCTGAGACAGGACACAACTGTAACAGGTCTGCATCTGAGACAGGACACAACTGTAACAGGTCTGCATCTGAGACAGGACACAACTGTAACAGGTCTGCATCTGAGACAGGACACAACTGTAACAGGTCTGTATCTGAGACAGGACACAACTGTAACAGGTCTGTATCTGAGACAGACACAACTGTAACAGGTCTGTATCTGAGACAGGACACAACTGTAACAGGTCTGCATCTGAGACAGACACAACTGTAACAGGTCTGCATCTGAGACAGGACACACTGTAACAGGCTGATCTGAGGGACACAACTGTAACAGTCTGTATCTGAGACCAGGACACAACTGTAACAGGTCTGCATCTGAGACCAGACACAACTGTAACAGGTCTGTATCTGAGACAGGACACAACTGTAAAAGGTCTGTATCTGAGACAGACCAACTGTAACGTCTGATCTGACACCAGACACACTGTAACAGGTCTGCATCTGAGACAGGACACAACGTAACAGGTCTGTCTGAACAAACATGAACAGG
Organism: Mugilogobius chulae; assembly: GCA_038363315.1. Lineage (NCBI taxonomy): Eukaryota > Metazoa > Chordata > Actinopteri > Gobiiformes > Gobiidae > Mugilogobius > Mugilogobius chulae. The sequence goes on from CM076409.1 coordinate 14,764,098, forward strand.
TCTGTATCTGAGACAGGACACAACTGTAACAGGTCTGTATCTGAGACAGACACAACTGTAACAGGTCTGTATCTGAAGACAGGACACAACTGTAACAGGTTGCATCTGAGACAGGACACAATGTAACAGGTCTGCATTGAACAGGACACAACTGTAACGTCTGTATCTGAGACAGGACACACTGTAACAGGTCTGTATCTGAGACAGGACACAACTGTAACAGGTCTGCATCTGAGACAGGACACAACTGTAACAGGTCTGTATCTGAGACAGGACACAACTGTAAAGGTCTGTATCTGAGACAGGACACAACTGTAACAGGTCTGTATCTGAGACAGGACACAACTGTAACAGGTCTGTATCTGAGACAGGACACAACTGTAACAGGTCTGTATCTGAACACAGACACATGTAAAGGTCTGTATCTGAGACAGGACACACTGTAACAGGTCTGTATCTGAGACAGGACACAACTGTAAAGGTCTGTATCTGAGACAGGACACAACTGTAACAGGTCTGCATCTGAGACAGGACACAACTGTAACAGGTCTGCACTGAGACAGGACAAATGTAACAGGTCTGCATCTGAGACAGGACACAACTGTAACAGGTCTGCATCTGAGACCAGACACAACTGTAACAGGTCTGCATCTGAGACAGGACACAACTGTAACAGGTCTGATCTGAGACAGGACACAACTGTAACAGGTCTGCATCTGAGACAGGACACAACTGTAACAGGTCTGCATCTGAGACAGGACACAATGTAACAGTCTCATCTTGACACCAGACACAACTGTAACAGGTCTGCATCTGAGTGATTAGACCAGACCTGTCAGTTGTGAGTATGAACAGACCTGTGTGAGTAGAAACAGACCTGTGTGAGTAGAACAGACCTGTGTGAGTAGACAGCCTGTGGAGTAGAACAGACCTGTGTGATTTAGACAGTCCTGTCGATACGGATCTGCTGCTTTCTTTCCCCGCTCTGACATTAGTCCCTCCTCTTCTGACTCGGACTGTGAATCCGATTGGCTGATGGTCTCCTCTCTTTTGTTTGATTGGAGGTCCATCTCTCTGTGCAGCTGCTCTATGATGTCTGAGGTTCCATCCTGGTCTGGATCCTCCCCCACTTCTGCAGACCTGAACCACAAACCTTTAGCCAATCAGCAGCTGAAACAGTTCCGTCACCTTTAGTCTAATGTGGTCCATACCGGGCTTCCTTCAGCTCCTTGTATCTCTGCAGGAGAGCCCGTGTACACGGACGCTCCATGTCAGTGGTTTCCTCAGCAGACGTAGCACAGTGGGACTCAGCCGGGAGCCTCCTCTGGACCCTCCCCAGCTCCGAGCGCAGGACCTGCAGATGATTGACCAACTCCAGCTTCCTGTCTCGTAAGGCGATGATCCTCGTGTTCATGTCTGTCTGCTGGAGCCGCATCTGTGAGCAGAGGAACAAAACTCCAGCTTTTGGGATAATCAATTACTCTAAAAAGTCTTTTAAAACACTAACTGATTTGACCTTTTCTAATAAAAAGACAGATTAGCAAAGTCTTATAATCTTCCAGCAAACTGTCCGATCATAACTTTTTCACATGAATACAGCCTTCTTGAAGTAAAATAAAAGCCTCTCACACATTTGATCAACTTGTCCAGACAGAACAGAACCATTTGCAGATTCTTGGAAGCAGACCCATAATCAGGCCTGTAAGCATCCTGCCGACAGCATTTTTGGCTTTTGCCCACATTATTCAACAGAAACCACAAAATGCTTCCTCCTGGAAAACTCTAATTTGCAGTAGATTGTAAAGAATTAGTAGACGCCGTTTTTTGGACTTTAAACAGTGTGTAATGAGCTTTGTATTTGTCATATTTGGGTGACTTCTTGTGACTTTTGTGGCAGAAGTAATGCAGGTCTACAGCGCTGAGGCTCAAGACACATTTACTCACTAAAAAGATGTTTGTAGATGTACTTTCTTTGAGTGCTTTGTCTTCTAATTGTCAAAAAGATCAAATTATGCAAACATGAATGCTAGAGCTGAAACAATTCATCGAGTTAATCGAGTCATTTGATTACAAAAAGCTATGATTATTATTTTTTGCTTTAATGAATTGCTTAATTTGTATTTTTAATAAAAACAGCGTGAATCTGTGGTGCGCGGAGCGACACAGCGCTTGCTCCTGGAAGCACCGCTGCCAGGCTACAACGGCACAGGCGACAGTGTATTTTAAACTATGGCATTTGTCTTTGAAAAAGACTTGTTTGTGACAAGATCATAAAACAAACAAAGTCTCAGCGGCTAAATGGAACAGCCCCTGGAGCTAATGCTGTGAAATGACTCACACGAGTTATTCTCATAGTTTACATGAAACAGGCTCACATTTGGGACATGTGTGCTACTTGAGACGTGAAAACTCCGTCCCTGCAGATGTTTGTGGATTTAATATTGAATCTAATGATGTATCTGAAGCTCTCAGACTCAACACACTTCTGCATCTATGTGAAAATGAGCTCAGTACGGATCACTTTTATTATGATGTTAAAATTGTGGAAAAGTTGGGTATTTTATGTACAATGAAAAGTGCAAAATACCTTTATTTCCTTAGATTTCCTCAAAATGTAAACAAAGTTAATAGATCACTTGATTAATCAAAGTTAATAATTGTTAGAATAGTCTATTACTAAAAATATCGCTAGGTGCACCCCTAGTGAGCGCTTTTAATGATTTAGTTTGACAAAGTCTGTACAAAGTCAACCTCAGTGAGTGCGAGGGAAATGTGACTCTCTACGGCCAAAATACTATTAGACGTTTAAATGTGTCTGTTTAGTTTCACTGTTCGGTTAAACAAAGCCTTAAGCATTCAATCAATCAATCAATTCATCAATCAATCAATCAAGTACTTTATAGTCCCGTTAGGGAAAAAATCACAAAATACAGACACAAGACAAGAGAAACACAAGACAACAAGACAAGGACACCTGCTCAGACCTGTTACTGTTTGTTCAGCAGTGTTATGGCAGAAGGATTCAAGTGTTTTTAAAGCCATTGGTCTTATGTTTGGCTGCTCTGAGAGCAAACGCTCAAACTCAGAGAACAGAACATGTGACGGATCAGAGATGATTCTATGAGCTAAACATAACACCGAGCTCTCATGAATCTGCTGCAGGTGTGGATCCTATGATCTTCATGGCTGTTTTTACCATATTTCCTAGTTTGTTTTTGTTTTAAACAGACAAACTCCCGTACCACACACATAAACCATAGCGAATAATGCTTTCAAGTACAGAAGTGTAAAAGTCCACATAATATTTCTGCTGACACCAAGAGCCTTAGTCGACGTAGAAAGTGCATCCTCTGGGCCAAACGAGAGCAGAGAGAGTCGATGTGAGGATTCAACAGAAAAAACAAATAAAAGCTAAATAAAAATCAGTGTTGTGTTTATTTTATGTGCTTCAAGAACAGAACCTGTCCAGTGGCGTTACATTCAGCAAGGACATGAATTTACATGTCACTGTAAAATTGACCAGAGGTCAATAGAACAGACAGACATGCAAAGTAGGGACTTTTTAGTTAGTGAATTAATTACAAGGCAAAGATATATTTTATCTAATATGATAAGGATAATTATTGAGATCCTAGATTCAAAACAGTAAAGCAAGTACGTTAAATATGAAATTATCCCATGGACTTGAAAACAAAAAGTAGTAAAAGACAATTCCAATTCTGCAATTTGTTATACTAAACAATTTCTTAGCAAATGTTTGAAATATCAAGTTATTAAAACAGCGTGTTTAAAATACAGTGTATCAGACATGTCCGAGCTGTGTCCTAAAGACTAATTAAATCCTAAGATCATTTTTAGCTCTCTGATTTCTTGCTAAATTAGTCCAATTAAAGTTTTAATTTTATTGTCAAATTTTAATAACTTTACTGTCATAATTGAAAATCTAAATTTAATGCCTGTCTCAATAAATTGCGAAAAGTCATCAAGAGGAAATCAATTTATATATTTTCAAATAGCCCCTGTGATAAGTTCAGACATCCTTGTATAGTTAAAGGCTAAAACCTGTGTAAAAGTTATATCCAACTGGATCCATTTTCCAGGCCAAAGTCATGTTAAGACCCAAATTTAGAAACCATAAATAAAAGTTAAAATTACATAGGTTAAATGTTTTTGTTACTTCTTGACTGCATCCATTCTGTCTTTCTAACTTAATGCAACATATTAATGATTGAGCAAATAAGAAAATGTCCTCCTAGAACAACGAACACTATTTTCACATTACTCTAAGTACATTATAATAGTCAGTGTTATTGTAACTAAATACTATGTTCATATGCGTCTAAACAACCTAATTTGAATCCTTGCCAAAAAGCATTTAAAATAATATTTACCCAAATTATAGTTTTTCCCCAGTTTAGTAAATTTATGTATTTCTCTAATTTAGAAAATTGGATTTTGTTCAAATACATTTTTAAAGTCTTTTAAATACATCTTTGCATTTTACAATTAATATGTATAAGTTAGTAATTTTAGATTATAGGTATAAGCAGTTAATTAATTTTTACAATAAAAATAATCTGAATACGGAGTCCCAGTGCATTACATTCATTACATTGAATTAATTGCAGGAACTTCTGAAGGGAGGAGACACTCGAAGAAGAATCCACACAAGTAAATCCCTTGGCTTCACTGAACTGTTGAACTGATGAGATGGCGAGTTTTTCCAGCACCTCTGATGCATGTGACTCTAATGAACAAGTAATCAGTGTATCCAAACAAGAACTTGAACAGCTTGTGCGGCAAGAGATCCACATTCTGGTAAAGCAGAAGGAGGACCAGGATGGTCTATGTAAAGAACTTCAACGACAACTGGACGAAGGAATGAAATACAAAACATCTTTTGACATGATACTGGCCAAAATGACAGAGTGGGCCAAAAGAGCAGAACCTTATCTTTCTCTGATTCATTCAAGTGATAAGACTAACAGCTCCCAACCAAGTCCACAATCTACAAGCGACATGGAAGACGTCAACTTCAAAGACTTTATGGAAACAACTACAAAAGAACTGGAGCATATTAGAGCTAAAAGTGCAACTTTGAAGGCACTTTTCATAAACTATTGTCAACGAATGAATTCATCCCCTGTGGCTTCATCTTCTGCAAATCCATCTCTCACCACCTCATCTTCCACATTTGGGGAGAGTCGACATAAATTCAAGAGAGCGGAAGAAGATGTATCACATGCAATAGAACAACTAACAACATCAGTAAAGACAATGATGCAAGCCCAACAAGCACAAGAAACGACAGCAGCGATACAAGGACAGCCCATGACAACACTAAACACACCAGTGGTGATCTATACTGGCACTCAACCGAAAAGTCGAAAAGATTTGAGAAACGTCAGAAGAAATAGGAGAACTTCCAACAGTGCAAACAATCAAAGTCAAAGAATAATCGGCCGATGTGGGACACTGGACGAGAGAATGTCCTGTAACAACTCAAAGACAAAGACCCAGACCAAATAACCTTCATCACTCATGCAACCAGTGCCATCCTACAACATGCAGACTGGGATGACTCAACAAACAGCTGTGCCACTGTCACCGCCGCTCCCATCACAAAGCAGAAGAAATATGAGTGGTGGAAATCAATATCAAGAAGGACACCTATGGCAGTCTGAAAGAACATAGTGACTGTTTTTGAAGAAACCTGCAACTAGACCATAACGTGTACAACATGCCAACTTTTCCAGAAGATGAAGGAAGACAACCAAATCCAGATGCTGAGAAAAAAGACTAATGACCCTGACGGACGAGAGCAGACCGAGATGCACCCTTCCACTGGGAATCCAGAGAGGGGAAGAAAAGGAGGAGAGAAGAAGAAAGGAGGAGAAGAAGACGTAAAACGAGGAGAGTAAAATTCATCTCCCTTGATTTACATTAAATGCTTGATTTTGATTATGCTAAAATCTGTTTATGCTATCTGTGTTTTGTAGAGTGAAACATTCCATTAAACGATTGGCCTCGGACAGCTACAATCGATGACGAGTTGTGATACAACTGGCTGAGAAGAGATGTGAAAATCAACAGCCAACAACATGGGTAAAGATTCAAAGAGCACTGACAGGAACAAGAAGGAACGTTAAATCAAAACGTATCAAATTTGATATAAAAATAATTTTGTAACGTACCTTTAGATGCGCATAAAGTGTCAGACACATGCTTGATACACTCACTATAGCATGTAAATAATATAGTTTTATGTAAAAAACATGGATTTGACAAAAATCACATTAAACTAAGACAATTATTACCATAACTTTAGCCAATACTAAATGAATGACATATTAAGAACTGAAAATGCTTTTAGAACTAATATATTTAAGATTTCCACTGACAAAACAGGCACAAATATGTAATTTCTTGAATAAACTTACTATTTGTTCTTTAATATCATTCAATACAGACCCAATTGATCATTTCAGAGTAAACTTTGTAGAATTTTGGTTCTGAATTATTCTGTGTAATACAATAGATAAAGTTAAATTTTAAAATTATATGGGTTTAAAACTGAGCCATCTTTTCACTAAATAATCTACCCTATGACACTAGAGTGATCACATATTATATCCTGCGTGCTTTATGTTTATATTTTGAGACTAGTTTAGGTAAATGTATTGATTAGATGCAAACCTTTTAAAAATCTAGCTTTTTAAAGATATTAATGTACTGAGTACAAATAGAGTAAGTTATTAGTAATGCTGTAAACCTAGAATACTTCCTAATTAGGACTAACTGAAAGCATTTGGCAAATATAGAAATTAAAAAATAGTTTTGTTTGTTTTTAGTTTCATGGTTTTAAATTGTTACAGCAATAGAAACGAAATGCACACTGAAAAAATTAATTTGTAGAACGAACACAACAAAATAGTGGACACTCATTGCACCCATTAAAATAGAGTCCATTCAAAACAATAGAAAAACATTATGTCAACACAAAATTCCCCATTATACCTGACACTATTGTTTGTGTAAAGGCAGCATCACTGGAACACATTCATACTATTAAGTAGTTTAGTAATAACATGAACAGCTTTGATCGGCCCACACAAATGAAATGTGTGAGTGACTTTAGTGGTGTGTGGTTCAACACAATACAAATATGTAGACAAGAAACAGAAAACAAATGTGTGACTACATTAACCCTTGTGTCCCGTTCCTAATCTCCTGTTAAAGCCCTTTTACTCCACTTGTTTTGACGGCTGTAAAATTATAGTAAAATATATATTTTTCAAACTTTTTGGGTTAGATCTGTTAATCCACTTCTGTTCTGACTAAAAATACCAAATTTGAAAAAAATTTCAGTGTTTTAATAGTTTTACAGACTTATATAAAAGCTGATTTTCAGAGGTGAAAATGTGACACAAAATGGACCATTTTTCATATAAAATGAAAATATAATCTGGATTTTTTTTTACCCTTTATTACAGCCTTGGACATGTTAAAATGAGTCCCGACTTTGACTTTGATGATTTTGTAGTTTTTGTGCAGAAGCAGTTTGTAGTTTTTTCTTCCTCTTGTTCTGTTAGCGCCATTTTTTCCCCCATTGACTTCCATTAGAAACACTTTTTTTTTACTGCTCTGAAAATCCACTATAAAAGTGTGATTTTACAAACTTTTATGTTTGTTCCTTTTCAGAAGAAGTGAAATAAGTCATTTTTAGACTTTTAGATGAATTGTGTGTATTTCCCATTGAAACAGGCCTGTGAAGAGTAAGACACAGTTTCCTCATTCAAACCTATGGAGAAGGACAGCTCATGTGTAAATGACCAGACTCTGGGTTTAACTAAACTGTGAGTTGATTTTTTGAAAATTTGACTCGATCTAAGGTTTGCAACGAGAAATCATTGAAATATCTAAAAAACTGTAGCAATGGTGGACAATTTAAAAATGAAAAGTGCCAAAAAATGGAGTAAAACTCCCCAACGGGACACAAGGGTTAAATTACGTACATTTAACAATGGTATTTTGTCATTTTTCCAGTGCATGCCATCTGTACACTCCCAAATATAAAATTACTTCTATAATGTTACAGCAATTAATATTCTATCTTTTCTACAAATTGTGTATGAGTTTATGATTATGCCCTGAATAAGCTGTTAGAATATAAAAGAAAGATAACCCCCAGTGAGGTATCCGGCAATAAACTAATAAAAGAAAATATGACCTGATATAAACAAAAATGACTGATTAAAAAGATAGATTCCATTTTAAGTCATTTAGTTACAGTGGTGTTCAAAATATGTATTTTTTAGATAAAAGGAGAATTTGAAACACACTGCTAGGTACTTGGAAAATGTCATTTACGTGTAATTATTCTGTCTAAATAGTTAATTAGTATGAATACCTAGTCAAATCATTGATGTGTCCTTTAGTCGACTAATCAATTAATAAGTCATGTTTCAAAGCCTAAAGCTCAATGCATTTATATTTATTAACCAGACCTTAATTAATAATTCAAAGACATGTTTGGACATCTTTTTGATGCCTAAATATTCTGACTGCTAGTAGCAATAAAGTTTTGTTTTTAGAAATAACTCAGATTCAAAAAGTTAAAGCTTGTAAAAATAAAAGTTAGAAGTAATTTTGAAACTCTGTGAAACTTTCCAGGACAAGCAAAGTTCAATTAGAGAATATAAAAATGTGCATTTAATATAATAAAAACTTCAGTGATTATATAAAAAATATTACAAACATACCGTTATAGAGTGTAAATACAACTTAAAAGTTTTGTTTATTTGGAGCAATCTTCATGACCAAAAAGGCAGAATTGTCCGGATATTTATTTTATTAGTTTTACCTAGAAATTTACCAAACAGCCTCTCGTTAACAAAATTGGGCCATGTAATTCTGAGTAACATAAAATGTAGAGAATAATAGTTGGGGTGCGTATGGCGGGTTTGAACATTTTTGGGATTTTGATTTGTTTGGGTAGATTGGTACCTCTTGTAGGTGTGGATGATAGTTTTGTGTTGATCATAGCAAGTTTGTGGAGAAGGATGTGAAGATATGTTGGGGATGCCAGGAAGTGGAGCGGAGTTCTAAACTGATGACATCACAGTAGAGAGACAAAGACATTTTAAGTTTTCTCACAAGAAACTGATTTTTTATGACCGTGTGTATTTTTGTGGCTCGAGTAAAAAAGAAGAGAGTTGCATTTGGGGAGTTTGGGCCCAGTTTATTACATGGTTGCTGGGCGACTACCTAGCGTGGTGTCGTCCTAGATGAACAGGAAGTACATTTTTGATGCTCAGGAATGGCCGAACTGGAATGAAGTTTGAAAAATGTTTAGTAAAACCTTAAATATAATGATCTTAACTACGTCTTTGTGAAATGAGTAGTTCAACCTGTCATGGGCACTTTAATAATAGTAAATAACAAACATAAATTACTAACAGCGTAAACAACATTAGTGAAATATAATTGTAAAATATAAAAGTGGATTCTACTTCTCTTTTGAAGTAGTCTCTGTCTCTGTTTCCATGTATTTTTACATCTCGTTAATACAACTCATTTTATAGATTTGATAATGCTATATTGATTTTGAAGTGCCTATACAAATATTATGATTTAAATACTCTCGCCTACAGGCTGCAAAAAAATAATCAGTGTTATCGTTTTTATTCAAAAGAATTTGATTGATTTATAAGTATGGTTCAGTTTGATTGACAAGGTCTTTAAAACAGACCACCCCTTCAAAGAACATTGGTCAAATTAAATATATAACATAAATAATGAATGTGCAACTGTGTTGTAGTTGTTATTGAACTTTATGATTTCCAAAGAAGTTTTGTGTACCAGTCTACTTTTAAATTAAGAGGTCTGTTTGTTGACAACATTTATTTCAAAACTGTTGAAGAATTTACTATATAAAATATTTATTTTATTTACAACCACTTAAAAGTAGGGCTGCTCGATTATGATGAAAATAATAATCACGATTATTTAAATTGTAATTGAAATCACGATTATTCAAACGATTATTTGTTTAGCGAGACAGCGTTGATGAATGTAGAGAGTGAAAAGATAAAATAAAAGGTCTCACAGGAATAAACAGCTGTAAATGTATCTACAATTGTACAGAACCAATCTATTTTTCCAAATCAAGGAAATAAATGAGCTATTGAACAGACTTACAAGTTACAGTCAATAATCACGATTGCTCGATTACACCATTTTGCAAACAATTACAGCAATAATCGTAATTGAAATTGAAATTCGATTAATTGCACAGACCTATTAAAAGTATGCTGTTTTAATCATATATATAACTGCTTTTACACTACAATATCTACTTCTACTGTGCCTGTTGATGTTACAATATTGTTTATAATAGTTTAGTTTTTAGATACTAGGAATTTCCACTATTATGAGATAAATAATTATGTCTGACATGAAATGCTCTTACATTATGTATTTCTCACTTACTGTCTTTAGTTTATGCCTTGAAAGGATAAGTTCATTTACAACCTTTAAATTTAGCCATTTTGTAAAAATAAATGCAAAACCATATTTAGATTTGTATGATTTTATACTTTAAGATAAAGTGCTCCTTGTCCGAGTGTCATAATGATAATTAAGATTGATTTATTAGACTCTACATATAGGCTTTTGAGACACATGGTTATAATAATGGTGATAGTTATAGTTTACTCACTTTAATGACATTTTTTTGAATGCTTGTTAAACTAAGATAGCAACTTGCACCCTTTGTGCTCATAATTTTATTTTCTGGTGTTTATGATATGATTTTGCTTAATTTTATTAGTAATCATATAGAATATGATTAAAAGGAGGAATTGTGAGAATTATTCTTCATGTCTTAGACCAGGGGACCCCACTTTTGAGGACCACTGTCTTAGACTACGATCATATGTGACAAAAGTGCTGACTTTAACTTGTTCTTTACTTATTGGCTAGTCACGTTGCATCGTGAGAAGTGCCAGAATTGATTCAGGTTAAGTGTTCCAGAAAAACATGAACATACCCTGAGTAAGTACAACACCTGGAATGGATCCCGAGCACTGCCTGCGGCGATCACTGTCCTGAGGAGATGCCCAAGGCATTGAGGATGGTCAATGCAGAGGAAATTTCCTACGGGAAATAAGTATACCTTAACCTTAACCTACCTTAAGGTACATTGTTGTATGATGAAGTCATTGCTTCATTTACAGAGTCGCTTCACTCATGCTCCCACACAACACAGCTTTCATTCATTTTTATCTACATAATTTGCATTATTTTTAGTTTTTCTTTTAAATGTAAAATAAGCTTTTCTAGGTTTTAGTTAGTTTTAACCTACAAAATATGGTCTGTTTAACACACTTATTGTGGTGTGCAGGTTATCAGAGTTCATTGGCTAAATGAGCCAACCTATACAGTTAAAGGATTTTTGGTACAATTTTTGCAAAGCTTGTAAAGTGTGCGTTTCCAGCAAGAGACATCGTGGTTGTTTCAAGGCACAATTTGGCTGAGATGGTTCAGAAAGTGCTTCATGTTGGCGGAGCTGTATGTGGCACAGGCTCTGTGCTTTGTTCTGCTGCAGACTCTGGTCTAATTATATAGAAACCTATTTAACATTAAACGATTCATGGAAATCAAAGTTTCATTTGAAAGTGGTGCTTTCCCACTTTCAACAAAGCCTGACATATGCACTATTGGGTACATAATAGAGCTCAGTCTTTGCGTGTGGTTGCTGTGGCACATGCGTAGAGTGAAGGTTTGTCGTGCAGAAAGTTGGGAGTTCGAGCCTCACTAATGACTCAACATAGATGCAACAGAATATTTTTATGAGTACGCTACAGACATGAACGCATAAATAATATATATTTAATTTCAACGCCTTAAATGAGTGATTGTCTCAGTAAAACAGTGTTTTATTTGGTTTATGACACTGCACCATTTAACGTTTGTTACATTTAATGACCACATTGACTTGGATTAAATGAAGCAATTTGCGAGGCACCGGCTCATGTACCGGTACAATTGGCTGAAAGCCTCAAGTGGTTCATGAGGCTTCATTTGGCCATCACTATGAACTGCTTGCTGTGAGCTAATGTTTAACAGAGAACTGCAGAAGTATAAATACATGTGTAACAACGAGAGACACTCAGAGACGTTCAGAGATGCTCAGAAAAGCTCTGTTGAAGACCTAATGTGATGACGATCCTGTCACCTGTCAATAAAAAGATCTTCTGAGTACTATGCCTTGGTTCTTTGGTTTCAATGCTCAACTGCCCAGATGTTTGATCCCAACAGTTTGCTCTGCTCTATGCTTTTTAGTCAAGTTAATTGGTCTTAATAGCTTTTCATCGGGACTTCGTTCAGGAGCTCACAGAAAACCGCCTGCCCGGTCCACCATCTTGCCGAAAGTCCCTCCTCCCTCACAGCTACAGCGTTAGCTACCTTCTTGTTTATCCCTTTTAGCTACACTCTTTCACACAATTTGTGCCTTTTTGTCTTCAGCTGTCGGCAATACATGTCAAATACATGGGTGGTAAGTCACACAAATAGTGCTGGTGTAATAAACAGTGTTTCAGATGCTCCATAAAGGGGATAAACAAGAAGAAGATGTGCTCGTAGATTAATCTCATTAACTGAATTCTGCGGGTCCTAAGCTTTAAAACAAGGTACAGCATGTGTATATTATCTGTGTGTGATCAGTACATGTGATGTTTGTTTGTGGCTAATGTACTTACAGGCTAACCGCGGTCTATCCAGCGATCCGACCGGACCGGTAAGCGTTTATTTAACGGTCGTTTTTTAAGTGATCCAGAGAAAATATGTCTTGCTTATTTGTTGGTGCACATGACCGTAGCGTATGTGGAAAAAATAACCTACCTGAAATATTGTTTTGCTGCAAGTTTTCTCTGCAGGTTACGTCAATTAAATGAATGGGGGAGGAGCTGACCGGAAGTGTGTTTCCGAGTTCTGTGTGTAACGGTAGAAAAATTGGGCGGGCGAAATAAGCTGGATAGAATGCAGGCTGCTGTCCGTAAATGAGCCGTTAACATGGTTAACATACGTTTGCACGTCTCTTGCGGCACATTCGACATATCTCATCATCAGATTATATGTTTGAATTAACTCATTTGTTAAAATAGGCTTAGTTAACTGGGTAAAATACACAGATGGAAACGTTAAATGATTTGTACACTTACTTTCCATTCTCGCCGCGGAGATTCCGTTTGGTAAGCGTTGCTATGTAAGCGTTGCTATGGCAACGTGCTGCGTTCACGACCTTCTCCGTGTCAGTCCTGAAGCTCAAAGTTACTCTTAATTGGCTGAGTGCAGTTGTCTTGTTTTGGTTTAAATACTACATCCTGTATACACGATTCCTGTTAATATCTTCATGAGTTTTCACTACATCAGTTTAAAACTAATAAATCCCTTTAGATCAGACAGTTGTGGTGAATGTACTGAAAACATGTTAAAGACTTACATATCAGAGGAATATTTCATCAGAGACACTTGTGTTTTAAAAGAAGTGTTTGTGTCTGAATTAATGCTAAAGGAAGAGTTGTAATACAGAAGTTAGCATTTGAACAATCGCAAGCAACTGAAATTCCGTGACACAGCCATTAACTTTCAAACCATAAACTAATCGATAGGTGGGTTTCACATTCTATAATTCTTGGCAGTTATAAGCCAGGTGGAGGCAAAAGGCAGATTTTCTTATGAATAACATTGGACTTTGTCGTGAAATCATTCAAAAAATATTTAGCTGATTAAAAAACGATTATTTCTATAATGACTAGACCCACTACTCATTTGTATTACAAAAATAAATTGCATTTAAACAATATTTATTTTAGCTGCCCTCCACCTCATTGACATTACATTGGCCTGTAGAAGGTTGTGACGTCATCTGAAACCCACCTATTCAATTACCTCACCCAAATATATAACCTGTGTACATAAATACAATGACAATACAAACAATGGAAGTAACACAAATACTACATTATTATTATTATTATTAGTAGTAGTAGTAGTAGTAGTAATAATAATATTATAATAATTATAATATAATAATTATAATAATAATAATTATAATGATAATATAAATAAAAAGCTAAATTCCGTTTTTTTGAAATGTGTAGTTAGTTTTGGGACTGAACATTAGATGGCGCCACAGTCTTGTTTTCGGCTGTGGCCCTGCGCTGCCTTGCAAACACGTGAACAATCTTTTAGCTCATAGACAAATCAAATATAATGATGTCATTTTTCGAGAATGTCATGTCAACAACAGCAGAAATTTGTATTGTTTTTTTTCTCTCATTAAAAGATTGTTCTGCTGGTTTCAGATTATGACCAGACCATTACATTAAACTAAGATCATTTTGTATTCTTTATTTGCAAAAGAGAAACAATGAGGAAAACACTTGCCTTTGGAGGCAGGTAAGTTTGCTTGAAATGATTAGTCGGACAGATTACTTTTTTAGTTGTGGCACACTTTTGTACTGAAAGTGTTTCCTTTTAAAATATGGCCAAATCAAGCTATGTTTGAATAGAAAATGATTCATTTTTGTAAAAACTGTCCATGACGATGTAACTAACAAAGTCACTTTTCTGATGGAGTTTTTGCATAGCCGTGTTTGAAATGTTCCAGTCAACATTGATCTGAAAGAAAAGAAAAGAAGCATGTGACACAACAAAACCAAAAGATGAACAAATCCCTGTTAACTGCACTTCTTGTCTTATTTTGGGACATTCTGGTCAAAGAATTACACCTTCACAATGACACAACCTTTTATTGGAAAGGTTACTCAGAACATTTGGAAATGATTCTGTATTTGTAAATGGTAATTGGTCCCAAATCTTTTCATTCAATTGAAGTAAGAATATTTTCTAGATTAAAAGTTGAAAACTGACAGATTTTCTAAAGCACACTAGTGTTCTCCTGGCCTGATGTATTTCACTCTGTGGACACTAGCTGCTGGAGTGAAATGAAATGGAGCTGAGGCACGAGGTGGCATTAGCCTGGCTAGTGTTCTCCAACACACTGGTTGAAAAACACTCACCTAAATTATTTTTTTTTTCGCAATGTCTTGCAGCTCCTCCCTCCTTAACGCAACTCCTCCCTCCTTAACGTGGCTCCTCCTCCTTAACGTGGCTCCTCCCTCCTCGTGCTCTCTCCTTCTCGTGCCTCCTCTTCCTGAGCATCTGGGAGAGAGTGTGTGAGACAGCTGCAGAGCGTGGCGTGGGTTCAGTCCTGGTCCACATGTCATTGGAGGAGATGCTGCTCGTGCTGCTCCTGCTTGGGGCTGGTGAGTACGTCCGTGTTTACATTCCTTTGCACTACTGCTGAAAATGTTAGCTTAAGTTCCGTCTGTGGTGTCAATGTGACAGTAAAAGTGTTCCGTCTGTGGTGTAAATGTGACAGTAAAAGTGTTCCGTCTGTGGTGTAAATGTGACAGTAAAAGTGTTCCGTCTGTGGTGTAAATGTGACAGTAAAAGTGTTCCGTCTGTGGTGTAAATATGACAGTAAAGTGTTTTTTTTTTTTTTTTTTGTTTTCCGTCTGTGGTGTAAATGTGACAGTAAAAGTGTTCCGTCTGTGGTGTAAATGTGACAGTAAAAGTGTTCCGTCTGTGGTGTAAATGTGACAGTAAAAGTGTTCCGTCTGTGGTGTAAATGTGACAGTAAAAGTGTTCCGTCTGTGGTGTAAATGTGACAGTAAAAGTGTTCCGTCTGTGGTGTAAATGTGACAGTTTTTTTGTAAATGTGACAGTAAAAGTGTTCCGTCTGTGGTGTAAATGTGACAGTAAAAGTGTTCCGTCTGTGGTGTAAATGTGACAGTAAAAGTGTTCCGTCTGTGGTGTAAATGTGACAGTAAAAGTGTTCCGTCTGTGGTGTAAATGTGACAGTAAAAGTGTTCCGTCTGTGGTGTAAATGTGACAGTAAAAGTGTTCCGTCTTGGTGTTTAAGTTTTCGTCTGTGGTGTAAATGTGACAGTAAAAGTGTTCCGTCTGTGGTGTAAATGTGACAGTAAAAGTGTTCCGTCTGTGGTGTAAATGTGACAGTAAAAGTGTTCCGTCTGTGGTGTAAATGTGACAGTAAAAGTGTTCCGTCTGTGGTGTAAATGTGACAGTAAAAGTGTTCCGTCTGTGGTGTAAATGTGACAGTTTACTTTTTAAATAATGCAATTGTAATACATTGTAAGATTGTTCCTCTCACAGACGCAAGTCATTGACAATGTTTGACTTGTTTTAAAGGTTGTATGTTTTTTTTTTTTTTTTTATAAAAAGGTTTGTTTTTGACTCAATTTATCAAACCTATACTTTGCAAATAGGAAAAAAAATCGTAAAAATACATAAACTGTGGACATGGTGAGGCCTGTAAAACATTAGCCAATAGAAAACGAGGTATCTCCTTCTCTTTTGGCCTTGTGGCTTGTGATTTAATACCTCTGTGTTCCTCGGATTGTCTTGTTCTTTTCACTTCTCTGCCCTGAAACTGTTTGTGTGGGTTTTTTGCAGTTTAATATAAAGATGGTAAGCTGCTGTTTGCTTTTTTTCTCTGACTGAGAAATGACAAACTGCACAATAAAGACAGAACAGAGAATTATACTGAAACACCAGTATCAAACAATCCAATTCCATCCCCAGTCTTTGGCTTTTTTGTGGAACTGGAGTCACACACACACACACACACTCGTGGAGTGGGGACCGAAATTAATAATAATTAGTAAATTAGGAAATTGAAAATAAGTCTAAATTGCTCTGTCCTATAACAGGCTTACACTAGCAGAGATAAATCAAAACTAGAACTGAGTAAATCAGAACAACAGATAAAGGACTAGGCTAAACCTTGAAATAATCCAACTCTATGTCTCTAGGTCTATTCTGCTTTTTCAAGGGTGAACCACAATTTGTGAACCAGAAGAAAACTGAACAAAACACATATCAGTGGCATTTCAGCTGATTAAGTTGATGTAAAAGTACTGCAGGCTACTGAATACCAATGTGGCCCAGTCCATTGCCCACTTTACTCTGTCTTTATTGCTCAGCATTATGTTGCTGTAAATCCACCACTGTTCACTGTAAATCAGATATGTAGTGTTTCCCAGGCTTCTTTACATGTGGTCCAGTTCATGGCCCATTTTACCATGATGGACCACATCATACTGCTTAGTGGGCGCATTTGGCCCGCGGGCCGCTATTTAAATAGCCCTGATCCACCGGCTGCTCATCATCTCCAGTTCTGACCACGGTCGAGGGTGTTGACGCAGTAAAAAAGCTGGTCATTTTAGGATGCTACTAGAGCCTTGCTTATTTGAGGTTGTCTTTTGTGTTTTTTGTGCCACTAGGATAAATCTAGAAATGCTCCAATCAGGGTTTTTGAAGTCGATCACTGATACAGATAATTAGAAATTTACATTGGCTGATGCCGATCATGGACAATATTGATCAAATTGTTTTGTAGCTTCTGATTTAATGACAAAGGTTTTAAATCTAACAACTTCCTCTCATAAATCCTATGACACATGGTTATTATAGACATGTATCCATTTTTGGTAGCAACTGTGACTTAAAGATTGGGTATCTGATTTTGAAAAACTAAATCGTCCTAGCTCTCACAAATCCACAAGCATGGCAATATTCATATACATCATTTTTTTGGGTCCGCAATAAGTCTTAAAAACATATTTTAACAGACAAGCAGACTGAAACTGGAGGTGATCCCTCAAACACAACCAATCAGAGCCCAGCATTTGGCCTCGGAGAGAAATAAAATGCTTTACATTTTGATTCAAACAGTACACAGTGGTCTGTTTTTTTCACAAAGTGTGAAAAAGTCTGAAGTGTTTTCGTTTTTTTAAACTAGAAAACTCAGCTACCCCACCTTAAAATAGCACTTTTTTAAAACAGCAGAAAAAACTGGAGAAGACCACCCAAGCTCAGCCAATCAGAGCGCAGCATTTGGCTCCTGATTAAAACAAAAATTCATTTTATTCAGTTCAGACAATACTCATTTTTACACAAAGTGCTGCATTTATCATCTACATTTTAGTGGAAAACACAAAATGTACTAATTTACAACTAAAAATCAGCTACCCCACCTTTAATATATATTTTATATTACTATGGCCAGGTCAAATTACATTTATTATAGCAAATTACAAACATTTGTTGACATTTTTTAAACAACAATCAATCTTTTGCATATGAGCCTGATGCAGTTTAAATCTAACATGTATCACATTATCCAACCAACCCAACCACACTATACTTACTATTCAATATGTCTACACTTCATTCGTATTATTTTAAATAAATATTAAACTGACGTGCTTTTCTGTTCCCTCTGTGTAGCTCTAGCTCCGCCCCTTTCTCTCCTCCACCAGCACTGCTGCTGCTGCTCCTGCCTTGACACAGACAAGACAAGTGTCTGTTTCTTGGCCTGAGTGAGTCATACATAAAATAAACCTTAATACAATTTTGCGGACAATATTTAACAACGTTTAATTGTGAAAAACACTCCGCTGGACGAACGCGCGTGTAGGACTAGATTTTTTTGCGATCAACTTTTAAACTGTTTATAATTAATTATCTTCGCCAATATTGATTATATCACTACGAAATAAAAACTGGGACAGAGTTTAGACAGTTCTCTGTCAGAATAGTCCGCTACAAGTCTGTGTGGACGAGACATTTTACTACAACTGTTCAAAGATACTAACTTAAAGTGAATCTTGAGAGCTCGTGCGTCCTGTGGCTGCGGGGGAAACCATTTGGCACAACCTGAGCGCGCGTCACTTCATTCATTCCCTATGGCATGATTAAGGCAGGGATTTTGGGGGCCCCTACAATTTGGGGGCTTAAGGCAAGTGCGACCCTTTGCCTTATGGTAAGTCCGCCATTGGTGCTTAAACATGAAAACAAACCATTCTAACCAACCCTGTGTCTCTCTTTGCTGCGTTTTCCGTGTTTGTTTCGGCAGTTTGTGTTTAGTTCATAAGCGAGGAGCACATCAGCGAGTCCTGAATATTCCTTTTACATCGGAATATTCCGAGTGGCGTCTACATGAGCAGATATTCGGGTTGGAAAAGGAATAAGCCAGGGCTCATATTCGGTTTATTAACTCTTTCACTGCCAGCCCTATTCTCACTTTGACTTTAATGTGTATACAGTAGTCCCTCGTTTTTCGCGGGGGTTACGTTCCAAAAATAACCCGTGAAAGGCGAAACCCGCGAAGTAGTGATCTTCATTTTTTACCAGTAATTTCCGTTGATAACCTGCCTGGTTCTGATGTTTAGTGTCTTTTGTACAGGTAATAATGCGCTGAACACATGATTCACCGCCAGATACAACAGTGCGAGTCGTTTATGTGACGTTTAAAGAGGGACGGTGCTGTGCACGTTCGCCTGCTCTGCTTTTGGCACGTTGCCCGTCCCGCTGTGCTCCACAGCCGACCGCCGCCTACAATACACATAACGCAGAGCGCGTAGGGCATCACCTGCTCTGGGGGCACCAAGCCGAGCTGTACTGTCCCGCGTGCTGGACTCATAGTGACAGAAAAGTCTGGTCTAGACGCATATGCCTGATGATTCTTAACACACAGCTCAAAATCAAAGTCTCTAGAAACCGTATCGAAAACAGAAACGTGTTCTACGACTCGTAAACTCTTAGACAATCTTTATTTTGCGCCAATAGGACACATATTGGGTAAGTTACGAGGAAAAACAGCAGCTGAATTAAGACGGCTGTAGATTTGAACACACAAATTACCCCGGCGAAAGACGGCGGATTTTGACACATTTGTGCTCAGCCACGGATCACACGGACTCCAGAGCTGACACCAAACACATCCGGACTCTAGCGAAGTCACAACATGCTCCTCAAACACATCTCTGAACTAGACAAGTGACGTTCCAGCGTGAACAAACTATCATCGTAACTACGAGCTCAAAGAGTCAAATCCTCACCTGGAGAAACGTCCGAGCGTCAGGTCAGCTTCCCCTGTCTCAAGTTTTCTAAAAGAGCTTCTGTGCTGTTGCCTGTGAATGCTGCGATGTGATACGGTCCCAACAGTGAGTTTGAGAGAAGAGCACGCTTACAGCGCGCATCTATAGGACCGCGCACTGTAAAAAAAAAAAAAAAAAAAAAATGCAAAATTGCACTAAAAAAAAACAGCGAAGCCGCGGAAAGTGAACCGTGATAGAGCGAGGGACCACTGTAATTGTGTTTATGTTGGGAAACCTTTGTAACTGGTGTTTAGAAAAGTGCTATATAAATAAAGTTTTATTATTATTATTATTATTATTATTATTTGATCCCCCTTCCCTGCCAGGACTTTTTGCTAATTTTAAGTAATATTCACAGCTCCACAAAAAACCTTGTGCAACTGGAATCATGACATGTTATACACCAAATGAGACCTACAAGTGTCTACTTTCTTTTAAAAAAAATAAATGTTATTCTACATTAATCCGTTCTCTTTTATAGACATTTGAAATTCCTTGTTTTCATTAGATTTCAGCGTTTGACGAGAAACTTTGAAATAATGCCCTTTTTCTAAATCAAACTTCATGTCAGTGTTGTTTTTGTCTGTTCTACTTTTTAGTGAAAGAAAATTAACTACTACAATTAAATAATGTTTTTAGGATAAAAATACAAGCTTCACATGATTAAAACAATGAGGTCGAGTGTCTTTTTCATCTTTAAACCAACACAGGCTGTGTTACAGACGAGGAGGCAACTTTACTTTCTGATGCAGATTCTATAGATTCAGCCTCTTTCACGGGGGAAACATTATATTTAACCCTTCAAACATGAACAAATACAGTAGTTTGACTTACTCTGACACTTTTGGATCGCTCACAGAAGTGAAGTTTAGTTTTTCTCCTCGAGACTCGCTGCATGTGTCGTTCTCCTCAGAGTCCTAGTCCGTAGGATGTCTTTTCTTCATTTTAAAGATCAAATATCTGCTCTGAACTTACTCAACAATGTTTTTAGTCCAAGATGTGTTGCTGTAATCCGTTTGAAAAGAAAGACGATCCTTTAGAGTCGGATGATCACGTAAACACAGCAGACGGCGCTCCGTAATGTAAATAGAACAACACATGAGCTTCCGGGTCCTCTGACTTCCGCTGCGCTCTTGTGTAATGCGATACTGCCTTCTGGTGGTGAATATATGAAACTGCATCATGCTATTTTAATGCTGATGAATTCAACACGTACATCAGAGAGCGCTCTATCGCCGCACGTAAAAAAAAGCTTATGACGGAAATTTCTGTCATTGGCAGGGAAAGAGTTAATAAACGGAATATGAGCATATTCAGGTTTTTGCAGGTGTTTACATGACCGAGCGCAATCGGTTTATTGCTAATATTCCGTTTTTAAACGGTTTATGAGCTGCATGTATACGCACTGAATGTTGAGGTGTTAAACGGAGAGCAGGTGAACTTGTTCCCAGAAGGAAACCATCAGTAAACACAGAAGCCCAGGATTACATGCACTGTGTTCACTGCCAAGGCCTATTTAGAAAGAAGATTCTTTTTAAACATGTCTCAAAATGCAAGTTTAAGCCTAGCGGTGAGCCAAATCGAGGAAGAACGCGGGTTCAGGCACTCTGTGCATTTGCTGTACCACCACCTCCGGGTGTCAAAAAAGACTTCTGGAAGCTGCTAAGCAACATGATAAATGATAAAGTTTCTTCCATAGTGAAAAAAGATCCATGTATTCTAGAATTTGGTTAAAATCTTTTTAGTCGTTTTGGCCATGATCCTGGGAAACATGAGTATATTCGTCAAAAACTGAGAGAGTTGGGAAGGCTTCTGTTATGCTCAAGAAAAAACCCGGCGCTAAAGACCATTGAGGACCATGTTTTGCCTTCAAATTTCATGCATGTTGTAGAATCTGTGAAATGTGTAGCTGGTTATGACAGGCAAAACAATACATATAAACGCCCAAGTCTGGCTCTCAAATTAGGGCATAGTCTGTCAAAGATTTCAATGTTGGTTGAAAGTCGTTCAAACATCCAGAACAACAGTGTTAAAAATGCCCGTACATTCAGACAAATCTATGAAGCAAGACGGCATGAAATGATATCTGCAGCGTCACTGACAACACTTCAAGAAGCTAAGTTTAATGCTCCACTTTTACTTCCATTCACAAGAGATGTCCAGGTGCTTCATTCATTTCTGGATGCAGAGCAGCAGAAACTTCACTCCATGTTGTCATCTCAAGTGTCAACCCAGGACTGGGCTGGATTAGCAAAAGTCACCCTGACTCAGATAATTCTCTTTAACCTTGTGTGGTGTTCGTATTTTTCTTATTTAGCCAGTGTTCATGGGTCTGGTGGACCCGCTAGAGTTTGGGGTTTTCAAAACAACACAATCAAGCAATTTTATATGAAAATACTCAACAGCTGTTTGCTTAGACACAATTACAAGCCAAATGAACAGAAATCATGGTTAATATTTGCCCATTACCTTTTATAGAACACATTTATGAAATAATGTGCAACTGTTTTTTTTTTTAAATAAAATGTAATATAAATATGAAAATCAGAAGAGAAGTGAGTGAAATAAAAAACACATTTACAAATGAAGCAAGATGTTTCACATCTACTAGGGCTGGGCGATATGGCCAAAAAATAAAATCTCGATTTTTTGGACCACTTTGGGCGATTTCGATTTTAATCGATTTTATTCGACGTCATCGGTGATGCTGCTTTTTATTATGAGCTCATTATATTTTAAAGCATCTTAAAGCAACAATGAGCCAATGAGATTAACTTGTTTTAGGTCATATTAAAACTAATAATAAGTGTTTCCTGCTGCATCTAATGCATAGGCCTACTGTTATTAGCATTTGCATCTATTAGGCCCTGTTAGGATCATCATTATGATTTTGTTGTTTCATATCTAAAAGTTTTAAGTTTGCGAGTGTTCGTCTCTCACCCGCGGAGAAATAACAAACTCGTAACTTGTAGAGATTAAGCTATATACACCACCTCCGGAAGGTTACTCGTGGCTGTTTTAAGTGATTAAAAGGTCCGCTAAACAGGCGCAAGGTTTCTGTTCGTCTGTTCTTTGAGAGAGTCGAGGGAGAGCTCTGTAAAGCCGCTGAAGGTGTCCAGGGCGCACAGCTGGATCACAACGGACTGAGCTCGATTTTACAATTTGGCTATTTTTCACATCGTCGATTTTCAAAGTTCCGAATTAATCGAATTAATTCGATTAATCGCCCAGCCCTAACATCTACTGATTTTATTCATTTGAACTTCAAGACATATAACTCATTTAGGTTAGTTTACATAACACAAGCTGAACATATACAGTAACAGTCTCATCACATCAGCCTCACTGAACTCTGCTACACAAGCCCATACAAAACATGAGGGGCAGAGTTTTACAGTGTGTGTGTTGTACATACATGTATTTGTTACACTTGCTGCATGTATATTGAATCTTACTGTCCAACTTGGATCCACAAACTTCACAAGGCTTATTTTTGTTTGTGCAGGCTACGACCTAGAATAATGAAAACATCAGAACTGTTACTAACATACATACATGACACACTGCTACAGCTTCACACACTTACTTCAGGTTCTTCAGATGGTGGTTTTGTAGGTTGGGTAGATCGGGCACCAGCATTCTCCTCTTGAATTCTCCTCACAATGGCTGCAGAAGCTGGTGTTCGTGGAACATGTTGTCTTTTGAAGACAACATGAGGAACTCGAGGAAGCTTCTCTCTAGGGCTGGGCTTTAATCGAACAATCGAGAGATTGAGATCAAATAATATAATGAAATATTTAGTTATGGTTTTGGAATCAAAAGATCGAAAAACAATCTTTTGTCAGTAAAAATGTGTAGCTTGGAGAAAAATCAGACTTTGAAGCAGATTCTTGATGTATAGTTTCAAAAAAATCTAATAAATAGGACACATTTAGACTATACTTTATAAACACTATACAAGTATATAGTTTTTATGCTCATGAATGACACTTTTTGTTTGTTTTTGAAAAGGTTAAACAAAATCAAATCAAAAATTGAGATCAGTTAATTCGAGGAAAAAAAATAAAAATAAACAAATCATGATTACATTTTTGTAAATTGCCCAGCCTACTTCTCTCTCTTCCCAAATCAATTCCAAGACCCTCTCAGCAGAAAATCTTTTGGCCATCTTGATCACTTTTGATAAGCTACCACACGGGCAAAGCCTTTATTTATAGTGTAACCCCCTAATTCGCAGGTGGGATTGGGTATGAAAAAACACAAGTTGGTTCTTGCAAGACAGAGGTCAAATGTGCGGGAAAGTAAGAGCAGACGGTGTTGGTTGCAACAATTTTGCCGCTTTGTGCAGGAACAGGAGGGACAGAAAACACTCTCAGTAGCCCCAGAAAGAAGAAAGACAGAGTGAAAGTACGTAGGACCTATACTTTCCACACTTTCTTATCCCTGGGTCCAGTGGACCCGACCACCCTGTATTTAATATAAAAGGTGTACGGTATGCGGTCATTGAAAATGTGTTTTGATTTATATTCTTCACAGATAATGAGCCAAAGCCAATGAATTTCAGGTTGAAAAAATAATGAATTGTTTCATTTTTCTATTGATATAAACCGAAAATGGGTCCCACAGACCCGAACACCATACAAGGGTTAATAGACGTCGGTCAGGTGAGGTGTCAAAAATGCCCCTGTCAGCATATATGTCTCCACATTAGAGTTGGGCGATATCCATTTTTCACTATCGTCATATCGTCTTAATATAATATCGTGATAGACGATATTATTGTCTGCCCACTAATTAAGACAAAAACGGCTCAAAATTGAGCTTTAGTCTGATTTTTCTGGTAATTTCACACACCACACGCACAAACACAGTGTGTATTATAGATACAATAATGCTCTTTCGCTATGGAACATTGCTAGGTTTGTGAATTTTAATGTAAAAAACCTTAGTACTTTGTCAAAGCCTCGCGCTTTTCTCACTCCTCTGCGTCCCTGCGCCACGCTATCGCTTTTCGCTTTATTGACAAAACTTGTGACGGTAAAAGTGGTAGAGATTTATATTATCGACTATATTGCACAAATACACATTTAGAAAAAGACTTTCTTGAGACGCACGCGGCACCATGTCTGCGTGCGTCACAACCACATGAACAAAACGCATATAGCCTAGACATCCAAGCACGCAAGCAAGCTAACCATAAAGTTTAGACCACAACAGGATTAAACCCACTGACACGTACAAACGCAATTTGAACTGATATTGATAAGGCTCTCCGCTGTTTTAAGCTC
Organism: Mugilogobius chulae; assembly: GCA_038363315.1. Classification (NCBI taxonomy): domain Eukaryota; kingdom Metazoa; phylum Chordata; class Actinopteri; order Gobiiformes; family Gobiidae; genus Mugilogobius; species Mugilogobius chulae. The sequence continues at coordinate 14,789,416 of CM076409.1, forward strand.
ACATTTAAAACATAGCCAACATATTAGCTAGTTAAAACGGCTATGTAGGACAAAAACTGAGAGCCAAACACCTTATTAAGCTAAATTTTTGCACATCTACGGTAACAAGTGATTTCTGCCTCTTCTTTGTCACTAAAGTTGTACCAAATAGATTAGAGAAAGTAGCCTGTATCCATAAGTAGCTATTACGCACGGACTCGTCTCGACGCGTGATGGGATCAGTACAAAGAAAACACTAACTTTATAAACTGTCGGAGAAGAGTATCGATACTCTTCTCCGACAGTTTATAAAGTTAGTTTGCTCACCTCTGTCCAGTTCAAGTGACTTCTCTTCTGTCCATCACGAACATGAAGAAAAGAAAACAGAAACGGTAGCCTACATCCAAAGTTGTTATCGCAGGTGCTTCATGACGACGCACAACTTTGTTCAAGTCCTGATTCCAGCTCCACGAGGCCCACAAACACTGCTCCACACGTCCTGCTCTGTCCGGGTCCTCCGTCCAGCTCCATGAGGCCCACAAACACCGCTCCACACGTCCTGCTCTGTCCGGGTCCTCCGTCCAGGTCCACGGTGTTAAAAAAAGTCCTCTTCATCTCTTTATTAGAGCGCGCTGTCTGAGTCTGCTCTGTTTTCATACGCACGTGTTGGTGGCGTGAGGATGCATTCAGGGACGCTGCGTAACTTTTAAAACTGCAATGCCAAGTTTTTTCTGCTTTTGTGGACTTGTCAATTATTAAAAAAAAGCTACTATGAAAACAAAATAGTGGTTGAATATTTGTCAAATGATCGAGAATATGCATATAACAGAGCGAGATTGTTTGCTGCAGCATTGATTAAAAACTTTGCATGTTCTAGGAGGATATTTTTTCTACAGACAATAGTGAAGTGCTATTGTCGAAATGTTTTACTTTCACGATAGACGATATAATCGTCTTATCGCCCATCCCTACTCCACATAGCCAGGATGCGCTGGAGGACCTGGGTGACGCACTCTCTGATTTAGAAAAGAAACTGTGTCAACACTTCAGAAGACAGGAGATAGCGGGGAAGAGAGGAAGGAAGGTGCCGGTTCTTTAGACACCAACCATGCAGGAAGCATTGGATCTTCTTGTCAGCAAGCGAGAGATGTGTGGGGTTGTACCAGACCACAAGCATGTTCATACTTTCGTGGGTCTGACTGTCTCCGGCATTTTGCCAAGATGTGTGGAGCAAACTCTGTCTCAAGTTCTTAACCTGAGCAACACACAGTTGGATCAGCTGGCCGATTTCCTGGGGCATGATGTAAGAGTCCACCGACAGTTCTACAGACTTCCAGAAGGCACCCTTCAACTGGCTAAAGTGAGCAAGATCCTCATGGCTTTGGAGCAGGGACGTATGGCTGAATTCAAGGGGAAAGGCCTGGATGACATCACTATTGACCCAGAAGGTAAAGACATACATAAAGTACATACATTTCGGCTTGACTAAACTGTTTCTTTACTTTTGACAGATCATGCCCTCCAGGACAGTGAGGACGAGAACCAGAACAAAGAAGAGGATCTGGATACTGAAATGCCAGACGAAACAAATGAAACATCTCAGCCTGTTGCAATTGAAACATCCAACCATCCTTCACTGCAAGCGGTCCAAAGACCGTCACGCAAAGGACCGTCACGCACCCCCACTTCAGCTCGCCGGACAGTCGTAAAGAGAACGTGGAACCAAAGAGAGGTCAAAGCCGTGGAAAAGCACTTGATGCACTTCATAAACTCGTGCGAGTTCCGGGCAAAGCAGACTGTGACAAGTGCCTTCGGCTTGAGAAAGTCGCCCTCAAACGGAGAGATTGGTTAGCAGTGAAATATTATGTAAAGAATCGAATCACAGCTCTTAAAAGAACAGTTTAATAATTATAATTTAATTTATGTTAATAAGATTTAGTTTATTCATTTTTGTGTGTCATTATTTCCTAAAAATTCATTCCAATAACCAGTGTACATGGTTGGGTCTCATAACTATCTCTATCCCTGAAATGTCCCCAGAAGTTTTTAATGAAAAAAAAAAGTTTTTTGAAGTCTAATTACTAGGGGTGTAACGATACGTTTTTAGAACGATACGATACATTTCGATATGAAGCCTAGAGATACGATTACAAAACGATTTTAGGGTTTTTGGGAACGATACGATTCGGAACAATACAGCAGTTTTAAAACGATATTTCGATACAGTTTGATAACTTACGACATAAATAAAATCATTACCAATATTTTGCATTAAATCCAAAACTCAATAACAAAGAATAAAATGATAAGGTATAAGGGTAATATGTTCAGCTTAAAGGGCACTATGTAAGAAAAACAAACAAACAAAGTGATTTCACATTGAACACCAGAGGGAGCCTTTCACATGCATTTTGCTATTAAGCATGAGGCATCTAGCGTCAATGATCCATATTCCGGCCGTAATAAAACATTTCAAATAAGTATAAATGTATCACTGATGTGGATTGGTTAACAGTGCTCTCTTAAGTATTCATGTTGTAAAGAATAAATATGATTTAATGTTTGTGGACTATATGTGATCATTAAATTCCTCTCATCTTACACAGTACAGCCCCTTTAATACCACAATTATTTTTCTTTGCACATAAAAAAACTATTCCCCTTTATACACAAGTTTTGTATCAAAAATAAAATAAGTGACTCACATGTCACCATCTTATTGAATCATTTTCACACAGATGCAGGTAGTGAGATGGGAGTCTGTGAACTTATTGTATCTTTGTGACTTAAAATTAAATATTAAATCCACAAACATCTGCAGGCACAGAGTTTGACCCAAAGCACGTTGACGTCGCGTCTCAAGTACCACATACGTATGTCCAAATGTGAGGCAGCCGAGCCATAGGCCTACACAAATGCACGGGTCTGTTTTATAAACTGAGTGTGGCGTCGCCACACTGTGGCAGCTGGGTGTGCGTTTGCAGCTCGTCTGGTTCTTTTCAAGCTCGAGTCATTTCGCAGCGTTACCTCCACGGCTTGTCCCTCGTAACGTGCTTCCGCTGTCCGCGCTCTCTCTCGTCCATGTGCACCGGGACCTGTGACCGCGGGATGGTTTGGAATACAGCGCTGTCTGTCTCCTCCGCTGGGCAGTACAGCGGCGTTGCCCCGGGAGTAGATTCCATGTGAAACAAGAGCTGCAGGCACTTGATGATGACGCAGCGCAGAAAACTAGCGTATTAAAAGCACATTTAATGAAACGTTTATGTGAAAAACACACAACTAAGAATGCCGTTTGTCTGCATGGTTTATGTTTCGCCGTATATCTAAATAAACCGATTCTTTGGGCTTAGATTCGAAGCGATTCAAAGTTGCATCGATGTGTGGCTGGGATTGAGGATAACTAGTAGAACGCCGATCGATGTAGCGGATCGTAAGGGCCGTGTATCGATACTTCCAATATTTAGGTGAATTGTTACACCCCTACTAATTACTGCTAAGGAAATTTAGAGAACCATATCATATTTTTTGGGCTCCGGTAGAACCAGCAGAAAGAGACGTTCCCATAAGGCAGTGCTTCTCAATTATTTTTTGCCGCGCCCCCTGGGAAAGAGAAAATGTTTCGCGCCCCCCTACTCACCGCGGTGACTAAAAATCAGATTATTATCTATAAAAAGTGTATAGGGCCTAAGTAATCTAAAAGTGTATCCTTTTAAACATTAACAAAAGAAAAAAATATCAATATCAACTTGAAACAAAGTTCAACAAATATTAACTTCATTTTGTATGTTTACATTTTGCAAGTTTATATGTTTTTTAATTCATATTTTTTGCAGTGTTATTTTACAGTGTAGTCAGCTTCACAGGCTGAATAGAAAAGCCTTTGAAAGCGGCGCTGGGCGCTGTTTATTCCACAAATGATCAGAGTCCGTTTGTGTGGAGTAAAGTTGGTGAAATGATGTGGCAGATCAGACGTTTTACCGCGGACACGCGACCTCGGGCTTGTTGACGCTGCTCTGTCCCGGTTGAGTGAGCGCGCGGTGCCGGGGCCGTTCTTTCCGCCTGTGTGTGTCTGGCGTGGTGCGCGAGAAGCCCGGACTGCTGCACACAAACACAAGCGGAGAGACGCGGAAATGTACCGACACCGGCACCACGATCAAAGCAGGGCAGACAAGGAGCGTGAACGGGACAGATTTTATGAAACGCGCTGATTCAGGACGATAGGGCTGGAGCTTATTGATCTAGTGGACCGCTACGCGCCCCCCTGGCATCGCATCACGCCCCCCAGGGGGCGCGCCCCACTATTTGAGAAGTACTGCCATAAGGCATGTTCTAGTCATGCGTCCCTACAATATGTTAAAGACACGTGTGTGTGTGTGTGTTGAGAAGCCTTAGCAACCAAGACTTAGAAAAAAACACATACACACACAACACTGGCAACTGTGAGCCCAATGAGCGGGGCAGATGTGTTGGCTCTGGGCTCACAGCTCAGGCCAGGCTCATGATTCATACTCACCATAACATCCTCCACTTTCCACCAAACTCAGCACTCAGCGTCCATTACCATGCAAGTTTCTCAAACTCTGTTTTTGTCATTTTTCCACAATAAAAAAACAGAAATAGACTGATTCAAGCAGGGCGATGTCAACAAAATGAATCCCTTGATATGGAGCGTTTCCCATTGTAACCGAGCGAGGTGTACAGCTATTATTATATCTAGAACTTTGGTGTCTGACTTGACCTCCAATTAGAGTACAACGCCACCCTGTTTAACCCCAGGGAAGGTAGAATTTCTCCCAAGCAACATTATAGACAAGCAGGTTTGATTAACTGAGGACAGAGACATATTTGAGACAGGTTTGAGGACAGAGACATATTAAAAATATATAAATACATTTATTATTTTATAATTTGGTTTAAACTTGAAAATAGGCTACTAGATTTACAATTTGTTGGTAAAACAATGACATAAGAACAGCTGCTGCTCATAGCCTTTTCTCTCCTCCTTCAGTTACCCACAACAGAAATAGTCCCTAAACATGTGTCCTTTAATGACTTAAGAATCTGCATCACAGCGCTCAAAGTGGCACTATTGTACACGAGGAACCACAACCTCCTCTCTCACCGAGGGCGGCTCAACCAAACACCTGTCGGTACGTAGACCTGTCCAAGTCCACGTGTAGCCTTCCAGCATCATTAACATCGCGCTGTCGCCAGTTAGTCCAGTTAGTGCTGCTGACGGAGGAGCAGACGCCAGAACTGGTTCAGGGTAGTGGAACGGGGAGGTCCAACACCAGCAGGAGCCTGTCTTAGTCATCATTATACATTAGCTTTGTACCATAGACATAAATCACAAAAAGTGGCACCTCACGTACCATGTTGTCTCAAGTTTTAACATGCTGCCTGAAGCTACCGCATGCAAAACAGAATCCAGGAAGTACAGCCCCCATGCCAGCCTCTGGAGCTGTGGACAAGCTAACAAACGAAAGGGCTAAATTAACGTCTACAACGATCACCTTACGTGGCTAGTGATTCACGACTAACCAATGATGCACACGGGGCTTTAGGCTTTACACGATGCCTAGACATTTACGGTCAATTCGATGTGCACTGCTGTCGAGGCTCTCGAGGTGCGACGCAAGACGGGGAGGGAGCGGTTTATAGCAGGACAGGGGCGCATCCCCCGCACTGCTACACCATTAATAATTTTCAAATATTGTCTAAAGAGTATGATGTCATCTGTCTTTCCTTATACAAACATTGTGTTTTGTCCTTTCACACTTGTCCAATCTGGTGAATTCCACAATTTATTAACTAGACCCATTTACATGTATGTAAATGTGAAAAAACATATTTGTTTCAACTGCCAAATTGTACTACTCACAGGGGCAATTCTAGACTTCCAAGTTTAGGGGTGCTCAGCACTCAGGGGAAACGATGGGAAATTTTTTTACTTTTTGCCTATAAAAACATGCCACACTCTCTTTTTTTCCTCTCTGTGGATATTAATTATGGCAAAGGAACACATGATAGTGCACATATTTTGTGTGATTTTTGTGTGTTTGGCCCTGCTCTGAGCATAGACTCTAATTTAGTCCCTCCTAAGTTAAGTTGCACTAATATCACAGAAAAAGTGTTTCAAATAATTGCAAACCTATGCTGATATATTATTCAGTGCACAGATTGTCTGAGAATTACTTATTCCTCTCTCTCTCTCTCTGCCTTTCTCCAGCAATGATTACATTATATTGCATTTTATCCTATGAAAAAAGTAAATAAAAGTGTGTAACCAGGGTCACACTGTCCGCCCTGGGGACTTTTTGGCCAAATTGCAGGTCATTTGTTGTATTTGCTATATCATTTGCTGTATAGTACACTTTAGAGGTTTTATAGTCACATCCAATACAAGTCTTAATGTTTCCATATTCATTTTCCAATCTAGTCTGTGTGTCTCCTCTTGTGCTCTTCACACATAAACCTTCAGTCTGTTTCACAAACACACCTAAGCCTTTGTCAGGACATCTGAACACACGTTTATATGATGACGATTAGATACTGATGGAGCCGCGCGTGCATGCCGGTTCGCATCGCTAAAACGTCTTTTTCAAGTAAAAAGTGGTGTCGAGCTTGACACATGAAGCACTCTATTATGACACCGAAATTATTTAAGAAAGCTTAACTGTTCCCGCAAAAAGATGAATTCACAAACGTGCAACACAGGGCGCCCAGCGCTTTCATTTTAGTGACTGACAGCGTGAATCTCTTGACAGTCAGAACAACGTTCAAATGTGCATTTACTTTCAACAAGCGTGACACAAATACCTGGGCTAAGACCTGTGACAGCACTGGCACCGCACATGACATCCTCCTCCTGGCTGCAGCATCCACGTAACCCCTCCACACCTACCAAAAGTGCCGCTGTGGGACACGGGCTAAGAGCGGATCAAACCTCTTGGCCAAAAAACATAGGGGTGTGTATTATTGTGAGGGCTTAAGAAAATATGATCATGGGCATAACAAATGACAAGCATGAAATATGGAAAGCAAAACATTGAAATTAGTAATTAAAAAAAAAAAAAAAAAAACGAAAATTATAGGGGTGCTTTTAAAAATGCTTGAGCACCCCTAAAAAGGGTCTAGACTCGCCCCTGATTACTCAGATAATATTATGTCATGTAGACGCAATCTATTATGACACATGTGAGGAAAAAAGTGTAGAAATGTTACATTTTCATCTGAATTTGAAAGTTTCCAGCATCATTTTTGAAAAAGTCATTTTTTTAAGTGGCTGTTTTTTTTTGTTTTTTTCTACTATATTAATTGTATGGCGCGCCATTGTACTTACAAAAAAAATACTTTTTTATCTTAATTACGAGATAATTTATGGCTTTCCCCCCACGCTTCGTATAGGCTAACTAGTGACTTTATCCACAATATGAGTCTTTTCTGTGCTAGCTTGATGTTTCTAAATAGTTAAGATGTGCTTGTGGGTTTCATTTTGTTAAATTAAATGCCTGCGATCTTCACTGCAATGTTTATGGTTTATAAAAAGTATGAAACTAACTGTTAACGTAACGTATGCCTGTGGACTCAAGCTACAGTTAGCAGGCTATTATTCTATAGACAACCAGTGTGTGGCACCCACCAGAGAGAAGCTGGTGGTAATCGGCAGGTTTTTTAATAAAACACAATCTTCTTTGACTGTTGGCAGTTAGTCTCACAAATCCATAGAAATGTGCGGCTGTTTTTCTGTGGCTCCAGTGTCAGAGTTTTTATTTATTTGGCCATAAAGGAGAGAAGTGCTGCACATTTGCTACACTTCCGCATGGATCACCTAGAGTGGGCGTAGACTTTGCGCAACAGCAAAAATGCTCCGTATGTTGCAAGTCAAATGATGGCGTTCGAGTGCGGAAAACATCTCTTACTAAAAATATATATATAAATATAAATAAAAATAAAAAAATGTATTTTTTGTGAGTTTGGAGCGCCGTATAATTGAGTGAAACACAAAGATCTGCAGCACACCTGGTTCACAAAGATACACCTCTAATGTGGAGCTGAAATCACTGAATGAGTTGTGTGCATGTCTGTGCGCAGCTGTGTCCGGCCCCGCCCCCGGCCCCGCCCCTGGCTCCTGCAGCTTTGACAGTCACACCTGTGGATACACCTGGGACCCGGACTACAGCCCCTGGAGCCTGCACTCTGAAGGTACAGCGCCACCTCCAGCTTGATCCTGTTATTTACATTGATTCCTGCAGGTTTGAGTAATCTTGTGCTGACCTGCAGCTGCTGTGCCAATGTTCACCTACCACCTATCCACACCCGCTTGTCTATGTTTACTTGTGCTTACTCAGAAGTTGTGCAGTTTTGAACCGAAAGTCAATGGACTTGTTTTTATCTCTAAGCTGTTTTAAATCATTTTTGTTTCACTAGAAACGACCACACCACAACAAAGGAATACACTTTAGGCATTTAATGATCCATTCAGGACGCCCCTGTACAGATGTCTTCAGCTGGACAGGCCGGTGTAAGTAGAGGCTTCTGGGTAATTGGAGGTGTGGCCCTCCTCCTGAGACTTACTTCTTTTCATTAACTCCGTGTTTTGCAATAAACAAAATGTGAATTATTGATCTATCTAAGCCATAGTTTCTTCCTAATCATACGGACAAATTGCTATAAGTCTCTTTTAAAAGTCACAGATGCATTTAATATGCTTCCAGTAAAGAACAGGTGTGGAAACCGTGTTGTAATTTCATTTGTCATACAGTAAAATCCACTTTTCTGAGTTACCATGTAATCATGGCCACCCATTTTTCTGTCTTTTCAAAAGCATCGTCGTTGGAAGCGGGGAGGCGAGGTTGTTTTGGGAATGAGCCAGAGTGGGGAGACAGTGAATCAAGTGGCAGTGAAGGAAATATGGATATACGTAAGTCAGAGTAGTGCTAAAAGAGAGGAGAGAGGGGAGAGAGTTAGACGCAGGGAGTACTGCGAAGAGGTCTAAAGGTGCTTTCAGACCGGAGGCGTCAACTTGCGTCAGACGCCCCGCGGTGGCCGCTTATATATTCGAAATTAGTCGCCTTTCTCGCGCGACCAACTTGCAGCTTTCAAACCGCGGCGTGTTCATGCAGCCACGGCATCTGTGACTCTCTATTTTAGAGCGTGTGCAAGTCTGATGTGAAGTGGTCGAGTGGATAACGCATCGACTCTGGTGTGAAGAGCCCGCGGGTGCGTGAGTACGACCCCAGGCAACAAAACAGTTAACAAAGACATTTGTATCTGTAGCAGATATGCAAATCTTAAACTTTAAGAATCCTATTTTCTGTACAAACTCAATGTATTATTGTTTTAAAACACAAAACAAACACTATATTATTTATTATAAAAAAAAAAAGACAGTTAAATTTTACCCGGGAGAGTATTGAACCCCAGACTCTGGTGTTCCAACCCTGCGCTTTACACGTGCCCACAAGATTCACTATGTCAACTCATGGAATGACAGTATATAAATCCGGTTCAGTCGAATGAGCAGGCTATTTTTGTCTCGGACATCGCGTTTATTTTGCTGTGGATATAAAGTTTATTTGGCCAAAAGAGCCGCTTGTTTTTGCCAGAATGAGGAGTTTATGAATTATAAACACTGACAGCACAGGATGTACAAACGAGAGGAATCTCTGGACTAAAGTTTCTAATAAATCTTTTTTTTTGTTTTGTGGAGCCACAGGGTGAGTCCCAGTCACACATGTTATGTGTTTTTTATGTTTGTGCAGCTTTTGGTAAGAATAAGTTCATAACTTAGAAGTCTGATCATGTTAAAGTCGGTACTTGTCGTTTTAAACCACGTACGGTCACTTGCTCGCGCCTCGCGCATGGACGCTCGTCCGCCCTCATGGCCCGTGTAGATAGGAGGCGATGATGGGCAAATTTCGCCTGAAATCCCATTCATGTGTATGTGTCTGTCAGCGGAGGAGCGCCCTCATGTGCCGCCAATCAGAGCAACGAAATGAGCGATGTGAATGGAGAACACAGGCTTATTTGACATAGTTAAGAGACAGTGGTGTATGGGGCTGTTACCAAGAGGATTGTTCACTTGCCCATGTCTGCAGGGCCTTCCAGCTGTTTACTGGTCGTTAACACTGTCACTTTGCTCTTCACATGTTGGTCGCGCTTATTAGACGCCCGTCTGCCCTTAAACGCTCGCGCCGGTCGTAGTAGACGCTCCGGCCGCTCTGGTCGTGCGAAATCGCGCCTACACATAGACATTACATTGAAAGTGTTCGCGTGGTCGCGTTTGGTCTGAAAGCACCTTAAAACTACTGACTTACATGAAAAACAACGTGAGGAGTATAAGGTTATTCTCAGATTTGGAAAGCAGGGAGGGATTGCGACAATGAATCCAGTTCGGCTCACAACGGTGCTTAGAAATAATGTTGGTGATATCTTATTGGCAAAAGTTGTGAGAGATGGGAATTTGTTGATTGTGTGTAAAGATAGAGAGCAAAGGGACCGTGCGTCTGGGCTGAGGCAATAGAGCAACGTAAGGTGATGAGTGCAAGCTATGTTGGAGAAATGAGTAGTCGGTGGTTAAAGGTGGAAACAAAGGAAAATGTGTGTGAAGTAAAGGTAAGGTGGGCCAAGCGATTGCAGGTGACGCGGGATGGAGTAAGAAGAGACAGTGAGCATGTCTTGCTGGAGTTTGAGGAGGATAATTTTGTTCGGGAATATGTGGCTGGGCCAGTTCGGTGCTACAAATGCCAGATTTGGCCATACAGCACAGGTGTGTAAGGGAAAACGTAGATGTGCCAGATGTGGAGAGGATCATGAATATTCTCAATGTGTTCAAGAAAAGCCCCAATGCTGTAACTGTGGTGGTGATCATAGTGTTGCTTAAAGGGGTTGTGAAGAATTAAAGAGGCAAAGGAGATTCAACAAGTGAGAGTTCAGCAGAAAGTTACCTACGCTGAAACCGCTAAAATGGTTAAGAAACAAGCAGAGCAAGACCTGTAAATCAATTGGCAAGGGAGTCGGATTTCCTAACCAAGAGGTTAGGGTTGACTTGAAAAAATGTGTAAATTTTATTGTTGCAGCAATAAATTCAACAATGGAGGTTAAATCAAAATCAAAGAGAAAACAAATAATTGTTAAGCTGCAGAGTGTAATTTGGGATTGAGGGGGTTGTCATGGGAGGAGGTGAGCAAGGATCGATACTACCAGGCGCAACAGGAGAGGACATGTGCAGGATAGTATAATTAGTTTTAATGGTTGTTGTATTGCAGTGGAATGCTAGAAGTCTCCTGGCTAATGGACAAGAGCTTAAGATGTATGTTGATGAATTGCATATCAAACCAGATATAGTGTGTATCCAGGAAACTTGGCTGCGATCAAATTTGGATTTCAGAATCAGAGGATATATAGCAGTTAGGTGTGATAGGGCTGAAGGGATGGGAGAAGGGTGTGCATAATTTATTAGGGAAGACATTCCCTTCAGGGAGGTAAGATTAGGGAAGGATCAGGAATATGTGTCAGTGGAAGTATGGACTAGAGAGGGGGAGCTAGCTGTAATTCATTTTTATAATCCTTGTGATAGGTTGAATCTTAATAGGCTGTTGGCACTAGAGGGGATGAATTGTCGTAGAGTGTTGTTATGTGGTGATTTTAATGCCCATAATACTTTGTGGGGATCCACTGGCAGAGGAGAAGGAGTTGGTTTGTCTAAATGATGAGCGGGAAACACATATAGATCTGGAAATACTTCAGCCCTTGAAGGCTGGAAGGTGGATTTTTGGCAGGGCTAATTGGGAGGTTTTTAAATGTTTAAATGAAACAGAGATAGATAAAGTTGATTTATGTGAAAATATTGAGACTATTGATGGAGCAATAAGGGCTGTCTTAACTGAGGCTGCAAAGCAGAGCATTACCAACTAAGCCTAGAGCCCAACACTCTGCGGATGACTTACAACTGGCTGAAAAACTTAACACCTGATCAAGTTTGCCGACGACACCACCCTCATCGGGTGATGAGTCTCCTGTAGACAGACTCATCACCGTCTGAGATGAGTCCGATGAGGGTGGTGTCGTCGGCAAACTTGATCAGTTTAACAGAGTCGTGGCTGGAGGTGCAGCAGTTGGTTACAGGGAGAAGAGCAGGGAGAAAGTACACAGCCCTGTGGATATCTTGTGCTGATGGTTCGAGTGGTGGAGACATTCTTCCCCAGCCGCACGCACTGCCTCCGGTCCGTCAGGAAGTCAGTGATCCACCTGCAGAGGGTCCAGGAGGGGGGGAGGTGAGGGAGGACCAGGCGCTCAAATGACTTCATGACTACAGACGTCAGCGCCACAGGCCTGTAGTCATTAAGTCCAGTGATACGGGGCTTCTTGGGGACAGGGACGATGGTGGACAGCTTGAAGCTGGCAGGGACATGGCAGGACTCCAGGGAGATGTTGAAAATGTCCGTGAAGACTGGAGCCAGTTCCTCTGCGCAGTGTCTCAGGGTGGTGGGGGAGACACCGTCCGGGCCCGGGGGGGGGGCGGGGGGGGGGGGGGGGGGGGGGAGGGTCTACTGCCCACAGTGGTGAAGGTGGTGGGGGAGGGGTGCGGCTCCAGAGCGGCTGAAGAGATCTGTGTAGTGAGGGGGGTGGAGGAGGGGTTGGGGACTTCAAACCTGGCATAAAAGGTGTTGGTTTTTCAGCCAGTTGTAAGTCATCCGCAGTGTGTGGGGCTCTAGGCTTATAGTTGGTAAAAAAAAAAAGGTCTATTTATATAGTCCTTTTCTACCTTTCCAGGCACTCAAAGCGCTTTACAATCTAGCATCCTCTCACCCAGTGTAACAGACACTGAGGCAGTGTGGGTTAAGTGTCTTGCCCAAGGACACAATGACATTCTACTCCTGTCGTCCCACTGTGGCACCTGGTGTTCTAACGGTCTCCCATCCAAGTACTAACCAGGCCCTTTCTTGCTTAGCTTCTGAGATCTGACGGGATCAGGCTTTGACAAACAGGTATGGCCACGAGTAGTTTGTGATTTGGTTCTGTTCTACACTGGCCTGTGGTGTGTCCCAATGGTCTGGGCTGTGGACCTGGTGGAGGCTGAACCTGTCACAGAGATGTGCGGGGGGGGGTGGTTGGTCTTGTGCAGCGGTCGTTACACGGGGGCCACCAGTACGAGGGCGGTCGTTAGAGGAACTAGTGGCCTGGTATTGCTAATGGTGACAATCAGTCAAGCCAAACCAAGAAATCTGTTCACCTGTGTTCAGCTTACTATGGACTTAAATCATGGTGCTAACCCCTTTTTCCAAATGGACTCGTTTTATGAGGAATTTTCAAAAATTAAAATGTTGCGTTTCTTTTTTCTTGAGTATATGACTATGTGAGAAGCTCTGCCATCAAATCAAATCAAATCAAGCTTTATTTATAAAGCGCTTTTCATACATACATGTAACACAAAGTGCTTTACAGTGCATTAAAAACAATCCCACATGCCTCCCACCCCCAATCCCCAGACACCCCACAATAGATAACCCCCCCCCCCCCCCCTCTTCCCATCCACACACACAACCCACACTCATTTACACAAACACTAAAATACTTTTTGCTACATTTACATACGTACATTGGCTGGGTACAGATGGACCAAAGGCAGCATCATCAGAGGAGCTGTCTGCACCAGAAGCAGAGCCGCCTGCAGCCACAGGACAGTGGCCCAGGGCCCAAAGAAGAGATGAGGTCAAGACCAAACCTCCAGGGCCCATGAGCCAGAGTCCAGCAGCCACAGCCGACCACAGCTCCTGATGCAGAGGCTCCTCAGAGGAAACACTGGAAACCTAAATTTGCTCAAAGTGATAAAATAGGTCAAAGATAAATAGGTAAATAAATACATAAATAAAAACGTATGATCAATAGCCAGCCTAAGCCTAAATAAAAAATAAATACATAAATGCAAGGTAAAACTAAAGTAATAAATACTAATTAAAAGCTAAGCTAAAAAGATGGGTCTTGAGCCTGCTCTTAAAAACCTGAATGTTCTCTGCGGCCCTGAGGTCCTCCGGCAGACTGTTCCACAGACGGGGGCCGTAAAACTGGAAAGATGCCTCGCCGTGAGTGTGTGTCCTGACTTTGGGAATGACCTAGTGTGTGTCCTGACTTTGGGAATGACCTGAGTGGTTTTTTTGTTTGTCCTGACTTTGGGAATGACCTGAGGTGTGTCCTGACTTTGGGAATGACCTGAGTGTGGTCCTGACTTTGGGAATGACTAGGAGCTGCTGCCGGAGGAGCGCAGGGTCCGCGAGGGTTCATAAGGTAAAAGCAGTTCTGAAAGATAAGAAGGCCCAAGACCATTAAGACACTTAAAAACCAGTAAAAGAACTTTAAAATCGATCCTAAAACACACAGGGAGCCAATGCAGCGATTTTAAAACCGGTGTAATGTGGTCCCGCCCCCTGGTCTTAGTCAGGACACGAGCTGCTGAATTTTATAATAATTGTAAACCTGAAATAGTCTTTTTGGGAAGACCAGAGAGCAGGGCATTACAATAGTCTATACGACTGTAATAAAAGCATGCATTAGCGTCTCTGTGTTGGCCCGAGAGAGAATGGGACGGACTCTGGAGATGTTTTTGAGATGGTAAAAACCTATTTTTGTGATATTTTTAATGTGTGGGATAAAAGTCAGCTCAGAGTCAAAAATAACGCCCAGGTTTCTTACTTGTGATGATGGATTAAAAGACTGTGTTGTACGTAATATAAAAGTTTCTCTCTCTGGGCCTCAGGACCGATGACTAAAACCTCAGTTTTGTCCTGGTTAAGCTGGAGAAAGTCTAAAATGCGGTTAAAAAGAGCATCCATTGGCCTGGTGTCATCAGGAGACATGGAGATGTAACATAACTGTGGAAGTTGATTCCATGTCTCCTGATGACACCACCAAGAGGGAGCATGTACAGGTTAAAAAGTACAGGACCTAAAATGGAACCTTGAGGCACACCACATGTGATTTCATGAACCTGAGAGGAGCAGGTATCTAAACTTACCATAAAAGATCTGTCTGTGAGGTAGGACACAGTACCAGAGAGGCCAACCAGGTGTTTGAGTCGGTGTAAAAGAATAGTGTGGTCTACTGTATCGAAGGCAGCGCTTAGATCCAGTAGAACCAACACTGTCACCTGTTTAGAATCTGAGTTTAGTCTAAAATCATTTAAAATCTTTGTCAAGGCTGTCTCGGTACTGTGCTTTACCCTAAAACCAGACTGACATTCTTCAACAATGTTCTGTGTGTTTAAAAAATAATTAAGCTGAGTAAAAACAAGTTTTTCTAAAATTTTGCTTAAAAATGGTAAGTTAGATACCGGTCTGTAATTGTTAAAATCATTCAAATCCAGATTGCTCTTCTTCAGCAGGGGCCTGACCACTGCAGCTTTAAAAGCAGTGGGACAGACCCCTGTCTGAAGAGAGCAGTTCATCATGGTTAAAAGATTCATAAAATGACTTAAAAAACTGAGTTGGGACGGGGTCTAAAAGACAAGTGGTGGGCCTCACTGACGAGAAAACTTTATCAAGCATCTCAGCATTAACCAGGACAAAACTGTCCAGTGTTTCCTCTGGTAAAGATAAACAATCAGATGTGTTAAAAACAGTGGTTCGAGTAGATCAAATGTTACATCTGATTTTGTTTCTCTTTCCCCTGAAGTGATCTGCAAACTGCTCACAAAGAGCATCAGTGGGAGGGAGTTTGGTTCATGTTTCAAGTTACTATTTTACACAATTTTTTTGGCATTTTTCAATTCTCCACCATTGCTACAGTTTTGGAGATATTTCAATTCTTTTTTGTTACAAACCTGAGATTGAGTCATATTTACAAAACATCCACTCACAGTTTCCCTGAGCCCAGAGTCGTGTCAGTTACACATGTGCTGTCCTTATGTTCTGTTAAAATTATAGTACAATGTTTATTTTTCAAACTTTTTGGGTTAAAGCTTTTAATCCACTTCTGTTCTTACTACAAATACCAACTTTGTTCTATTCTTTGTCCAGACTTATAAAAAGCAGATTCTCATGTGAAAATGTGACACAAAATGTGAATTTAAACTAGATTTGATTGGTGCTTTTATTCCAGCCTTGGACATGTTCAGAATCAACTTTGACTTGGATGATTTTGTAGTTTTTGTGCAGAAGCAGTTTGTAGGTTTTTTCTTGTTCTGTTGGAGCCATTTTGTCCCATTGACTTCCATTAGAAACACTTTTTTAATGTTCTTCATTAGAATCGATGCACCTTTCACATTTGTTTCCACCACAGCGGTCCTGTGTCTGGTTGCGAGGTAAATGATGAAATACTCTACGTACGTTTAAGGTCTTAAATATAATCATGTTCTCTATGCTGAGCTGAAAATGTGTGGAGAGGTGACAAGCTAACAAGCTTGTTGTATTAGTCTCTCTCTAAAATAACGGCACAGTGTTTCTTCAATGGAGATTTGGCACCATTCTGTGCAGGAACTTAAAGTGTTGGGATGTTCCAGAAAACATCAAGGACTGACTTTTTCTTTGGACCCATCTGATGTGGATAAGAGTGCGATGGTCTGGTCCACATCTGGTCCATCCTGCTTCTGTTTATGTAACGGCACACCCAGCACTGCCTGTGCACGCTCACATGTGGAGCTGAGATCAGATCACCAGAGGCTTAAAGGGACAGCAGGTATTTTATCCCAACATCATTTACTGTAAGTATCAACATGACATTCTTAAAATGAGTTTTTACATATTTGTATTGAGTTGGTTCAGTCAGTGAAATGTTCAGTGGGTCCAATGTTTTGAAATGGCTAAATACTAGAAAAGGAACAGAAGACTTCACACATCACTGTGCTGCGGGTGTGTAGCAGCCCAGTACTTCAGACACAATGATCCCAGACACGTCAGCCATGCAAAGGTCTGCATTGTTTCCATTATGAGTTGTTCTTCAAGCAAATGGCTTGAAGAAACCATCTTATACAGAGAGAGACTTACCTCCAAACGCAAACACATCGTATACAGGAAGAATAAATAACTATTTCAATGAATCACATTTAGGCCGAAAAAACCCAAGTGCACAACAGACAAAACAAGTATGCATTTTGAAAACACTTCATTAGCATTAAGCAATACTCGGCTCATTTACATGCTGTCAAGTGCATTTTGTCAAACATTGGCACATTCTTCAATCAGATCCAGAACTGGCGTCTATCTTTGAACATCCACCTCTCTTTGTATTCTAATCCAATGTTGTGGATTTCTGAAATACACCTTTAAGAATAAAACACAGAAAGTTTGTCTGAATTTAAGTATACAAGTTTATTATAAAAAGCATAAAAAAAATATAAAGAAGTGTGCACACAAAAAGCCCTATGCTGTCCCTCGGGTCCCATCTGTCCCTACTCTAAACATCAATAAGTCACAGACATATTTAAAGGCAGAAAGGAGGCGTAAAGCCCCGCCCAGAGATGTTGAAAACAGGACATGAAGAACCTACAAACATAACATAAACAGTTCAGTCTAATCTAAGCATAAACATATATTATTAAAGTGACTCAAGGCTGGGTGGTTTAGGTCAGAACATCCTGAACTCACTCTAATATGACTGTCTAACACATGTCAATGTATTAGATGAATTATCCTTAGCATCAAATAATTAATTAACATTAGCATTAAAGATATTAAAGATTTCTACAACACCAAAACTGCAGAAACATAAAAACACAGAACATGTGTGACTGGGACTTACCCTGTGGCCCAACAAAAGAGAAAAAACTTGTATTCAAAAGGTTTAGTCCAGGGATTCTTCTTGCTTGTGTGTCCTGTTCTGTCAACAATGACAATAACTCCTCGATTCTGTCAAAAACATCAGGCTATTTTGGCCAAAAAACACAACAAACTGAACCAGAGTCACATACTGTCACTTCATCTCAGTGTCGTTTGCTACAATGGTGTCACTTGTAAATTACTAAACTTTCACCTGAATGGTCCGGACCGTGGGATAAAAGCCTCTTTTTCTGCACTTATACATACACTAACAAATTAAATAAAGACATTGTGTTTTAAAATGATAACATCACGTTTTTGTAAAGAAAGTATTGCAGAGGAAATATCTTAAAGGAACCGTATGTAAGATGTACAACTAGTGGTTTTAAAAAGGTATTACAATCACAAATGAACTTGGGTTGCCAGATTGTGAAATGGCCCACGCATTGAAGAAGCTACTGACCAATCAGGAACAAGACTTGCTATGAATCATGGGTAATACCCAGAAAGTCACTTTCACAGACACCAGACTCTTTGTCATGGTTTGTTCCCAAATATTGCTTTTTAAAGTGATACCGTGTAACTTTTCACCTGTAAATCTAGGATATACTGACTTGTTTTTGTGGTTTATTGGGCTTTTATAAGGCATCAGGCACTATCTGTTGCTCCGAGCGAGGCTTCCCCATTGAAAAACCGCCCTCGCAACATAAGCAGCAGCGCTCCGCCGCTCAGGAAAAGTCACGTGACAGGAACGAACTGCTTTACGGTAGTCCCCACTCATTTGATACCTGAGGCGCAGGTATAAGCGTTTAGTTGCTTTTCGCGTTGTGTTTTTGCGAGATCGACATTGCGGAAAGATGTACGAAGTTGAGGACTATGTACGAAGGCAAGAAAAAGAAAACGTCGGAGGAAACCACACTAAATCCCAGACAAGAGTCAACATCGAACAGGCTTTTGCTCGCTAGTTGAGAGGAGAGGGAGTGAGAAGGCTGCACATCGGATGATCTTCTCCTAACTTTTCGCGTATGTTGAACAGGTATATAGATCTATTTATTGTTTCTGTAATACGTGCTTTCTATCAGAAACAGCAATTAGTTGTTTTACTGCATACATAACGGTATTTGTTGATGATCACAGTGTTGTAGCTACAAGTTAGCGTAGCGTAATAGGGCCTCTCTGTTTTGTTTACATCAGTCTTTATGTAAGGGCACTTCTTTTTTTGTCCTGTCCAGCTACGAACGAAGAAGTCACGTCACACGGGTAAAGGACATGAAATACATCTTCCTCAGCTCCCCGTGTCCTGTCTCACGGAGTCTGATCGTGACAGGTACTTTTCTTTTTGTCGTCACTTTCGTTGTATCAGCTAAACTTGTTGTGGACACGCATGTCGTGCTGATTGCATAATGCAAGTGAATATGTGCAGCATATTATGTGAAGTGCCCTCACGTTTTGCTATATTTTGTAATTTTTTTTTCTTTATTGTCAGCATTGAACATTTCTGATCAGTGTGAATAGCAGAAGCTGAGCTGGAGTCTGCCAACAATTTGAAAAACTGCATGTATGTACAATTATTTATTATTATTTGAGTATTTGTGAATATATAATGCATGTGTGACTATTCTTTTTCACAATATTATATTGAATTTGCAGATAATGTGGCATTGTGTATTACATCATGTTCACATTGAACCTGCAGTTGGCTGCTGTGACCACGACCCACTGGAAGAGGACATCATTAGAGAGAAGACATAGATACAGCCAGATATGGTATTTCTTATGCAAATGAATTTCTTAGAAGTAAGTTTATTATGAGTTATGTTTACAACTACACTTATGTTCTACAGCTCACCAAGCAGTGACATGGTTCTGAATAAATGCTGACTAAAGGATGTGAAGAAGTACATCACATTCAGGTATGTTCATGCTCTTTACACATAACACAATGTTAGCACTAACACGGTTTCTATGTTTTACAGGACAACCTCTGATTTGGAGAGCTTTCAGAATCACATCCTTATGTATGCTGCAAAGTGCTTTGCCTACAGCCCAAAGGTTTACACAGCTCGAACACAACTTACTGCTATAGATGACAACTAGCATAATGTCGTTGATCTGGCACACAACATCGAGTGACAGAAAATGTAAATTTTTTTTTTAACTTTCTCTTTTCTACAGTCTAAAGACAAAAGTCTAAATTTCACATTTACATTACAGATACAACGATACTACAACATAAAGTCTAAGAACTTGAGTGTCTATGCCTTGAAGGACGTAAAGGCATGCAACTATATTCCAGAGCTCCAGAAGACCATAGTTTCGAGGAGATTAGAGAGTGGTGTTGGCCTTCCACAAAGAAGAAGCCTTACGGAGGATGGTGCCGGAGGCTTTGCACTTTTATGTTTATCTGAAGCACCACTCACAGCAAAACTTGTGGCCAGACACAAGACACATGGAGAGGCTTCCCTACTCACAGAAAACTAAATACTGTCCTTTATCATTGATTTTATTTGAATAAAGTTTTAAATCAAATAGAAATTTGGTTCCATTTGTAAGTTTTTACATTGTAAAGGGTTGGGGTTGACATGTGTTGTAATAGATTTAGTGACACAAAAAACTAGCACAAAATATAAATAAGAATGACAAAAGCAATCAAGTTTTATAATCAAAATGATTTATTCAGTGGCATCAAGGTAGGCATCTCACTCTGAAACCTGTGTATTGCTGTGTCTGGTCTGGAAAAGTGTCCCTTATTCCCTAAACACAACAGCCTGGAATGACTACTCTGTTTCCGGTTTGAGGGCTCCTCTGCTCCAGGTCCTGTGTTGTCATCATCAACAACTACAAAGATGTCGTTCCACGCAGCACGAGCAAGGCACAAAACCCCTGCTTCTAGAATGTAGTAGTCCATGTGTGGTTTTGTAATACCTCTGTTTAATCTGACATAAACAGATGGCCGAGTGTTAACTTACACGGTGTACCTTTAACATAATGTGGGAGGAGCCTATTGAGAACTGTGTAGAAACAAGTGCATGAGCCTATCACAGACAGTTGTGTCTGTGTCCTGGAGCAACATCAGTTCAAACTCAACATGGTCCTGACTCATGGTTCAAATTTAACTTCAGGTTCTAAGAAACCAAACTGGCAACCCAACTGAGAGAGTCATGTGAGGCTCATTCTGCTTTCTGATTGGATAATAAATGTAAACATCACCAAAGGGACATCATGTCCATTGCTTTTTTAATTAGGAATAACTCAGAATTACATTGACTTTCAGTAAAAATAATAGTATATTTGGACATGTTGACCTTGTATCTTTGGACACATATAGATCTTGTTTATTAAATCTGACATCAAAATCTTACATACGGTTCCTTTAAAGGAGTCTTATTTTATGAAATGTTTTATTCAAAGATGTTAACTTCGTTAACAACCTTCCTTCATCATTAGTTTACTCAGACTTATATTTGAATTGATTCCTGCATGTTGGAGTAATCTTGTATTGTTCTTCAGCTGCAGCTCAACTGTTCTATGTTGTATGTGCTACGCCCTCTACGGGCTTCGCTATTGGCTAACACTCGAGGCAACGCCTCGCACCTGAAGATCAAACAATGTACCGCTCCAATCATGGGGACGTGGTTCCCCCACTGGCCGTATATAAGGCCCTGTCCACTATCGCTCGCCCTTCTTTTCACTCAGCACTTGAAGATCTCTTAGCATGTTCTTTAGAACGATTTTACGTCTCTACAATCAAGATTTGGATTCGCCGTACTCACCAGCTCGAAGATTGTCACCCTCCGGTGTCGAGCACCGTGGGTACGGCAGATGTGAGACATTCTTCTCCCCGAGGACCGACACGACGTGTTTCCTCTGCCTCGCTTCGGCGGCACACCGCATAGGACTGCACTGCCTGCCTCTCACTTCCCAGGGAGAAGCGAGAGCAGCGCCGTGGCTCCATGAGCCCCAGACCCGGAGATGTCCGAGGGGAAAGCGGTGTCCCCGGTCCGTGCTGCAGACTCGCCGAGCAAGACTCCAGCGCCTCCTTCCCTCCGCATTGTCCCCCAGAAGGAAGACATGGCGTCTCTTCGCCGACGTGACGCCTCCGCTGCTGCTGGCGCCAACACCCTGCGCTAGCATATTGCTGTGTGCTGGACCGGTGCATCAAGAGTGGGGTTCCATCCATCGAGGACGGGATCAGGATGTCTCTGCTTCCCTCTTCCTCGCTCTGGCCCGACGGTAAGCCTCAACTCCAGCCCGAGACAGGCTGACGGCGGTGTCGTGTGATCGCTGCCATCGGCGGACTTACCATAAGGCAAAGGGTCGCACTTGCCTTGAGCCCCCAAATTGTAGGGGCCCCCAAAATCCCTGCTCTAATTATGGCTCTAAGGAATGAATGAAGTGACTGCTCAGGCTGTGCCTAATGGTTTCCCCGCAGCCACAGGACGCACGAGCTCTCAAGATTCACTTTAAGTTAGTATCTTTGAGCAGCTGTAGTAAAATGTCTCGTCCACACAGACTTGTAGTGGACTTATTCTGACAGAGAACTGTCTAAACTCTGTCCCACTTTTTATTTCGTAGTGATAGGATCAATATTGGCGGAGATAATTAGTTCTAAACACTTTCAAAGTTGATCGCGGAAGGATTTAGTCCTACACGCGTGTTCGAGAACACCGCAGTCCAGCGGAGTGTTTTTCACAATTAAACGTTGTTAAATATTGTCCGCAAAAATGGTATCAAGGTTTATTTCATGTATGACTCACTCAGGCCAAGAAACAGACACTTGTCTTGTCTGTGTCAAGGCAGGAGCAGCAGCAGCAGTGCTGGTCTGGGAGGGAGAGAAAGGGGGCGGAGCTAGAGCTACACAGAGTGAACAGAAAAGGACGTCAGTTTAATATTTATTTAAAATAATACGAATGAAGTGTAGACATATTGAATAGTAAGTATAGTGTGGTTGGGTTGGTTGGATAATGTGATGCATGTCAGATTTAAACTGCATCAGGCTCATAATACAAAAGATTGATTGTTGTTTAAAAAATGTCAACAAATGTTTGTAATTTGCTATAATAAATGTAATTTGACCTGGCCATAGTAATAAAAATATATATTAAAGGTGGGGTAGCTGATTTTTAGTTGTAAATTAGTACATTTTGTGTTTTCCACTAAAATGTAGATGATAAATGCAGCACTTTGTGTAAAAATGAGTATTGTCTGAACTGAATAATAATGAATTTTTGTTCTAATCAGGGGCAAAATGCTGCGCTCTGATTGGCTGAGCTTGGGTGGTTCTATGTCGTATGTGCTACGCCCTCTACGGGCTTCGCTATTGGCTAACACTCGAGGCAGCGCCTCGCACCTGAAGATCAAACAATGTACCGCTCCAATCATGGGACGTGGTTCCCCCACTGGCCGTATATAAGGCCCTGTCCACTATCGCTCGCCCTTCTTTTCACTCAGCACTTGAAGATCTCTTAACATGTTCTTTAAGAACGATTTACTCTCTACAATCAAGATTTGGGATTCGCCGTACTCACCAGCTCGAAGATTGTCACCCTCCGGTGTCGAGCACCGTGGGTACGGCAAATGTGAGACCCTCTTCTCCCCGAGGACACACGACGTCTGTTTCTTCTGCCTCTGTTGGCAGCACAACACAGGGATAAGACCGCCCCGTCTGCCGCTCGCTTCCCAGGGAGAAGCTAGAGTGGCGCCGTGGCTTCATGAGCCCTGAATCCCCGGAGCATCTCGGTCCGGACCCGGAGATGTCCGAGGGGAAGACGGTGCCTCCGGTCCGTGCTGCAGCCTTGCCGAGCAAGGCTCCAGCGCCTCCTTCCCTCCGGGTTGTCCCCCTATGAAGAAGACGTTCCTCTTCTCCCGCGGCTGCTGCTTGGCGCCAACACCGTGTGCTAGCATACCGGCCGTATCAAATCAAATCAAATCAAACTTTATTTATAAAGCGCTTTTCATACAAACCATGTAACACAAAGTGCTTTACAGTGCATTAAAACAATTTCAGATACCCCCACCCCCATTTCAATCAATCTCATATTACAAGCTCATACCCCCACCCTCATTCCCCGCACACAAAAACACACCCCCACCCTCACACACACACGGACACGCACACACTAAAATACATTTTGCTAAGTTTGCCTACATACATTGGGCTGGGTACAGATGGACCAAAGGCAGCATCATCAGAGGAGCTGTCTGCACCAGGAGCAGAGTCACCTGCAGCCACAGGACACCAGCCCAGGGCCCAGAGAAGAGATGAGGTCAGGACTAAACCTCCAGGGCCCATGAGCTAGAGCCCAACAGCCACAGCCGAACACAGCTCCTGGTGCAGAGGCTCCTCAGAGGAAACACTGGAAAACCTAAAGGTGATAAGAAAAATTAAAATAAGTAAAAAGATAAGAACTAAAAGTAATTCAGTCAGATAAAACTAATAATAAATGAACAAATAAATAAATATAATAAATAAATAATTACATGTAAAACAATAAATACTAATTAAAAGCTAAGCTAAAAAGATGGGTCTTGAGCCTGCTCTTAAAAACCTGAATGTTCTCTGCGGCCCTGAGGTCCTGAGGTATCGCTGTGTGCTGGACTGGTGCAGCGAGTCGGGGGCTCTATCCATCGAGGACGGGATCAGGTTTGTTTCTGCTTCCCTCTTCCTCGCTCTGGTCCGGAGGTAAGCCTCAACTCCAGCCCGAGACAGGCTGACGGCGGTGTCGTGTATCGCTGCTATGCTAATGCTATACAGGTCATAGCACTAGCTAGCTACTAGCGCAGGACGGGATCAGTCTGGCTCTGCTTCCCTCTTCCTCGCTCTGATCTAGCGGTAAGCCTCTATTCCAGCCCGAGACAGGCTGACGGCGGTGTCGTGTATCGCTGCTATGCTAATGCTACACAGGCCATAACACTAGCTAGCTACTAGCGCAGGACGGGATCAGTTTGGCTCTGCTTCCCTCTTCCTCGCTCTGATCTGACGGTAAGCCTCTATTCCAGCCCGAGACAGGCTGACGACTGTATTGTGTACAGCTGTTATGCTAATGCTGCACAGGCCGTAGCATTAGCTAGCAACTAGCGCAGGGCCTAGTTAGCTGCGGACCACGGTGGCTGTTTTCCTCTGCATGTCACAAGCTTCGCCATGGGCGTAGGTCTATGTGCGCGGCACAGGTGGGCGGCAGACATCTCCGGCTGGGTCTGTCTTCCCTCTAGGACCATGAGAAAGCAGCTCGCCGCTGCTTCGCTCTTCTGCTCGGGTCAGAAGGAGGAGGAGCCGCTCTTCCCCGAGACACGCTCTTGCAGCTGCGGCGTTCTGTTCCTCGGGCTCCGGCTCCCACAGATCAGGAGCGCGAGTCCGGAGCGGCGCGCTTCTTCTTCATCTGGAGCTTGTAAGAGAGAGGAGAGGCTCTTTATGTTATGATTTAGAGTTACTTCTCCCATGCAACAGACACGCACTGGTAGCGTTTCTGTTGCTGTTCATGCTGGTGCTATAGCTCCGATGCTGGCTCCAGCTGCCCTGTCACTCTCATCCCCGCTGAGTGTCGCGGTGCGGATGAGTGCGTCAGGAAAGGGCAGAGGTTGACTGTGACCCCCCACTCTCGCCCAGGGAAGAAGACGTAGGTGAGAACCACGTACTTCACCACAGCCGCTGTCGTGAGGGCGGAGTTTCCAGCAGCTCAGATAGCTGTCCAGGGTAAGGACAGTTCTTTACCCACCGCTGCTGCTCTGGTAGCAGGGCACCGTGTTCTGCTCCTATCTGCGCTTGGAAAGCATGTGGGAAGAAGACAGGCTTCTGTGCATCATCTCCATTTACTCATCTTTTTATGTAGATGTTTTTTTCCCGCTCCTCGCTCTGCTTTGAGGATGCGGATTTGTGTAGTGCAGGACCATATAGGGCGCGCTCTGATGCGCTCCCTCTCACAGGGTCACACATGCACGAGCAGCGGAGCTCCCATCACGTCTCCGCTCCCTCCCTGGTCAGTGCTGCGCAGCGACAGGGGACGCGCGCTCCACCTGTCCTGGCTGCGGACGGTCCCCCAGCTGCCATTGCTGTTGGAGTTACACCAAACGCCTTCTTGCGCTGTCCCGCAGCACGCAGGGGGCAAGTGCAGGCTCGTAGGGGTCGCGCATCGACGCGCTTCCCCTCGTGCTTTGGAGGAGAGTCTACAGTCCATAGATCCTCTCCTCTTACGGTTAGTGTAGCGTCGCGGCATCAGACGCCTGCTCGTCCCTTCCAGCATTAGGAGCAGGTGCAAGTCTGTGAGCGCTCGGCCTCTGCCCGGAGCTTGACAGCATCTCGGCGGAATGCTTGTCTATCTCCACATTCCCTAGGGGAGGCGCAGACTGCGCGGGTGCGACGTTATGACCGGTTCTCGTTCGTACGTCCCTTACGAGCACCCCCATCCCCCCCATCGGACATAGTGGGCAGGCCCAAGCTTCTGGCTCCCGTGCCTCCTGCTACGATATGCAAGCGGAGAGAACGGAGAAAGTAACTGCAGTTCTATGAGTATGTGCATAGCCCTCCACGGGCTTCGCTTTTGGCCTTTATCTACATGGAAGGCCGACATAGAACGGTTCCTACTCCCCGTACTTCTTGGTTGCCAAGAAGTGCGGCGGCATACGGCCCTTTTTGGATCAGCGTGTCTCCTCCTTCCTGTTACGTGGCGCAGGATTGGAGGTGCTAGCAGAGAGAGGAGAGAAAATGTAGTTACTTACGTAACTGTAGTTCTATGAGTTTGTGCGTAGTCCTCTACGGGCTTCGCTATTGGCCTCTATCTACATGGAAGGCCGACATAGAACGTTTCTACTCCCCGTACTTCTTGGTTGCCAAGAAGTGCGGCGGCATACGGCCCTTTTTGGATCTGCGCGTCTCCTCCTTCCTGTTACGTGGCGCAGGAGTGGAGGTGCTGGCAGAGAGAGCAGAGAAATCTTAGTTACTTACGTAACTGTAGTTCTATGAGTGTGGCATAGCCCTTACGGGCTTCGCTATTGGCCTTTATCTACATGGAAGGCCGACATAGAACAGTTTCTGCTCCCCGTACTTCTTGGTTTCCAAGAAAAGCAGCGGCATTCGGCTCTTTTTGGATCTGCATGTCCTCTACGGATGCATAGCCTAGAGGCCGTTTCGCATGCTGACCACACACACCTGTTAAGTGTGTCAGTCAGGGCGATTGTCTGACTCTGTTAACCTCAGGGATGCTTGCTTCCAGGTTTCCATTGTTTCGGAGCTCTGAAGGTTCCACCGCTTCTCCGTGGCTAGGAGATGCCAGGAATATTGCTGACTCCCGTTTGGCTGTTCGCTGGCACTTGGAGAAAGTGCGTGGAGGCGGCGCTGGACCTGCTGCGTTGTATTGGAACCAGCCATTGGCTCATCCTGGCCTCCTCCCATCAGGAGGCTCAGGCTCACACAGAGGTGGTGCTGGATTACATCTTCGGACGCAATTCCGGTCCCATCAGATTCAATCGCTTCTCGGATTGATGGCAGTGGCCCAAGCAGTGGTACAGCTGGCCTACTGCCCATGAGACGCCTCGGTGGTACTCCCTCAGGGCACGCGCAACCTGAGACGGGAGGACATGGCTGAGGCCCCCAATGCCCGCACGGAAGGATATCCAGTTCTGGACCGTCCCGGTTCTTCTGAGCCAGGGTGTGCGGCTGGGTTGTGTCCCCTGTTACACGGAGGTGTTCACAGATGCCTCCCTGTCAGGTTGGGGGGGGTCTTGGACCAGTGCTCGTCGGGCGGCACCTGGTCTCCGACGTCCAGGCACATCAATGTCCTGGAAATGGAGGCAGTGAGGGACGTTCACCTGCACTTCAGAGCGGAATTCTAGGGACACCACGTCTTAGTCAGACAACACGACTGTGGTGGCTTATCTGAACAGACAGGGGGGAACCAGATCTTCCTCGCTCCACAGGAGGGCGGCCTGAGATCTTTCTATGGGCCAACACTCACCTCCTTTCCTTGAGGGCCCGGCACATCTCCAGCATTCTCAACGTAGGCGCGGACAGAATGTCCAGGAGCGAAGCAGCCCGCGACGAATGGAGCCTGCCCCTTGGGTGGCGGCGCAGGTTTGGCAGCAGTTCGGCCACCCGGTGGCCGACCTGTTCGTCAGTGCAGAAAACACTCTATGCCCCCTGTAGTTCTCACTCAGACCATGAGACGAGCCTCCTCTCGGCGTCGATGCATTGGCGCACCGACTTTGGCCGAGGGGTCTTCTTTGTGCTTTTTCCCCCCTCCGGTTGTTTGCCGCATGGTGCACGGAGAGGTCGGTGTATCCCCTCTCCTGCACTATTCAGGAGGTCTTGGGTTTTCGTCAGGGTCTCCTGGCCAAAGGCCGATCGGCTTCGACCTTGGGCGTCTTTGCTGCGGCCATCGCTTTCGGCCGCATTGGTTTTTGGTGGTTTCCTGGCCCATAACCATCCTCTCGTTAAGCGCTTCTTACGGGGTGCGCTCAGTCCGAACCCACCCCCCAGAAGCTCTGCCGCCCCTTGGGAACTGCAGGTCTGTTAGAGGGCCTCTCGGGTCCACCTTTCGAGCCCCTGGATCGCGCTGAGCTCAGCTGCTTATCGTTTAAGACGTTTTTGGTGATCGCCTCTGCCAAGAGGGCAAGGGAATTATGCGTCCTCTCCATCCACCCTTCTTGCATGTTCTTCAGCAGTGATGGAGGCTTGGTGGAGTTATGGCCGAACCAGGCTTTCCAGTCTAGGATGTCCAGGGTCATCCGCTTGGGACAGCGTTGTCATCCCCCACATCTGTCAGCGGAGGGTGAACGGTGTCGCCTGTCATGTCCGGTCAGGGCTTTTTGCCGCTTCCTGCACTGCACGGCTGGTTTCAGGTATTCTGACCAACTATTTGTGGGTTTTGATGCCTCTTTGTACTTGGTACGAAGTAGGTTTGCGGGTGTGCTCCAATCATGCATGCCTGCTGGGAGTACATTGATCCTACGGCCTTCGCGTAGGGTATGCCAATAGCGAAGCCCGTAGAGGGCGTAGCACATACGACATAGAAATCTTAGTTACCTAATGTAACTGTAGTTCTATGAGTATGTGCGTAGCCCTCTATCAATCAAAACTCAATCATACAGTTTACCTTGTGGTGCAAACAAAACCATCTCCAACTGAATCTTAACAAAACAAAAGAAATGCTTTTTGGAGCCTCTATGCCTCAGAACCCTACCATCATCGAAAACACTGCAATAGAAACTGTGGAACATTTCAAATATCTCGGACTGACAATAGACAATAAATTCAGCTTCACTCAACATACACAGGACATTCAAAAGAAAAGTAATCAGAGACTATCAGCTATTAGCAAACTAAAAGGACTAAATGTTTCACCTCATCTCCTCCTTCTGTTGTATAAAAGTATTGTTCAGCCAATTCTGACATATTGCTCCACATGCTTTTATAATATACTCACACTTAAAAACCGGACTATGCTCACAAAAACAACAAATATTGCCTCCAAGGTTATTGGCCTCCAAACCCCCAACCTCACTCAGCT
The DNA here is from genome assembly GCA_038363315.1 of Mugilogobius chulae. Taxonomy (NCBI): domain Eukaryota; kingdom Metazoa; phylum Chordata; class Actinopteri; order Gobiiformes; family Gobiidae; genus Mugilogobius; species Mugilogobius chulae. The sequence goes on from CM076409.1 coordinate 14,818,649, forward strand.
AAACTCTAAAGCCATCACACGCATTACAAACACAATATTACAGGATCATACTCACCCACTTCACCAGTATTTCACATTACTACCATCCGGACGCAGGTACAGAACACTGAGATTCAACAGAGCACGCTTCAAAAACAGCTTCATTCCCTCGGCCATAACTGCACTGAACCAGACATGATCACAGTATTATAGGACCATGTCATTGTTGTTGTTTTTGTCGTTACATGTTTGTGAAATTGTCTTTTTGATGTTTGTAATGAGGCGTAACAAAACTGTATGCAGTTTGTGAAAACGAATTTCCCGTATGGGACAATAAACAAACTAACTAACTAACTCTACCTGCAGGCCCAGCAGTGCTGGAGTTCAAGAAGGGCGAGCGATAGTGGACAGGGCCTTATATACGGCCAGTGGGGGAACCACGTCCCCATGATTGGAGCGGTACATTGTTTGATCTTCAGGTGCGAGGCGCTGCCTCGAGTGTTAGCCAATAGCGAAGCCCGTAGAGGGCTACGCACATACTCATAGAACTACAGTTACATTAGGTAACTAAGATTTCTCACCTACCACCTAGCCCCTCCCACTTGTCTGGATTTACTTGACATATTTCAAAAGATTAAAACTCAAAGTGAAGCATGTGTGGTTCAAAACTATCCCATTGCCACTTTCCAACAATAATAATTAGGTATTTAAAATCGGTTGCTTCTCACAGTTACATTTAAAATGAAGAGGCGGGGCTTATCAGTTCTGCAGTTTTGAACAGGAAGTCAATAGAGCTTGTGGAACACGCTGCACTAGCAGTCTGGAGGTTGTAAGTCTAAGTCTGGAGCTTTTTCCTTTACATTTTGATGAAGACCGAAACTCCAGTGGGTGGCAGCAAGAAATCGAAAGATTAGTTTATTTATTTATTTTTGTTTGATTTGATTTGAAATGGACAAGTACGCACATTAGATACTGTATGTAGCATGCTACAACATTTAAAGCCTTGGCTAATTTGTAATGTCCGTCCCTAGAAGGGCTTTTACAAAAAAATACATTAACATCAACAACTTATACAGTGCATAGCAAACAATACAATGTCAATGTACACAAATGTGTTCTCATTAAAACCCGCTTCAGTTCATTTTTAAAACTACCCCAGTCCAGGTTCAGTTTTAGCTCAGGGCCCAGAGAGTTCCACAGTTTAGCTCCTGGACAGAGAGTACCTGTCCAAATGAAGATTGGCACTTTCACATTTCCATTTGAAGACCCTCGTGTGATGGAGCCCACAGCTCTGAGAGTCTGAGTGGGACTATGAGCTTGCTGAGTACACCTGGGGCCCTATTATTCAGGCATTTATACATCAATTTAAGTTGTGACAGATTTGCAGTAAACACTTTAAACAAGGTAAGTCAATATTAATGAGAAAAGCAATTTATAACATTTGAAAAAAAAAAAAAAATGCAATATCTTCCACAGTATGCATCATGTGTGTCTAACACCAGCGTCACATGATCGACAGCCAAGTGACCGAAAACCTTTTAAATCTGATCCAGTGTGAGACAAAACCATGTTTACGCAGAATGGGACAAATCATGAGCAGTAAAGTCATTTATTAAATCACAAACACAGCAGGAAGAGTCTGGATCAGCCTCATTCATGAGCTTTTCCAAATATCTTGCTTTGTTTCATCCATTCATCCATTTTCTTCCACTTTATCCGGGGTCGGGTCGCGGGGGCCGCAGTCTGAGTAAGGACGCCCAGACTTCCCTGTCCACACACACCTCCTCCAGCTCTTCCGGGAGGATCCCGGGCGTTCCCAGGACAGTCCAGAGACATAGTCCCTCCAGCGTGTCCTGGGTCTTCCCCTTGGCCTCCTCCAGTGGGACATGCCCGGAACACCTCACCAGGGAGGCTTTGTCCAGGAGGCATCCGGTACAGATGCCCGAGCCACCTCAGCTGGCCCCTCTCGACGTGGAGGAGCAGCGGCTCTACTCCGAGTTCCTCCCGTGTGACTGAGCTTCTCACCCTGTCTCTAAGGGAGCGCCCAGCCACCCTGCGGAGGAAACTCATTTCGACCGCTTGTATCTGTGATCTTGTCCTTTCGGTCATTACCCAAAGCTCATGACCATAGGTGAGGGTTGAACGTAGATTGACGGTAAATCGAGAGCTTTGCCTTTCGACTCAGCTCCTTCTTCACCACAACGGTTCGATACAGCGACTGCATCACTGCAGACGCTACACCGATCCGCCTCAATCTCACCTCCATCCTTCCCTCACTGTGAACAAGACCCCGAGATACTTGAACTCCTCCACTTGACACAGGACTCTCCACCCACCTGGAGAGGGCAAGGCACCTTTTTCCGGTCGAGAACCATTGTTCTTCGTCCAAAACATGTCCCACTTCCACAGACAAATGCACTGAACAGGGACTAGAAGCATCCAGCAGCTTTCTTTACCAAAAATATAAGAAAATGTGTGAGAACGTGTCAGTTTTGTGCTCCTGTAATGCTGCGTTCATGCACTTCTGCCTCCGTCATGGCGCAGCGCGGACACGTGACGTAAGTCTCCAGCCTGTCCGCAACAAACCCTTCAGCGTCTTTTACCCGCCGGGAATCATCGTTGTGGAAACTGCGCCCAATGCAAAACATCTCAGCACAGGCAGCACATTTCCAATAACCTGTGCATGTGCCCACCTGGGCTGTGCCTACGAGGGCAAAAGCTTCAGAACATAAGAGCTCTATGGTAGGAGTGACTGGGACTCTTTAATTTAATTTAATTTAATTTACCTTTATTTAACCAGGGAAGTCCCACTGAGATTCAGAATCTCTTTTGCAGAGGAGCCCTGGGGGAAGGGTCAGGGGAGGCATTAATGACGCTGCCTTAGGTTTACGGGGATCTTCCACCTACAGCAGCGAGACACACACTGGATCTACACGCTTCAGACATTTGAATGATGAGCTTCATTCAATCTATTTTTGTAATTCAAATGTTTTGGGGAAAATGAAAGCACGTTTGTTTGAAGTCATCAGTCTTTATTCGCACTGAGGCTTCTTCTCATGATGCTACAGTGTTTTCTAAATGCATACTTGTTTTGTTAGTTATGCACCTGGGTTTTTTCGGCCTAAATGTGATTTATTGAAATAGTTATTTATTCTTCCTGTATACGATGTGTTTTGCATTTGGAGGTAAGTCTCTCTCTGTATAAGATGGTTTCTTGCTCTCCTTCAGCCATTTGCTTGAGGAACAACTCATAATTGGAAACAATACAGACCTTTGCATGGCTGACGTGTGTGGGATCCTTTTGTCTTCATTTAAATCCTGAAAGCATAGTCACTCTACACAGTGAGAGAGACCCAGCTTCTTACCGGATCCTTCCAGAGCTGAAAAAGTCTGTTTAAGTCAGTCAATTCTAGGCTTTAGAAGTATTTGGCCAAAGCTGCTGAGTTTATATCACGATATTCTAAATATTATATCAACCTCATGTTTATTGTGATTTTATCACCAACAATCTAACAAGGTACATCTGCAAACATTACAATAGGCCACCAAGACAAGTCTTCAATACATTTATTTATTTATTTGAAAAATGCACCTGATAAAAACAAAAACTAAAAAACTGCTGTTTTTGTTGTTTTTGCCTAATTGTTCCTTCTGAGTGTTTGTTTGGCAGAAATTTAGAAAAGAGCTTTTTTGTTGTCTCAGCAACAGTGCAGATGTTAGCTAGCTTGTTTGCTTGATTTGGGACATTTTTACTGTTGCACAACAATGATTCAGACTGACTAAAAACATCTTATTTAAACATAAAACGGTGAAGGAGTTCAAATGTGTGTGCTTGTTCTCAGGCTGTTTGAGTTGAGTTGTGTCGTGTGTCTTACGTTTGACTCTCACGGAGCTGGACTGGTGAACAGCTCATGGATGAGGAGGACGCTGGACTTTTGGTGGTTTCCTTCGGTGAGTCTACTTTACCGCGGTAAAGTGGCCTGCACGAGAAAATCTGATTCACAATTTGAAGAGTACTTACGGTAATGTCGAAAAACACTTGAGCGGACAGGATCTTCTGAAGGATCTTCTGAAGGAACTAACTCGTCTTATCTTTTATACTTTGTTTGAGTATGAGCTCAATAAAAGAAAGTATAAACATATAGTACATGTTATTATTGTTATGGATGTGGATTTTTTCATGAATATTATTAATTGCATAAATTATGAAAAAGCCCTATACTTAAGATTCTAAAGAGGTGTATGAGATGTTTCAATGCTTTAAGTTCTCAGAGATATCCACCACTATGCCCAATGTTTACATTTGTACTGTATCAATTCTTAATAATCATATCAAATACAGTAAACAGAGCCCTAAAATCATATTTTAAGAGGTTTGTGGCAACTTCCACTGCAGTCATGTTCTTAGGGTTCCTCTGCCAGCATGGCCACACCTCTTAAAATATGATTTTAGGGCTCTGTTTACTGTACTTTGAATATGATTTATTAAGAATTGATACAGTACAAATGTAAAACATTGGGCATAGTGGTGGACAGTATCTCTGAGAACTTAAAAGCATTAAACATCTCATACACCTCTTTAGAATCTTTAAGTATAGGGCTTTTTCAATAATTTATGCAATTAATAATATTCATGAAAAACAATCCACATCCATAACATAATCAACATGTACATAATACTTGTTTATACTTTAGTTTTACTAAGCTCATGCTACAAACAAAAGTATAAAATACTGTATAAGATGAGATAGTTTCTTCGGAAGCTTGTTTTTCGTCATTACCGTAATTACTGTCCACTTTACCGCTGTGTCTACTTGTGTTGAGCTGTGCTAACCTTGCTGTACCTATACTAGCTCTGATGATTTGATGCATGTTAGATAATCCTGCACATACTGTAGAAGTACTTCTAGTGTTAGTAGTATAGTATATATAATTGCTTACAGGTTACTACCTGGTTTTGTTTGTAAAGAGACAATTGTGCAACTTTGTTTGTTTTATCTTTATTTTATAAAACATTTATTTGGGAAACTAGAGGTGTTTGTGTTACTATTGTCCTGTCAAGATCTAGAACTATTCGAACTCATTCATTCATTCATTTCTACCGCTATCCGTTAGGGGCGGGTGACTGGAGCCTATCCCAGTGACTTTGGGCCTTAGGCGGGGAACACCCTGGACAGTGGCCAACTTGCCGCAGGGTTAGACAGACAACCATTCACTCTCTCATTCACTCACAGGGAAATTTACAGTGATGCCCAATTAACCTAAACATGCATGTTTTTGGAGGTGGGAGGAAACCAGAGAGATCGTGATATGTTGATATGGTCCGAACCAGGAGTCGAACCCACGACCTCCTTATTGGGAAGCCAGAGCTCTAACCACTTGGCTACCGTGCAGCCCTATTCGAACTCTGAAGTTAATAATAACACCTAGGGCTGTCAGATGAGTGCAATAATTGAGATGAATTAATTACAGACATATTCCTTAAGTTAAATGTTTTAATCACATTAATCTGTATTGAAATCTTTAACTTCATTGTTTCCATATGTGAGTTGCAAAGTGGACATAAGGGTTGTTGGACTTGACTTGAGAAAGTCTGCACATACCTTTGACCTAAGGGACGAGGGCAAAGATCACGAGTAGCAACGAGCAGGCGAGAGTTATTGGACTGATGAACGGGAACGTTACGCTGACAAACTCTATGATGACACCATCGATGTACCTGTAGAGGAGGCTTAACTACCACAGCAATGCCACGCACCCAGTCATGCTAACGCTAAGCTAACGCTAAGCTACGAAGATAGCAACAAAACACTTCCTAAAGTTTTTGCAGTGTATTCATATTTCCCATCTGCAACAATAATGTAATTAATTAAATTGGATAAAAACAAAACAAAAACACTGAAGTTGAGTATTTTCTCAGCAATTTTAGGTGAGATTAAAAATAAATTAATTAGATTAATTAATTACAAATCATAAATAATGAATCTCTCAATTTTTTTATCGCTTGACAGCACTGCTCTTCCCTCGTTGTGTCCTGTCCCACTGTCCTCTTGGAGAGTGGAACTGTTTCAGACACTGCTGTTCCACTGACTGGACCCCTCCCTCCTCCTGAACACCCGCACCACCTCCCTCTCCAGGACTAGCCTGTCCGTGGCGGTGGCTGAGCGGTTAGTGCTCTTGCCTCACAGCAAGAAGGTCGCGGGTTCAATTCCCGCACAGGCCGGGCCTTTGTGTGTGGAGTTTGCATGTTTCTCCCCACCAACCAATAAAATGCCAGATAGGGTAATATCCTCCAGCTACGGTAGTCCTGACCAAGCCTAGCAACAACATCTGTGGCGATCACTGTTCCTGAGGAGACGCCCCAGAGGCATTGAAGGATCCAGGGTGAAATGCAGAGGACACATTTCCCTACGGGGACAATAAAGTGTACCTTACCTTACCTTAAACAAGTCGTTTCCCTCTAATAAGGAGGGTTCTAAGAACAGAAGGAGAGACTAAGGACAGAAGGAGGGTCTAAGGACAGAAGGAGGGTCTAAGGACAGAAGGAGGGACTAAGGACAGAAGGAGAGACTAAGGACAGAAGGAGGGTCTAAGGACAGAAGGAGAGACTAAGGACAGAAGGAGGGTCTAAGGACAGAAGGAGGGGACTAAGGACAGAAGGAGGGTCTAAGGACAGAAGGAGGGTCTAAGGACAGAAGGAGAGACTAAGGACAGAAGGAGAGTCTAAGGACAGAAGGAGGGTCTAAGGACAGAAGGAGAGACTAAGGACAGAAGGAGAGTCTAAGGACAGAAGGAGGGTCTAAGGACAGAAGGAGGGTCTAAGGACAGAAGGAGGGTCTAAGGACAGAAGGAGGGTCTAAGGACAGAAGGAGAGACTAAGGACAGAAGGAGGGTCTAAGGACAGAAGGAGGGTCTAAGGACAGAAGGAGAGTCTAAGGAAGACAGAGGATGCTCTGGATAATGATCCATTTGCTAGATTGCTAGATTTATTTGATCAATCATTGTGTATTATTTTTTTTATTTATTTATTTTTCTCTCATTCATGTTTGCTAAATGAACGATCTTCCTCAGAGTCGACTTGTTGTTATTTTGGGCTTTTGATTTGAGAAAAGTGGATTTAACATTTTCCTCTTCTTTCGGAGGTTTGAGTGGATTTGGAGCGACATTCCACCTCGTGATGTCATTACGTCCTGGTTTCAGTCAAAACACACTTGAATCAGACAGAGTTGTTGGTTTTTGTATATTCTGTTAGTCGTGGCTGCAAAAGGATTCAAAGCTGAAAATTAAGTTGAGTAAAAATGTGCATTAAAATCTATTTTTACATGTTTTTTAGACTTACATTTTTAATATTCGATACTATGAAGGAAAATGGCTTTTGAAATGAATCTTGGGATTATCCTCACGTTTTAGAAAGTATTAGAAGTCGATGAATAAAATGATCCTAAAAGAAGGTTCTTATAAAAGTAATAAAAGGGGGATTTGGGAGGATTCATTGCTGGGAGAAAGTCATAAAAGCTTAGGCTTAAGGTTGCATTGTCCAAATGAAACTGAAATCTCAATGTCAATGGATCTAATCACAAAGACTGGAATCAAGTGCAAATGTATTTATTATTTTTTATATATATAAAAATGTTTTCAAAGAGCTTATGTGAAATAATTGTATTCATTTGTCATTTCATTTGCACATTTCCTTGAGTCAGTTCTGATGACTGTCCACTTTGCATTTACTTCAAATTTGCTTTGAATTATTTGCCACACTAAACTGACTTAGTTAAATGTTTGTTAATAGTTTTTTGTTAAGTTATGAAAAAGTCCCTACTCACTCTGAATATGTTCCATAAAACTCTGAATAATAGAACTTCTTTAAAGCTCATTTAGATGCAGTTTGGTGAAAATTCATGTCAAGATTTATCGTAAAAAATGAACTTTACAGTTACATTCTCATTGTAAAACACGTGGCATCAAAAGCACCGGAACACAACGACATGAACACAGCTTCTTGGAGTTTAACTCAAGCATCACTGGTCCAACCTCAGAGTTTAGAAATCAGATCAATCAGATAATCAGATGAGTAGGAAAGTGAGCAAAACATGGGACTGATTTATAAAGAATTATTACTGATTGTTTGCATTTATAAGGAGCCAAAAGTCAAGAACAGGACCTTGAAACAAAATAAGTCCAGTTAGGTGTTCATAGATAAAATATGGGATAAAAAGAGAGAAATCCAAACCCTCACAGAGCCTTCACGTGTTTGGAGTTTGGTGTGCACATGTTTAATACTCCCAGATTTCCTCACGGTTTGGAGTTCAATAAAACAAATCCCACTGAAGGATTTCAGCTCTCCACAGGAAAGTCAACCAGGCGCGAAGAAACGTAGGAACAAGTGAGGAGGAGGGATGGAGCGTGTCCTGCACTCAGCCATGAACGAGCTCCGCATTTTCATCACAAGTACAAGATTTAGACAGAACTTCTCCTTCCAAACCCAGAGTGCACTTTTTTATGGCCTTTAGGGGGCGCTGTAGGACACACACTGGTTTAAACAGGACGGCCTTTAGGGGGCGCTGTAGGACACACACTGGTTTAAACAGGACGGCCTTTAGGGGGCGCTGTAGGATTCGAATCCATGAACATACTGTGATTTGAAGTGTAACCTTTATGCTTGGTGCGGCTCTGTTTGAGCAGCAGGTTCCTCAGCATTGTTAAAAGTGCACTGCGCAACTTTTTGGCCAAAAAACCTTTAATAACTGCAGAGTTTTGAATCGATGGGCAAGATGGCCGCCGCAGCAGAGTCACACCTGTCGCACCCAGATTACCATCGCTTTAAACTTGAAGGGACTGTACCTGATTTTTGCATCCTTAAAAAAGTAAACAAACAGAAATATTTAATTTTAAACTTCTTACTTCAGTCTACATGATTTGTTCACTTAGCTAATGCATTCTGAGCTTCAGAATTGTTCATCATAATGTGTTTTAATGTTTTTTTACAGCTGTTAGCAGCGAGGTGAGTCTCCATGCTAACAAACGTTAGCCACAATGCTAAAAACAACAACAATAAAAGTTGGAAACAAACCAGATTTTATTAGACATAGACAGGACTTTGCAGACTAATTTCCACCTGAATAGATTCTTTACAAGATATCAGTCGTAGGGGGAAATAGTTTTTAAGTTATATTGTTGCAAAAAAAATCGAGTATAGTCCCTTTAAAATGTTTAAACCCACGTCTCGTTTAAAGTCAAGCCCTCATGGACAATGTGCTTTTAAACAATCAGGAGGCGCGACATTTTCTTTTTCTCTGCTGCTAACACTTTGTGTCTTTTCCTGCCTATATCGCTATCTTTTGCTTCCTAAAAAATATGGAAGGGACTTTTCCCCTTCTACACGCTGTCAACTTCTTTTGTACTCTAACTTTCTGGACAAAGGGCACACGCGAGTACAAGAAGCACGTCCGAAAGAAAACTGGACTGGACTGCATTGTGGCACTATGTAGTGTTGATTCTACTGGCCGGTGATGTTGAATTAACTCTCGGGCCACAGGAGCTCGAGGCCGCCCATGACTGGCGAGCACCCAAGCTAAAAACATCAACAGCTCGAGTGCTTGGGCTACTACTGGAGCAACCACCTGCAGCAGCGGACCGCCAGCTAGCCTCAGAGCTACCACCAACAGCAGCGGACCGCCAGCTAGCCTCAGAGCTACCACCAACAGCAGCGGACCGCCAGCTAGCCTCAGAGCTACCACCAACAGCAGCGGACCGCCAGCTAGCCTCAGAGCTACCACCAACAGCAGCGGACCGCCAGCTAGCCTCAGAGCTACCACCAACAGCAGCGGACCGCCAGCTAGCCTCAGAGCTACCACCAACAGCAGCGGACCGCCAGCTAGCCTCAGAGCTACCACCAACAGCAGCGGGCCGGCAGCTAACCCTGGAGCTATCCATAACAGCGGTGGACGGCGGGTATGCACCGAAGCAAACAACAGCCGCAGCAGGCAGCAAGTTTGCCCCGGAGTTGGTTTCGGAGCCACCATTAGAAGTTGCGGATCGCGGGCCCAAGCCTGCGCCAAACGAAATCCATGGCGATTCACAACCCGCAAGGTAATAAATAAACAACAACAAACTGAACTTTTGCCAACAGTTAATCATGCAAAAATCCTTTGGGACCCTGAAACTAAACTAAAAGGACTTTTTGGTGGACACATTAATATCAGACGTCTGCCTTCAAAAACTGAACAACAAGAAAAACTATTGTATGACTCAAATCTGGATTACTTAGGGCTCTCAGAAACAGAAGAAGAATACTCCATCAGGAGCCTATACTATTTCCAACTATAAATTATTTAGAAAGGATAGACCCAGTAAAACAGGAGGTGGTGTACTTTTATATATCAAAGATAACTTAAAATGCAAACAGATGGATCTTCCTCAAAATGATTTTGTAATATTTGCCCCAAAAGTTAAAGGTACAGTGAGAAAGAAAAAACAACTAAGTGACTTTTGAACACCAGTTTTCTATATCACCACAAGGAGCCACTGTTTCATTTTCCTTTAAGGGAGTGTCCAGGTCCTCGTGTGTCTGCGTGTGTGTTCTTGTTTATGCATAAAAGTAAGGACCAAAATTCGCATTTTAATATCAAAGTGAGGACATTTTCCATGGTCCTCACTTTCTGAAGGGCCTGTTTTGGCCTGTTTGAGGGTCAAGATGAGGTTTTAAGGTTAGGGTTAGAATTGGGTTAAGGTTAGGTTTAGGGTCAGGGTTAGGGGCAGGGGGTTAGTTCAGATGGTTAAGGTTAGGTAAGGGGCTGGGTAATACATTATGTCAATGAATGTCCTCACTTTTATGCTTGTGCAAGAATGTGTGTGTGTTTGTTTTTATCACCTTATAGGGACAAACACCGGACAGCACACTCTATAAGTGGGGACCTAAATTTTGTGGGGACAAAAATGCAGGTCCCCACAAAATGACAATATAATTGATGAAAATAAGCTCCGAACAACACCCTGTACAAATTTTGGAAAAAATCCCCACAAGTCAAAAAACCTGACTTTAAGTGTGTAAAATGTGTAAAGCATGAATGACTGGATGAGAAAGAGGTCTGCCTCTGAGGCACTCTGCTCTGGTTTCTGGTAGGGCCGCGCAGAGACAAAATAAAAATCTGATGCAATTTCAAAGAACGCCCACTAAAAAGATTAAGCCACTAAAACAATGTGTATCGTGTCCAGAAGCTCCTTGAAAGACTGATTAATGCATGAGAACAAGTATACATTGCAAACTTTCCGACTTCAAACATCGACTTTAAATCCCGTGCTGAGACTCTATGAATGTGCGTCGGACTGTGATAAACCACATCATTTAAAACAAACGTGTCTGTGGAATCAGCGCTGTTCCCTCTGTTCACATTCGTCTTGTATGAGCTGTTTTAGTCCTACCTGTGTCTGTTTTCTCTCTTTCTGCTCTCCGCGGTGCTGCGCGTGTCTGTTTGTGCGTCAGTGCGCATGCACGTGGATGAGAGATTGCCTTGAATTACTGGGCAATATGTTAAAATTTAGATATTATCATAAATGTTGTTTTGAAGATATGCAGATCTTTTGTGATTCATTTGACAAACATTCACAATTATCTCGCTCATTTTGCATTAATGTGTGCAAAAACCACAGCTCTACTGCCGCTGAGCAAACGCTGTCAGTGCATTTTCAGTTCCCAGGTGGTTATCTAAACTCCTCCCTCTGACACCGCTGCTGTGGAGAGTTGGAAAGCGTCACCCGCCGTGTAATGACTTCAGCGAGTGGCGAAATGTGCAATCATTACAACCATGCGCTGGTTCAAACTCCTTTTTCATTTTCATATTTAGAAAATACTCACATCATAAGCTTTAATACATATGTTTTGTAAAGTAAATATATAAAACAAAATCTTCGTGCTAGTAAGCAAAGACTTGGTGCTGTTGCTGTACAGTTTCTTCGGCTGTAAATCTCACGTCAGGACCAGGACCGCTCCGACACAAAACTCATCATTTACCAAGATCGCTGTTCATATTTGGTGCTGTCAATCAAAGTCTGTTCACACCCACTGGGCGTCTCTTAAAAGGCCTCCTGCATCTCTCACTTTTGCGAGTCTGTTTGAGGTGCAGTTGTGGGCGGAGTTAGTCTCTGAATGTCTGTTTAGCCTCACTTTAATAACAATCCAGGCTCTGGATCTGTCACTTTTATTCATCTGATTGACTTTCCACCTTTCAGGTCAATAAAACATTTCACTGATGATGTTTGTTTGAAATATGACTCTAGCCCTGGATGTACCATACTGACCAATTATTAAACAATCTGATCTTAAAACAAAAGTGAAAACGTGTTGTGCTGCGACTGATGAGAAGCTTTTGTACATGACAGAAGCTCATTGTGACAAACACTGAACATCCTTTGGGTTTAACATTGTTCACTTGGTTTAACTGTAGTTGGTGTTTTTATTAAACCATAAATCATTCTGCTTTGACACATTTGCTGTCGTCGACGTCGTCCTCTCACACTGCTCACTCTGCTGATTTAATTAACTAATTAAACATTGCCAGGTCTATTTTGCCCTTTGTCTTAGCCTTGGTCTTAAGTATTCCTCTGTTGGCCACTAGTTTTTTTTTTTTTTATTGAATACATTACAAACTCTCGTAGAGACAAACAAGGAATGCTAGGCATTTCACATTTCACATTAAATAAAATTGTTGTGCAATAATACAAAAAATAAAGTAATAAAAAACAGAATTGACATTTACAGGCATATCAAATTTAACCCTATAATAGTAAACATTCTTCAGCAGAATTACATATATCTTCTATCAAAGGATTTGAATTTTGCATTAATTTCAATGAGGCTAAATACATTCTTACTTTGTTTTTAAAGCACATAATATTCGGCAATTCTTTCTTCCATTTGTTCTTGTGGATATGATATTTACCCAGGTCAGGATGATGTCTCTTTTGTGAGATTACATTTATAAAACAACATTTCTTCTTTTGTAAATTGTAACATATTAATTGTTTGACTAAGCCAATTTTGAATATCTTGCCAGAATTTTTTGATCACTGAACAAGAAAAAAATAAATGTTCTATTGTTTCTGGGCTCTATGACAAATTTTTTTTTTTTTTTTGTCATAGAGCCCCAGATTTTTTTAAATAGCTTGTTTAAATATTTGTTGTTACACTTTTTTCAGAAAGTTTTGATTCACCTATTACTAATGGTACACTGGAAGATAATATTGTATTTTTTATCATATGTACTAAAGCAATTGGAATTGCCCGACAAATTTTTTTATAGTCCTTGAGCGAACATTCCATATCATATTTTCTTTTGAAGTCATTTAATTGAAGGATTTCTCCATTTGAGTCTAACACATCCCGTACAAAAATTATATTGTGCTCAAACCTCTGTTGGCCACTAGGGGCTCTCTCCAGGTGCTATACTCTGTCAGTGTAGAAGGTGTGGCTTCAGCCAGATGTGGGGGTGCAATTTCCTTCAGTGAACCTGCGATATGTCACATCTGTGACAAGTGATCTTTTTTATTAAGTCAACAGCTTTAAGTGAAAGAAAAGACACATTTTAGACAAAGTTGTTAAAGTCTGTCAAGTAAATAGACTTTCACCAAATATATTTCTATTATTACACTTTTTTTTCCAAACTGAAGCTGCTGCTACAGTTCACTTTTGCCTGTAATCTTATAGCTGCTCACTTGTCACAGACGTGACACATCTAGATAAGATGGCTGCCGTCAGGACGCACGGGTTGGCAGGTCCTGTGCGCTTCCTCTGAGTTATCAAACGTTCTCTGTTTTTCCTACCACCTCAATTTATGACTACCGTTGTAATGCTGTGCCTATTCCTTTGCTCACTTCGCATTAACAAAAAAAGCGAAATTGATGCCTCCTTGACAGTCGAGGAAAATCACTACGTCTTGTACACCAGGTTCCTGAATAATGGCCATGCTTGTTTATCTTCAAGCAACAAAGCAACGGGTCCCTCAAATGGACTTTCATACATATTGCTGATTTTGCTATTGGCCGGAGACGTGCACACAAACCCGGGACCTGGGAATACGAACGGAATGGCATATGTGCAGCTAAACCAACAACCGGTTTCAGTGGCAAACACCACGACACGCGTGACCGAGCATACTCAACACCTACTGCAGCAGTCGTTTTGGCCACCGCTACAGCAACGCCACCTGGGCACTCAAGCACAGTCACTCTCATGGTGGGCACATCCAGGAAATTTCCACTTACAACCAATAACAACAACATGGCAAAGCGCGCGCTCTTCGCAACAACTTACCGGGGTGGCCTGTGGTCCTCCTTGGCGGGGTCCTGAGTCGTTCACCCCTGGGGATTGCGGCGCGCAGCCGGTTGCGGCTCCTGGCTTTCCTGGCTGGTGTGTTCCCGGCGTTGGCGCGTGGAGCTGGGGCGCGGACGTGGCGGTGCCCTCGGCCTGTCCTGGTGTTCGCTTCCTGCGGCGTGGCTGTGGTTCCAACTGTGGCTCAGGAGTGTGCTCCCGGCGCGCGTTTCCCGCTGCGCGGCGGCTACGGCTACGGCGGCGACAGACCCGAATGGAAAACCGGGCGACAACAACACCCAGTCGGGGCGTGTTTCCAACATGCTTCCCATTGCTTCCTCGTCCACGGCTACTCCCGCTGCGCGCACACGGTGCATTCACTCGCCGAGTTTGGAAACTACCACAGGACTGACTTCTCCAAGCAGCTCAACCCTACAGGCTGCATTGACTGAAAAGCATCTGACAAATACACCGAGAAATTCTGCTAAAACTTCATACTCCGCGGCAACTGGAAATAGTACAGTACTTCAGGAGCATAGTGCCAATGATGTTAACAAAGTTGGAACTTTAAAACGTCAAAGAAACAGAGCAATCATCAAACAGCGTAAGTGCAAACTTTTCCAGACTTTAAACAATGCACGCATTTTATGGGACATAAAGGCTAAACCCAAGGGTCTTCTTTTTGGACATATTAATATAAGAAGCATAATGTCAAAATGTGATCAAGTGCAACACTTATTGTATGAATCAAATGTAGATATATTGTGTCTGTCTGAAACATGGTTGCATTCTAACTCCCCCACAGCTTGTCTAAATGTATCAGGCTATAATATTTTTCGAAAGGAAGACCTGAGGTAGAGGTGGGGTGTAATGTTTTATGTGAAGGATAACATACAGTGTCAACAGATACAGTGGGCAGCTCAAACTAATTTAGAATGTTTGGGTATAGATGTGACTCTTTCCCCTCAGATGCATATTATATTGATTGGATTGTATAGACACCAGCGTCTACAAATGTGTTTTATAATGAATTAAAGGAGATTCTTAAAGAGTGTAATTTTAAAAAAGAGATTATTTTATTAGGAGATTTTAATATAAACTGGAAGATTAAATCAAATCGTAAACAATTAAAAACTTTAACAGATAGTTTTGACCTTGAACAACTAATTAAAGATCCAACTCGGATAAGCAATTCTACAGAAACTTGTATAGATCTAGTATTTTGTAACAAAAGTGATAGGATCCAAAAGACATACAATTTTATTACTGGGTTGTCCGATCATAATATGATCTTACTTTCAAGAAAATTGCCAAAAAATAGGACAAATTCTCAACCAAATTTTAAATGTGAGAAAATGAGAATACCTAAAAATGACATTCCAAATCTAGAAACAGCATTGAATGGAATAAACTGGTCAAACCATTTAGAGAGTAAAGGGGCAGAGGATAGTTGTGAAACATTTCTGTCTGTGATACAAGAAACCATAAATTGTTTTATGAAGAAAATTCAAATAAACCCTAGAAAAAAAGATCACCTCCCCTGGCTAAATAGCACAATATGGTCACCAGGCCCTCAAACAAGCTTTAAAGGCAAAAACAAGTAATAGTAGACAAATATTTACTTTACTCAGAAACAAAGTAACCAAAGAATTAAGAAAGGCAAAAGCAAACTTTTTTATTAATATAATCAGCAACGCAAAAGGAAATGCCAAAGAAATATGGACAAATTTAAAGAAATTGACAGGCAAACATGACACAAATCATTATATTAAGGAGTTAAATGTAAATGGAAATGTAACAACTAACCCAATTGAAATGGCTGAAGCACTAAATAGTCACTTTATTGATTCGGTAAAGACTTTATCAGTCACAGCAGTTAATAAGATCCAACAAGAAAAAACATTAGATTGTGCTGCTCCAGTGCTTACCTTGACTGAAGTATCTGAACCTACTGTAGACAGGATCATTAGCAGTCTCAAAAATTCAAGAGCAAAAGATGCTTTCGGCTTGGATACAATCTTCTTAAAAACCCACAAGCAATCCTTCATTATGCCAATTACTAACATTATTAATAAATCTATTCAAGAAGGCATTGTTCCAAATTCCTTGAAGGTTGGAGTCATTACACCAGTTTTTAAATATGGGGACCCCACCATACTTAATAACTATAGGCCAATCAATATTTTGCCAGTGATTTCAAAAGTAACTGAAAAGTGGGTTGCAGAGCTACTTATTGAACATTTAAACACAAGTACATACAATCTTAGCCCAATGCAATTTGGCTTTCGAAAATATCATTCCACTGAGACTGCTCTGTGCTACTTAGTTGAAAATATAAAATCTAATATTGATCCTGGCGGTGTTGTTGGTGCAGTGTTCATCGATTTAACAAAAGCATTTGACACTGTTAACAATAAAACACTTCTACAAAAACTTACTTATTTTAATCTATCCAAAAACACTTTAAATTGGCTGGAATCTTACTTGGCTTTGAGAAAGCAATGTGTCAGGGTGCATAATGTGAATTCTGTAACATCAGAAAATAATCTTGGCGTGCCCCAGGGCTCGATACTGGGTCCCTTGTTGTTCAGCATGTACATTAATGACTTACCTCAAATTTGTCCATCAAATGTGTTTTGTCAAATGTACGCTGACGATGCCGTCCTGTATGTTCACTCAAAAAACAAACAGCAAGCTGCACATGACTTATCAGCTGCCATGTCAGAAGTAGCAAACTGGCTCCAAAATTCTCAGTTACATTTAAATGTTTCAAAATCAGTTACAATGTTTTTCTCTAAAAAGCCATGCATAGATGCAGACCCAGATGTACCTGTGCTTGGAACAAAACTGAAAGTTGTGAAGGAGTTCAAATACTTAGGTTGCGTGTTGGATCCACAGTTAACTTTTAAACATGTCAAAAAGACAATTAATAAAATTAGATACCATTTATCAAATTTCCGCCATATAAGAAACAATCTAACCACAAATTCAGCAATTATGTATTTAAATGCTATGATCCTATCCCATTTGAATTACTGTATTACAAGTTGGACCCTGACAAACAAAACTACTCTCAAGTCAGTGGAAACCATTTATAAAAAGCACTCAAAGTTCTGGACAAAAAGTCCACCAGTTACCATTATTGTAGAATAATTGATAAATACAAGTTTCTTAACTGGGATAACACAATCATATATTCTGATTTAATATTAATGTACAAAATTTTTAATGAACTCGCTCCACCTCCTTTAAAAGAGTTTGTAAAAAGAAATTCTAACCGAACAACAAGAGCAGCATCTAGAGGCCATTGTTTAGTGCCATTTAGAAAAAGTGCTTTTGGACAAATGTCATTTGCTTTTCGAGCAAGTCAGGCCTGGAACACGGTTCCTTCTCACATTAGAGAATTGCCCACATTATCAGCATTCTCTAAGGCTCTAAAAACATGGTTGTTGGAAGGTCAAACATGTAATCACGTGTAATATGATGATGACTCATGTGTATATTGTATATTTATTTTTAAACTCTGTAACTAACTTTCTTATGAACTGTCCTTTTATCTGTATGTGCAGTGAATGTGTGAGGCCTTGTGTGACTGTCTTTTTTTTTTTCTGTCCTAGATGTCTTTGACATCAACCTGCCGAGGGACTGAAGATGGAAATTAGCCACGTTGGCTATAATCTTTACATATTTACATGTAAATGTTCATTAATATGTGTTGTCCCTTTATAAATAAATAAATAATAAACAAAAATCTCAGGTTCACTGAAGGAAACTGCACCCCCACATCTGACTGAAGCCACACCTTCTACACTGACAGAGTATAGCGCCTGGAGAGAGCCACTAGTGGCCAACAGAGGAATAATTAAGACCAAGGCTAAGACAAAGGGCAAAATAGACCTGTAAATCTTCAAAAAAAATCTGAACAAAGATTGTTTTACTGCAATAGCTAAGTTATTCAAATCAAATCAAATCAGACTTTATTTATAAAGCACTTTTCATACAAACCATGTAACACAAAGTGCTTTACAGTGCATTAAAAACAATTTCACATGCCCCCCACCCCCCATTTCAGTCAACCCCCATATTACAAGCTCATACCCCACCCCTCATCCCCCGCACACACAAGCACACCCCCACCCTCACACACTCCTCACACACACACGGACACACACCCACTAAAATACATTTTGCTAAGTTTGCCTACATACATTGGGCTGGGTACAGATGGACCAAAGGCAGCATCATCAGAGGAGCTGTCTGCACCAGAAGCAGAGCCACCTGTAGCCACAGGACACCAGCCCAGGGCCCAGAGAGGAGATGAGGTCAGGACTAAACCTCCAGGGCCCAGGAGCCAGAGCCCAGCAGCCACAGCCGACCACAGCTCCTGGTGCAGAGGCTCCTCAGAGGAAACACTGGAGAACCTAAAAGTGCTAAGAACATGAAAATAAGTAAAAAGGTAAATACAAGCAAACTAAGAACTAATTCATTCATTTTCTACCGCTTAATCCCGTTAGGGGTCGCGGGTGACTGGAGCCTATCCCAGTGACTTTGGGCCTTAGGCGGGAAACACCCTGCAGTGGCCAACTTGCCGCAGGGTTAGACAGACAACCATTCACTTTCTCATTCACTCACTGAGGGAAATTTACAGTGATGCCCAATTAACCTAAACATGCATGTTTTTTTGGAGGTGGGAGGAAACCGGAGTACCCAGAGAAAACCCACGGTGACACGGGGAGAACATGCAAACTCCACCCAGAGAGATCGTGAGATGTTGATATGGTCCGACCCGGGAGTCGAACCCACGAACTCCTTATTGGGAAGCCAGAGCTCTAACCACTTGGCAACCGTAACTAAGAACTAAAAATAATAAATAAATAAATAATTATAGTAAATAAATAATTACATGTAAAACAATAAATACTAATCAAAAGCTAAGCTAAAATGATGAGTCTTGAGCCTGCTCTTAAAAACCTGAATGTTCTCTGCGGCCCTGAGGTCCTCCGGCAGACTGTTCCATAGATGGGGGCCGTTAAACTGAAAAGACGCCTCGCCGTGAGTGTGTGTCCTGACTTTGGGAATGACCTGAGTGTGTCCTGACTTTGGGAATGACCTGAGTGTGTCCTGACTTGGGATGATGTGGGACTGAAGACTGGAAGTGGTGTGTCCTGACTTTGGGAATGACTAGGAACTTTAAAATCGATCCTAAAACACACAGGGAGCCAATGCAGTGATTTAAAACCGGTGTAATGTGGTCCCGCCCCCTGGTCTTAGTCAGGACACGAGCTGCTGAATTTTATAATAATTGTAAACCTGAAATAGTCTTTTTGGGAAGAGCAGAGAGCAGGGCATTACAATAGTCTATACGACTGTTAATAAAAGCATGCATTAGCGTCTCTGTGTTGGCCCGAGAGAGAATGGGACAGACTCTGGAGATGTTTTTGAGATGATAAAAAACCTATTTTTGTGATATTTTTAATATGTGGGATAAAAGTCAGCTCAGAGTCAAAAATAACGCCCAGGTTTCTTACTTGTGATGATGGATTAAAAGACTGTTTGTACGTAATATAAAAGTTTCTCTCTCTGGGCCTCAGGACCGATGACTAAAACCTCAGTTTTGTCCTGGTTAAGCTGGAGAAAGTCTAAAATGCAGTTAAAAAGAGCATCCACTGGCCTGGTGTCATCAGGAGACATGGAGATGTAACATAACTGTGGAAGTTGATTCCATGTCTCCTGATGACACCACCAAGAGGGAGCATGTACAGGTTAAAATGTACAGGACCTAAAATGGAACCTTGAGGCACACCACATGTGATTTCATGAACCTGAGAGGAGCAGGTATCTAAACTTACCATAAAAGATCTGTCTGTGAGGTAGGACACAGTACCAGAGAGGCCAACCAGGTGTTTGAGTCTGTGTAAAAGAATATTGTGGTCTACTGTATCGAAGGCAGCGCTTAGATCCAGTAGAACCAACACTGTCACCTGTTTAGAATCTGAGTTTAGTCTAAAATCATTTAAAATCTTTGTCAAGGCTGTCTCGGTACTGTGCTTTACCCTAAAACCAGACTGACATTCTTCAACAATGTTGTGTGTGTTTAAAAAATAATTAAGCTGAGTAAAAACAAGTTTTCTAATATTTGCTTAAAAATGGTAAGTTAGATACTGGTCTGTAATTGTTAAAATCATTCAAATCCAGATTGCTCTTCTTCAGCAGGGGCCTGACCACTGCAGCTTTAAAAGCAGTGGGAAAGACCCCTGTCTGAAGAGAGCAGTTCATCATGGTTAAAAGATTCATAAAATGACTTAAAAAACTGAGTTGGGACGGGGTCTAAAGACAAGTGGTGGGCCTCACTGACGAGAAAACTTTATCAAGCATCTCAGCATTAACCAGGACAAAACTGTCCAGTGTTTCCTCTGGTAAAGATAAACAATCAGATGTGTTAAAACAGTGGTTCGAGTAGATCAAATGTTACATCTGATTTTGTTTCTCTTTCCCCTGAAGTGGTCTGCAAACTGCTCACAAAGAGCATCAGTGGGAGGGAGTTTGGAGCTGTTAAAATCAGGGTTGGTAAGATGATCAATGGTGGAGAAAAGAATTTTAGGTTTGTGTTTATTATTACTGATTATTTTAGAGAAGTATGTATGTCTTTTGTTTCGAACTGCGTTATTGTAAGTTTTTAGGTGTTGATTATAAATTTGATAGTTCACTGTTATTTTGTTTTTCCTCCGTGTTCTTTCTGCCCTTCTGCGTTTTCTTTTTAGTTGTTTAGTTTCCTCATTTCTCCAGGCCACAGGTTTGGACGGGGCCTTTTTTATTTTAAAAGGAGCAACAGTATTAAGAGCAGATTGTAATTTACTGTTAAAATCATTCACAATAAAATCACAGGGGGCAGGTAAAACAATTGGAGGAGTGTTTTCTAAACCTGAATAAAATTTGCAGCCACTTCAGGGGTAAGATGACGCTTCCTCACAGTTCTCACAGAGGTCTCCCGCTGAATAAAACCATTGATATTAAAAAACACACAGAAGTGATCTGACACAGCCAAGTCGACAACAGAGGACACACTCACAGACAGGCCATGTGTGATGCATGGCGTGACCAGATTAAAATACAAATCATATAAGTGACCTGATTTTCTTCTGTTGTTGATCATGTGTAAGTCCCAAAGTGCAAAAATAATCCATATTATGTAAAACTCGGATCAAATGTGACAATCCCGGCCGCCGCTGTTGAGAATATGCAGAGCAGGAGTGTGTGTTTGGAGAAATGCTTCAAGAGCCAGCTTCACTCAACTTTGCACCAACTAAGGAAACGACTTGGCTGCAATCCTCCAGTTCCACAATAAAAGTCTTTATGGAAACTGGAAAATAGGGTTGAGATGGAAGTTTGCAATCCATCTTTTATTTTTAGAATGATCTACCATACACACACACATACATTCTTGCACAAGCATAAAAGTGAGGACATTCATTGACATAATGTATTACCCAGCTGCTTACCCTAAACCTAACCTTAACCCAAGTCTAACTCTAACCTTAAACCTCATCTAGAGCCTCAAACAGGTGAGAGAGAGAGAGAGAGAGATCTATATAAAATCCCTCTCTCCCTCTCTCTCTCTCTCTCTCTCTCTCTCTCTCTCTCTCTCTCTCTCTCTCTCTCTCTCTCTCTCTATATATATATATATATATAGTCCTGATCAAATCTTAAGACCAGTTAAAAATGTGCAAAATTTGTATTTTACACATTTGGATCCTAATGAGGTTTTAATCAGAGCTACATTATGCAAAAGCAAGAAGGGGAAGTGTGACAAAAACATTTAGAACTTAATAAATAAAAAATAATAAACTGAATTAGGCTGTTTATCACCTGATCAAATGTTTAAGACCAAATCTATAAATCTCCTGTCCTGTGCCTCAGTTTGGTGGCTGGCTCCTCTCGTGTCCTGTCCTGTGCCTCAGTTTGGTGGCTGGCTCCTCTCGTGTCCTGTCCTGTGCCTCAGTTTGGTGGCTGGCTCCTCTCGTGTCCTGTCCTGTGCCTCAGTTTGGTGGCTGGCTCTCTCGTGTCCTGTCCTGTGCCTCAGTTTGGTCCCTGGCTCCTCTCGTGTCCTGTCCTGTGCCTCAGTTTGGTCCCTGGCTCCTCTCGTGTCCTGTCCTGTGCCTCAGTTTGGTCCCTGGCTCCCCTCGTGTCCTGTCCTGTGCCTCAGTTTGGTGGCTGGCTCCTCTCGTGCCCTGTCCTGTGCCTCAGTTTGGTCCCTGGCTCCTCTCGTGTCCTGTCCTGTCCTGTCCTGTGCCTCAGTTTGGTGGCTGGCTCCTCTCGTGTCCTGTCCTGTCCTGTGCCTCAGTTGGTGGCTGGTCCTCTGTGCTTCTGTGCCTCAGTTGGTCCCTGGCTCCTCTCGTGTCCTGTCCTGTCCTGTCCTGTGCCTCAGTTTGGTCCTGGCTCCTCTCGTGTCCTGTCCTGTCCTGTCCTGTGCCTCAGTTTGGTGGCTGGCTCCTCTTTTGTGTCGTCCCGTGCTCTGCGTTTCTGTCTCTCCTCTCTCTTCCTGTGTACAATGTTTGTCCCTTTTGTCTTTCCTCCTCTCCCGCCACGCTACAGGTGCTGGTGATCAGTGTACAGTCACTGGGTAAAAAAGTCACGTGTTCGGAGGTTGTCGGGCAGCAGATAAAATGGGGCAAGGTTAATATTCGCTAAAAAACACTGATTGACACTGCAATCAGTGTTTTTGATTGCAGGCTCAAAAACACTGCAATCAATAAACATTAAACAAAAAGACACCACACCACTACAAAGCCATTAAAACACTCTAAACCCCATTAGGCTGTGCTAGATCACACTGACATGTCTTGTTCTGTGCAGGACACTTCATAGCAGTGGAGTCAGACCTGGGCCGGGCGGACATCGTAGAAGACGTTCCACAGACTCCAGTGCAGTCGGGGGGTGCCCGCGGGGTGCTCCTTAGCCCTCTCCTGGAGCTGGATGAGTGGAGCTGTCTGAGGCTGGTGTACCAGGTGAGCGTGGAGGGGAACCTGGACGTCCTGCTGCGGTCAGAGGCCAGAGCTTCGACAAACCGCTGTGGAACACCAAAGAAGCGTCTGAAAGCTGGCTCATCTCCAGTGTGGACCTGAGCAACACACGCTGCCCTTCAGGGTAACTGTCCCAGCATGCACCAGGCCCACGTCTGTCAGGAGAGTAACTGTCCAGCATGCACCAGGCCCACGTCTGTCAGGAGAGTAACTGTCCCAGCATGCACCAGGCCCCTGTCAGGAGAGTAACTGTCCCAGCATGCACCAGGCCCACGTCTGTCAGGAGAGTAACTGTCCCAGCATGCACCAGGCCCACGTCTGTCAGGAGAGTAACTGTCCCAGCATGCACCAGGCCCACGTCTGTCAGGAGAGTAACTGTCCCAGCATGCACCAGGCCACGTCTGTCAGGAGAGTAACTGTCCCAGCATGCACCAGGCCCACGTCTGTCAGGGGAGGCCCAGGGTGAGAGTAACTGTCCCAGCATGCACCAGGCCCACGTCTGTCAGGAGAGTAACTGTCCCAGCATGCACCAGGCCCACGTCTGTCAGGAGAGTAACTGTCCAGCATGCACCAGGCCCACGTCTGTCAGGAAGTAATGTCCCAGCATGCCAGGCCACGTCTGTCAGGAGAGTAACTGTCCCAGCATGCACCAGGCCCACGTCTGTCAGGAGAGTAACTGTCCCAGCATGCACCAGGCCCACGTCTGTCAGGAGAGTAACTGTCCCAGCATGCACCAGGCCCACGTCTGTCAGGAGAGTAACTGTCCCAGCATGCACCAGGCCCACGTCTGTCAGGAGAGTAACTGTCCCAGCATGCCACCAGGCACAACGTCTGTCAGGAGAGTAACTGTCCCAGCATGCACCAGGCCCACGTCTGTCAGGAGTACTTCAGCTCCAGTCCACTCCAGGGAGATGAAAAAGGAAAATCTCATCAAATGATCTTTTCTTCACAATATCAATATTTTATATCAACAAATAAAACAATGAGTTTTGATCAATGTGAAGAATTAATATTATTAGACCAGCAATAAACCAGGACTAACACTGGACTAGACCAGGACTAAACCAGGACTAACACTGGACTAGACCAGGACTAAACCCAGACAGACCAGGACTAACACTGGACTAGACCAGGACTAAACCCAGACAGACCAGGACTAACACTGGACTAGACCAGGACTAAACCCAGACAGACCAGGACTAACACTGGACTAGACCAGACTAAACCCAGACAGACCAGGACTAACACTGGACTAGACCAGGACTAACACTGGACTAGACCAGGACTAACACTGGACTAGACATGGACTAGGACTAACACTGGACTAGACCAGGACTAACACTGGACTAGACCAGGACTAACACTGGACTAGACCAGGACTAACACTGGACTAGACCAGGACTAACAGGACTAAGCTGAGGTCAAAACACTAGATTTGCGATTACAATTGTTTTGATGTTTGTTTTTACTTTTAGCCTTTTACAAGCTTTAATGTCAAAGTAGTTTTCACTAAGTAGATCTGGACTGGAAGTATTTTTAAATATTTCTAACTTGTTGTAAGGTGGTCTTGTATTTCCGTGAGCTCTGTTGACAGTGAAGATGGCCGTCTTTGCCATTGAATTAGAACACACTTTATTTGAGTTTTACACAATGATATTTACAAATCAATAAAGAAAGAAGAAAGCCAGAGCATTTTGAAGGATGTCAAAGAATAAGGATGCAGGTGCAGTTTGTGTCTCAGAGCTAACGCTAAAGCTAACCTTTTTTATTGTTCATGTTGAAATCATTCTACAAACATGATTGTGTAAAAAATGTGGTTCATTTTTGCGAATCTTGGCAAATTCTACAAAAGACCGAATGAGAAGGAGCGATCCGCAGGTATTACAGACTGAAAGGAGCCTATCCGCAGTGACGTGAATAGGCCCATTTGGCTCACGAGGTCAAGGTCTGAGTCTGAGGGACAGGTTCATCGACTCTCACACTCCCAGAGTCTGTTTCTTCTGCAACAGTGTTAGTCTTGTGAAGACATTTCTTCTTATCTTAAGTTCCAAAAAGACTACAGGCCACAGGAATGTAAAGCAGGTAAAGAAACGCTCCTGTCTGACAAAAAGAAAAACACTTCTTGGAAACAGTGTTAGCGTTTCTCACTTTTTGACTTTTCCTATATCTGTTTATATTTTCTTTGTATGTTATGATTTTGGAGCAAGATTTGAGGCAGTTCTACCTTTAACTCCCAGAGCAGTCATTTCAATTAAATTCAGACCTTGTCCACACGAAGACAAAACCTGGATAGTTTTAAAAATGGTCTGTATAAACATGGAGCTGCCTCAGGTTTTATCAGCGTCCACATGAATCACTAAACCAGCCTGAAGCCGGTGTAATGCCTGTATCTGACCAGTGTGTGGCGCTGTGACACTGACACAGACAGGAAGTAGAAATGTACAATAAAGGGAAAAAAATGGTTTATCGTAAACAAAAACTTAGCGGAGAACTCTGTTAAACTTCACAAACATTCTGAATGAACAACATGGATCTAAAACCTCCAGAAGAAACTCAGAAAGTGGATTTATGCTTCAGGTTCTTTGGAATATTTTACAACTTTTCAAAACGTTTTGTATTTTAGTTTTTCTTTATGTCTTCTGTGGTTTACGGTGAAATGAGACGCAGACTTTCACAGTGAACATCATAGAAAGGTCAAAGGTCAGTTCATTCTGCTGATGAGACGTGACTGGTGCAGTGATGTCATCTTGGAAAAAAAAAAAATTGGATACAGCGTAACTGCGGAGACGCGAGACTGGAGTTTTGAAATCTTTTCACCCTGAGACCTGGTTTGTTTTCATTTTGAAATGAAGTCACCTTCACATTCTGTGACAGTTACTCCCGTGAGCAGGCCAAAGTCTGGTCTCAGGCCCAGAAGCTTGTGCACAGGCGCAGAAAGGTTAGAGTCTGCTATATTTATCGATTACTTTAGTTAAATATGAGTTTAAAGTTTGTGAAAACACAATATTGAACTGTGAATAAACTTCAAACAGCTCAGAGCAGAGACACTTCGCTGTCACCAACAATAGTGTTAAACTGAATGTTTTTTATGAGTGTAGTCATGTGACTTTATCAAAAATAAACATCTTAGCAGACTTTAATTTCATTTATTTGAGAGGCATTTTTAGCAGTTTAAGTCATGAAAATAAAGTCAAGCTGACTATAAAAGCTGACTCCGACTGAGGAATGACAACCCTCACAGCTAAAAATATTTGCTCTCTCTGTTTTAAATCTACTTTCAGCACAAGTTGTAACCATGCTGGAGGGTTAGGGTTCTTCGTTTTTGGCCTCACCAATTCTGAAGGTCTAGCAAAACGTTGTTAACCTTGTTTACACTTCCTCCATGCAGCTGGGATGTAAAAGTAGAAGCTTAAGTCAGTGCAGCCAGAAGAAGGTTGATGCTGAGTCGTTCTGATGTAAACACATGTGGAAGTGTCGACAGTGTTTAGACTCAGAGCAGGCCTGTACGGAGCCGCTGAGTGCCTGTACGGAGCCGCTGAGTGCCTGTGCGGAGCCGCTGAGTGCCTGTGCGGAGCCGCTGAGTGCCTGTACGGAGCCGCTGAGTGCCTGTGCGGAGCCGCTGAGTGTCTGTGCGGAGCCGCTGAGTGCCTGTGCGGAGCCGCTGAGTGCCTGTACGGAGCTGCTGAAGGCCTGTCTATGTGAGTGTTACAAAGAGGAGACCGAGACGGAGGTAACGTGCTCAAAATAAGATTTATTTACAAATAATAAGAATTAACAACACAAAGTAAAGTATGGGGTTGTGAGTGTGTAGATCAATAATGTGGTGTGTGTAAATGTATGTGGCTGTGCCCAGCGGAGCAGACAGGGACACATAGGGCATGAATGTGTCTGTTAGCTGAGGACAAACCCTTTTGCACTCTGAGAATCTGTTCACGTACTGGTTTTATGGGTGTGTTCACTTTATTCTGCTCACTGTTGTTGAGGGGATTTGGGGGATTTGTGGGGATTGCAAGATGATTTCAAGATATATTTCTAAATTTTTATTTGATATTTATTCTGTTTTGTAACAGATTAAAGTCTAAGGTCGTATAAAGCAAAGCATCACTAAAATATTTACATTTCAATCCAATTTGAATGATTGTCCAACTTGTAGTTATGACACACATCTCTTTTATTTTGGTGTGGGGGTTGTGAGTAGGTTATTTTGGGTTATGTTTATTAAAACAATGTACATTTACAGGATTCTGGCTTTACGGCTCATATACTGCAACTTTTCTTTACCTTTGTTCTTTTACAAAGTGAACTTTATTTTTAGTTTAAAATTAGACACACAATGTATATTTTCTGTTAATGATAAATGACAGTATCGATACTCAGTGATTCTCTCTGACAGTATCGATACCAACCCTCCCAGCTGGGGAGGGGTACGTGCCCCTCAGTGGGACAATACAGTTTATCTCATCTTATATGGAATTATTTTAAATGATGAGAAAAGAGCTGTTCTTTAACTCCTGTTTATTATTAGCAAAGCAATGTATACACAGATGTCATTTTTTTAATTTAAGAAAGCATAAGATCAGATTCAAACAAAAGAAGCTATTGTCCTTAATACTTGTATACAAACAGAACTGTGCTTTAAATTGGTATTTTCTGTCAGTCTGTTTACACTATATTGAACAATGTGTGTTATATTTTCCTGTATTGCCAGTGCTGATTACAAATAAATAAAAAAAGGTTTAGCATTAGACAGCGTTCCTCTACTGTTCTGGCTGAAGAGGCAAACACTTGAAATCCAGGAAACAAAGCATCATCAAAATATCTATCAAAATGGTATTGATACGAGTATCGGGAGATCAAGTATCACCATATATCGCTGAATTGATTATTTCTAACAGCTCTACTTGGTGGTAGTGGGAGGGGCTGCTGCTGTCACTGTGAAGCACTTTGTGAAAAACAAAGCTTACTTACTGACTGTCTTGTGGGACAAACGTAAGCTTTTAAACAAGGTGCAGCACGTGTAGATGCACTGGATGTGATCATTGCATTTCATGTTTGACTGTGGCTAATGTAGCTTAGACCAGTGGTTCCCAAAGTGGGGTTCTGGGGGTCTCGGGGGCCACGAAGCATATTCATATCCCAGTCTGAAAAGTTTAGGAACCCCTGGCTTAGGCTAACTGCAGCTAAACTAGAAGAGCTTTTACTGGGTCTAGTCAGCTCCGAAACTGACACACTGGGATGATTTATTGATTGATTGATTTCACAGAATAGTACAATGTTTATTATTGAGAAAACGGACGCAGTGTTCATGTGTTGCCGCATGGGGGCGCCGCCTTGTCAAGATGAGTGACGTGTCATCAGTGATCTCATTGTTTATTAAATAAATGAGGCTTTGTCGGTTGCAGTTCGGCTCCGTGTTCGTGTTACTGTTATGATTATATTAGCAGTTAACTAAAAGACTCAAATATATTACAACCTGTACTTGTAATTACGTCTTAGAATTCATTGAAATGGTAAAAAAGAATGTGGTGATGTGTTTCCAGGTGGTGATTGACGGCACGTCGGGCGGAGCGGCTGGCAGCAGTGTGTCCCTGTTTGAGATCCACGTCAGCCCCGGATACTGCCTCGGTCTGTCCCTTCTCTTTTAAAACACATTCGTTTGGAGCTGTGGTTGCCATGACGACATGTTTTAGCTGAGTATCGTCATGAACATGGCTCACACGGAGCAACCAAACATGTTAACCAGGAAAAAAGAATGTTAAAGAAGACTAAAGGAATGTACAAGTGCCCTCAGAGCTCACTGCTCAGCTGAAGGGTGAGAGGTGAAGGGTTAAGGGTGAGAGGTGAAGGGTTAAGGGTGAGAGGTGAAGGGTGAGAAGTGAAGGGTTTAGAGCAGAGACACTTCCAGGTCACTCACACTAGTGTTTAACTGAAGTTTTTTGTGAGTGTAGAAAGTATTTTACGTGACTTTTACTAAAATAAACTTCCTAAACAGGCAATCTAAGTTTACAACTGACAAATAACTGTTACTGTTTAAACAATGAAAATATTGACCATTTGCACCTACGTCACTTGATCATGTGGTTGCTCCATGCTGGATGGCAAAAGTGTGTGTACGCAGCATTACAGGAGCAAAACTGACAAATTCTCACATATTTCCCTATTTTCCGTAAAGAAAGCAGTGGATGCTTCTAGCGCATGTTCAGTGCATTTGTCTGTGGAAGTAGGACGTCTTTTAGAAGAAGCACAAAACAAGGTATTTGTAAAAGCTCATGAATGCAGCTGATCCAGGCCCTCTTCCTCCTGCTATGTTTGCCGAATAATAACATTTACAAGTTTGTCTGACTTTACTCCTCATGATTTGCACCATTCTGTTATAAACAGGGTTTTGTCTCACACTAGAGCAGATTTAAAAGCTACAAGAGGTTGGTTTTCAGTCACTTAGCTGTGAGGCTAGTGTTAGCCACGCATAATGCAGGCTCTTTCAGACAGTCATTGCATTTATTTTTTTGTCAAAGGTAATTTTTTTTCTCTTTAGCATTGACTTACCTTGTTTAGAGTGTTCACTGTAAATCTGTAGCGATTTAGAGGGATTCCAGTTCTTTTGGATTTCTTGCTGCCATCCACTAGTGTCTTCTATCTTCATCAAAATGTAAACGAAAAAGCTCCAGGTTTAGACTTAAAACCTCGATCTTGCCTGTTAGTGCAGCGTGTTCCAGATACAGCCATTTTACAATTGAAATCAATTAAAATTACTTTGAAACGAGCAAGTTTTCGGCAAAGTTTCCATTGCTGTAATGCGCACAGACAGAGCTTTTGCCCTCCAGCATGGAGAAGTGGGCGTTCCCTCGAGGAGTGTGACCACACGTTCAAATGGTCAATAGTCAAGCTAACAACTAGCATGACTGACTCAGTTTTGGTGAGCGACTGGGGAATGTCAAGCTGCCCCTTCGACTGATCAGTCGAGTAAAAAAATCTTCTTTTCATACCTCGATCATACCTCAGTTTGGTCACTTTTTTGTTTTTATATCAATAATCCCAAATCTTCCTTTTGTTGCCGTTCAGTAATAAATCTTTCTGACCTAAATAAAAGAATGACCATAATCGACTAATGACATTTCTGATAAACTCAGAATTTACTGACAGTTCAAATCATTTTTTTTTTGTCAAATCAATTTATTTTTGTATAGTCCAAAATCACAACAACAGTCGTCTCTGAGGACTTCCCAAGATTATTCATTTAGCAAACATGAATAGTAGGAAATAAAAATAAAACAATACACATTCAATGAAACAAAACATTCCGAAGCAGTGATCGACTAAATGACTAAATGTCTACAGCACCAGTGATACCAGCCATACTTAAACCAGAGATGATATTCTTTTTTTATTTTCTGTTTATTGTTCAGTTTGTTCTCACCGTGTAAAGGTTTCATGTAGAATTATCACAGCTTTACTGTTTTGTTTCCTGACAGAGTGTAGCTTCGAGGAGTCTCATCTGTGTGGCTACAGTAACCAGTGGAACGCCAATGTGAACTGGTACGTGGGGGGCGGAGCCGTGCAGCTGCTGGACGATGACCACGCCTCCCACAACAGCACAGGTCTGGATGGTCACCTCAGACTAAAGTGTGCAAAAACTCGTCCAAAAATGACAATAACATTGTTTTAACTTTTTCATTGGCTATCATGATTAGTTAGACAGAGAGAGCGGGCAGATCTGAAGGATCATCCCCAAACACAATTGTTGATGAATACGCTCTATTTTCTGCTGCTCCACAGCTAATAAAGTGACAAAAATAGTTATGAGTGGGTCTCTATTTTTACACTAATTGCTACAGTTGTGATGTTAATGGCCTTAATAATTTATGTCATGCAACAAATCAAAAATGGATTCATCATTTTATTATTTTAAATTGCAATGATTTGAAATTTGTATTGTTTTTGTCGTGAACACATGAACAAGACCCTGTCCCACAGTTTGAATATATTTGGTATATTTTAATGCCAATATCACTAATCGATGCTATTATAAGTGCAAAAAAGATTGATCTAGAAAATCTACCGAGGCAAAGACTGAACTTTACAGACCAAGAGCTGCGCATGGTCACTTCTGTGAGTGACTTCTGTTTGGACTGCTGTCAGCGAGCCATCACCAGACCAGATGGTGAAGTGTTATATCAGCTTGTTCCCAAAGGTGTGGTCTGCTCGTGGATCAGACTGACCCCGCCTCCTCCTGGAACTCAAATACAACACATCACCACCTGGACCGGTGACTGTCCTGACAGAAGCCCAAACATTCCGACAGGGTCTCAAAACATACTGGGCCCTAATTTCCTACAGCACTGACGCTGGTCTTAGTTTTTCTTCTGTTGGGCACTAGAGGCTCTCTCCAAGCGCTGTAGACTGTGAGTGTAGGAGGTGTGTCTCCAGATGTGAGGCTCCATGAACCTGAGATGTGCTCACTTGCTTTAAGATCACCGGAAAAAGTGAACTGTAGCAGCAGCTTCAGTTTAGAAAGAAAAGTCTAATCATAGAAATGTCTTTGGTGAAAGTCTATTTACATGAGGCTTTAACAACTAAAATAAAAGATAATCAGATGTGAGAGTGAACATGGGACAGTGTCAGTGTAAATGCAGCTCTCCCCACGACAGAGACTCACGAGATAAACCAGGACAGACTCAAGAGATAAACCAGGACAGACTCAAGAGATAAACCAGGACAGACTCACGAGATAAACCAGGACAGACTCAAGAAAAAAAAAAAAAACCAGACAGACTCAAGAGATAAACCAGGACAGACTCAAGAGATAAACCAGGACAGACTCAAGAGATAAACCAGGACAGACTCAAGAGATAAACAGACAGACTCAAGAGATAAACCAGGACAGACTCAAGAGATAAACCAGGAAGACTCAAGAGATAAACCAGGACAGACTCAAGAGATAAACCAGGAGAGACTCAAGAGATAAACCAGGAGAGACTCAAGAGATAAACCAGGAGAGACTCAAGAGATAAACCAGGACAGACTCAAGAGATAAACCAGACAGACTCAAGAGATAAACCAGGACAGACTCAAGAGATAAACCAGGACAGACTCAAGAGATAAACCAGAGAGACTCAAGAGATAAACCAGGAGAGACTCAAGAGATAAACCAGGAAGACTCAAGAGATAAACCAGGAGAGACTCAAGAGATAAACCAGGAGAGACTCAAGAGATAAACCAGGAGAGACTCAAGAGATAAACCAGGACAGACTCAAGAGATAAACCAGAGAGACTCAAGAGATAAACCCGACACGCACAAATCAAGATTCTCAGGTCCACACACATCGGATCATTTTATAATAATAATAATAATAATAATAATAATAATAATAATAATAATAATAATAATAATAATAATAATAATAATATTAATAATACATTTTATTTATTAGGCGCCTTTCTGGGCACTCAAGGTCGCCTTACAACAGGTGTACATTAAAACATTACAACATACATTAAAAGACAGTTAAAAAGCAACAGTTAAAATATTTACAATTAGAATCAAACATTTAAAAGGACAGTGCAGTTGTGTTTATAGTGAATATGCCAGTCTGAACCACTGACCTATATACAGTGGTATGAAAAAGTATGTGAACCTTTTAAAATTTCTCATATTTCTGCATAAAATCACCATCAAATGTGATCTGATCTTTGTCGAAATCACACCAATGAAAAAACAGTGTCTGCTTTAACTAAAACCACCCAAACATTTATAGGTTTTCATATTTTAATGAGGATAACATGCAAACATTGACAAAAGGGGAAAGAAAAAGTAAGTGAACCTTCTGCCTAAGGAGACTTTAAGAGCAATTATTTCCCATTTTTCCAAACAATTTAAGTCAGAGTGTGTCCAATCACTGAGGAGAGGCTTAAAGCTGCCCTGCCCACTATAAAAGACACTCCTGGTAAGCACTGTGTCTTAATGTGAAGCAATGTCTGTTGTTCATCATGGCTCGCTCAAAGCAGCTGTCTGAAGACCTGCAATCTAGAATTGTAGATTTGTATAAAGCTGGAAAAGGTTACAAAACCATCTCTAAAAGTCTGGATGTTCATTAGTCTACAGTTAGAGAAATTATGTACAAATGGAGAGAGCTTGGCACTGTTGCTTCTTTCCTGAGGAGTTGCCTTTCAACAAAAATAACGCCCAAAGTTCAACGCAAAATGTTTTGCTTCCTCAGGGCCTGGACAACTTGTAATCATTAGTGGAAAAATGAATTCAAAAGTTTATCAGATGTTTTACAAGAAAAGTTGAGGCTGTCTGTCAGACAGTCGAAGCTTGAAAGAGGAAAGAAGCTGCAACAAGACAATGATCCAAAACACAATAGTAAATCAACTTGAGAATGGTTTCAGAAGAACCAAATACAAGTTCTGGAGTGGCCAAGTCAAAGTTCTGGTCATGCCCTGTGGCATGACCTCAAAACAGCAATTTATGTATGACATCCCAAGAATGTGACTGAACTGCAGCAATTTTTTAAGAAGAATGGTCCAAGATTGATCAGATCGATGTGGCAGACTGATCTGCAACTACAGGAAGCGTCTGGTAGAAGTTATTGCTGCCAAAGGCAGTGTAACCAGATATTGAATGTAAGGGTTCACTTACTTTTTTTCTCCTTTTGTCAGTGTTTGCCTGTTATCCTCATTAAAATATGAAAACTATAAATGTTTGGGTGGTTTTAGTTAAAGCAGACACTGTTTTTTCATCGGTGTGATTTTGACAAAGATCAGATCACATTTGATGGTGATTTTAAGCAGAAATGTGAGAAATTTCAAAAAGTTCACATACTTTTTCATACCACTGTAAATGATGGACAGACAACGGCCGCTTTTCCCCATTCATTCAGAATTGCCTTCACTTAAGAGAATTTCAAGATGGCGCCGGTAGTCAACGTCGACGACGTGCTGACGACATATTCCTTAAAAGGAGAGGGCTGGCCGTCACGTGTCCCAACGCCGCGCCCCTAACGCCAGAGTGCTCATTTCTCGCGCATGCTCAGTGGCTGGCACAAGTCTAGTACGTTCATGCTAACTAAGCTAAGCGGCGCTCGGCTAGCACTCCACGCAGACTACAGTGGAACTCCGGAGGACAGCCGCTTGATCGTCAACGCTGATGTTAGAAGTAAGAAGTCTTAAACTCTCATGTGAAACTAGTTGATTGCTTGAATTACTTTGTTGTTAATGTGTATGGTTATCTTTGTGGACTTATTTTCGTCAAAACCTAAGCTAACTTGCAGCGAAGCTAACCTAGTTTTGCAGGACGGAAAAAACACTGGGAAAAACGTGCTTTTCAACTAATATATAAATATACATAAGCTACATGTCCTCCACGTTGTTGTTGTTGTTGTATTTAATTAACCTTAAAATAAAAATGACAAAATTATGTAGATAACTTTAGTTAATTTATGTTCACTGTTCAAAATAGGAAGTTAACTCGAGCATTTTATTTGTTTTGCTCACTAGTTTGATCTAAATCTGTGTAAATTAATTTAATAATGAGTTGGATTACTGTGACAAGTGTCATGGAAATGATAAAAACCAGCATGCAGTATGTGAAGACTTGAATTGAATTGCTTTTGAATCCATTAGTCAGTGCCAGTCGAGTTTATGTCCTGTGTTATCCTAGTCTATATTGACAATTGATATTAATGTATATGTCACATCCAAGTAAAGAAATAATTTATTTTAAAATTCTAAAATACACTGTGCTTAAAAATACATTCCACCAAGGACAAAAACAGCATTCTAGTCATGGGACTTATTGATAAATCAAATATATTCTGTTCTCTGCAGATACAATGAAGATGGACACAACAGACCAACTGAAAAGTAAGTACATTTACAATTTAGTATGCAGACACTGACACTTCAGAGTTGAATCTTTTTATACAGTTACATTCATCTGACAAACCATCACATATTTAAAATGATCTTATTGAATATATAATGTTCCTCTCTGCTTTGTTGTTACAGGTGACCAGGAGTGACCTGGGACAGACGCTGCTGCTGAGGCAGGTGACAAACAGGATCAGGCCAATGTAAGTTACAATACAAATAGTACTGTTCGATTATGATGAAAATAGTAATCACGATTATTAATAAGAAATCTATTAGTTAAAAATGATAATCACAATTATTCAAAGGATTATTTGCTTGGAAAGAGAGCAGAGCATTAAATGTAGAGAGTGAAAATGAAAAGGGAGGATATCTTATAAAATGGACAGTTGTAAATATTTTACAATAGTAAAGAAACAGTCTGGGACCTACTTTTATAACTTGAAAAGAACATTGCAAACTTACAAACTCACTTATGAGTCTCGATTAATAATCACAATTACTCGATTATACAATTTTGTAAAACATTACAGCAATAATAATAACTGAAACTGAATTTTTTTTTTTATTTTGGTAGAAGGTGTGGATCACTGGTGAGAGCCATGTGGACGTCCTGCCCAGAGAAGGAGCTGTGCTGGATGATCCTCCTTTTGATCCAACACTCAGATAAGTGCAGAACAAACTACACTGAGCCTGCGACTTATATGTAATGTTAAAGTAATTTACTACTTAACACACCTCAAACTGTATTTATTTATTTGAAATGGGACATGTAAACATACCAGATTTAGCCATAAATACTCAATTTCATCAGTATGATGCGAGACAACAAAAATTGTTAAAAGCTACAATTATGAAAAGGATTAGAATAAAAGCGGCAGCAAAATCAGTTATCACAAGCAGATCGTACAAAAGCACAAAGAGCAAATTCAACACAGATACAGAAGCACCTGGAGCCACAGTCTGACTGACTTATAAAATGTTCTCAGTGTTGTGAAGCTCCTAATATTGACTGGGACAAACGTCTACATATTTTATGTTTTAATTTAAATGTTATGCCTCTTATGTTCATTTTGGTTTGTAAGTAAGGTTTCTTTTCATTATTCATAGGTTCAAAAATATTTTTGTGACACTAATATTTTGTTCACTTTTTTTGCTCCACAGCCGTTCACAAACAAAGATGAGGACAGAGGACGGATAGAGACGCAGCTGAAATGTGGAGGCGAACGTGTCCCTAAAAGCCAAATAAAGAACTTTTGTGGCATTATGACATAAGAAACTGCATCAGGAGTTAAAAGATTGCTTTGTAAGTATATTACAGTACATAGTAGTACTATGTGCTGGCTCGTCTGTGGTTTAATTTATTCTATTCTTTATGAAGATGTATCAAGGTGAACAAGTTATGTTTACCTGTTAATGACTCGAATAATTGTATCTGTATTCTTTTCTCATCACAGTCTATGTGCATGTCTTTACTTAACACAAGATTCTAATTCATATCTGAACATTGCCTTCTTATTACAGGTTTTGATGTGTCTGTGGAGTCGACCAGAGCTTGATGTCTACAACCACCTGGATCTGCAGGGAATCAGCCAACACTTCTGCTCTGAAAATAAAGAGCATCAGCCACAATAAAGTTGTTGTTTTTCTCACTATATTGTCCACTCTCTGCATTTCAACATAACAATAGACTAAAAATATTAAGATGAGTTATGGTTTGAAATAAGATAATCACATTACTCAAAATATTGTTCCATTAGAAAATGAAACTCAACAGAACATGAGAGAAAGGTCAAATGAACCTCCTACAGATGAATGAAAGTAAAGACTGGACACTTTGCACAGGATTGTTGACCTTTTAGAGGGTTCATACTGTATATAGCTTCATATACAAAATGATCAAAAAATAGTTTGTAATTTTGCAGTTGCTTTAGTTTTGTAAACCTAAAGATGTCATGTTTCAGTTTGTTTATGTGAAATTGCCCTTGTACACAAGTCATTATGTTCTAAGTGAGACACATTTATCTGGAGTTTGTCAAATGTTTATTTTTATGCTGAATGCTGCTAACTGCAGACAGGTTTCCTGGTTTGTTCAAATGGAGTCAATTTGGCCAAGCAAGTTTAGATTTTATTTGTTCAAGCATCTATAAATAAAAGAATAATACAAAAATAAAATAAAATGTAGCTTGATAGTTATACAAGACATACAGATAAATATTAATTAAAGATAAATTAATAATTATTCTTTTTATCTATTTAACTAGACATTCTAAATATATAATAGTAACTCACCAAAGTATCATTACCAGAGTACAGCCATTATCGCGGCATTTTAAGTAAGGTTGTGTGTTAAACTTGACCCGAGTTCTGCTAAAATACTCAAGGCGAGCTGATTAGCCTGACGGCTCAGGCCAGTGTTAGACACATCTAGCATGTAGCCACGATACGGAGCATGCTCAAGATGGCGCCCGCCTCCTTCATTATATATGCAGAAACTTACAAATCTACAATGGCCAAACAAATCAATTTCAGAAAAATTCACCCCCCTCAGTGTTGTCACATGATATAAACCTTTCATTGAAGGCCAAAGCCGTCTTTTGAACCAGGCTGTAAAGTGGTTTTTGACAGGTCTGAAGTCGTTATTGACTACAATGTTAATTTCCACTTTCTGCAGCCACCCCCTAGTGGCCACAGCGTAGAATGCAAAGATGGCTGACTTTCCCCCGTAGTCATTTTAAACTGCCGGATCACGCCCACTGGTCTGAACAGATGAGTTTTGAGTTTGGATTTGAAGTGTGTGAGTGTGTCTGTGTTGCAGAGGTCAGGTGGGAGAGTGTTCCAGAGCTGGGGAGCAGAGCGACTGAAACCCTGCTCCCCATGGTGACAAGTCGAGCAGAGGGGACAGAGAGCTGGAGAGAGCGAACAGGTGTGGCGATGTGGAGGAGATCAGGCAGATATGGAGGTGCAAGATTATGGATGGCTTTGAATGTGTGGAGCAGGATTTTGTACTGAATGCGGTGTGTGATGGGGAGCCAGTGGAGCTGTTGTAGGACGGGTGTGATGTGGCTGATGGAGGGTGTGTGAGTGATGATACGAGCAGCAGAGTTCTGAACCAGTTGTAGTTTATGGAGAGTTTTTTGTGGGGACCAAACAGAAGGGAGTTGCAGTAATCCAAGCAGGAAGTGACGAGGCTGTGTACGAGTACAGTGGATTGTGGAGTGAGGGAGGGCCGGAGACGATGGATGTTGCGGAGGTGAAAGTAGGCGGAGCGGGTGATGGTGTTGATCATGCCCGGATTATCCAATGGGCCTACCGGGCACAGGCCCAGGGGCCCCGCCTCCTGCCCAGGGCCCTTCCAATCAGAACACATTTTTACCGAAAGTCACTTTTTCTGTTTTGTATTTTATTGGTTCCATATTATGTCAGTTTTTTAGAGTGACACCTAATCAGCCAATAAAATGAAACAGGCTACAGTTATTGGTTAAAAAAGTCCTCGCCCCCACATATGCTTTCCTGCCAGTTCTCTCTTCGATTCATTTTGATCACGTAAACTCAGCACAAGTCCTCGCGACCTCAGCCACGCTGACTACAAAGGTCCTCCGCCCGCTCTCTCCGCGCCTCGCCCGGGTGCTATGTCTCCGTTTGCCTCCTCGCTTACCGGGCTCTCCACTGCCTGTAGCTCCGCTGACTACAGCATCGCTCCTCCGCCCGCTCTCTCCGCGCCTCGCTCGGGTGCGATGTCGCCGTCTCCTCCGCGGTTGGTTACAGGGCTCTCCTGTCCGGCTGGCTACAGCTTCTCCGCCCGGAGCGCCCGCACTCCAAGCCTCATCCTGGTCCTCCACCTTCTCTTTACTCCCCCATCGCGCCTCCTTGTCTCTCTCCACCGGATGCTTCGTCAGCTCACAACCCGTGCCACTTATGCATTAACAACATCTTAATCTACAGTTTCACGACAAAATAGCCATCAGCCATTGCAAAAATAGTGTGTCTGTAATAATAACTATATTTCTCTCAAATTGTGCTCTGAAAAGTCCGTTTTCCCTTCACTTTTGGCCCTGAAACATGATCAAATAGTCCCCTGAATGCCTGTCAGTCACATCGGCTTGATGGCTCACTTGGTAAGACACGTGCCTTCCACCGGGGAGACCGGGGTTCAAATCCCAGCGCTGCATTTTTACCTTGTCGTGTAAAAACAATGTACTACATTAAATTTGATCACAAATACTAGAAATTTGATTTGTTAAGAAATTAAAGACGACTTGTAAAGCAGATATAAATGATCATGAATGGGCTTTTGTGTTTATGTCACCCATTCAAACACTGCAAGTAATAAAGCAAAAATAATACTTTAGGTTTAGCTAAATACAATTTGACTGAAAAGTACAATTTTGTGAGTAAATAAAGATTTGCTCTATATCAAATACAGTCCAAAAAGATTTAGAATTAATTCACTAACTTATCAAATCCAAATGCAATCTCCTATTGAAGATGTTTTATTAGAAATTATGTATGTATATTAAATATTAAATATTATTAAGATCCCATATTTGCATATTTATATAAACATTAGCCTAATATTGTGTTGTCCAAGTATGTAATATTAATCCTGCTGTTTTATTAAGTGGAAAGGGTTATGTTGTCACCTCAGAGCTTCTGTCACAGAATTACACTTTTAAAATTTTTTTTTAGTTTTTTTTGTTTTTTTTCAATATATTTGTGTATTTTAAAGTAGCGGCTTATGGCTCGAAAAAGTAGTAGGGGCCCATTAACATTTGTGCCCAGGGGCCCATAAAGTGATAATCCGGGCATGGTGTTGATGTGGGAGGTGAAGGAGAGGGTGCTGTCGAGGATGACACCCAGACTCTTAACCTGAGGGGAGAGAGAGATGGAGGAGCCGTCAATGGAAAGGGAGAAATTATTACACTTGTTTAAGGTGGATTTGGTGCCTACAAGGAGAAGTTCAGTTTTATTGCTATTGAGCTTGAGGAAGTTTGAGGTGAACCAGGATTTTATTTCATTGATACAACAGAGAAGGGCTGATGGTGGGAGAGTGGAGTTTGGTTGGTGGAGAGGTAGAGCTGGGTGTCATCCGCGTAGCAGTGGAATTGGATGTGGTGTTTCCGGAAAATGTGACCAAGGGGGAGAAGGTAGATAATGAAAAGGAGGGGACCGAGAACAGAACCCTGGGGAACACCTGTGGAGACGGGAACATGATGAGAGGTGAAACATTTGAGTTGGATAAACTGAGTGCGGTCGAGAGATAGGAGTGAAACCAGGTTAGGGCTGTGCTGGAGATGCCAATGGAAGAGAGTCTGTTCAGGAGAATGGGATGAGAAATGGTGTCGAAGGCAGAACTGAGATCAAGCAGAAGGAGGATGAAATAAACCAGAATCACCAGAGAGGAGAAGGTCATTAGTGATTTTGAGGAGGGCAGTTTCAGTACTATGGAGAGGACGGAAGCCAGATTGGAAATGTTTAAAGAGGTTATTAGAGGACAGATGAGAGTGGAGTTGAGCAGAAACAGTTTTTTCAAGGATTTTGGAGATGAATGGGAGGTTAGAAATGGGACGGAAATCATTGAGGTTGGTGGGATCTGAACCAGGTTTTTTGAGGATAGGAGTGACAGCAGCAGTTTTGAGAGAGAGGGACAGTTCCAGAGGTGAGAGAGGCATGGATTATGTTGGTGATGAGAGGAGCTAATGAAGGAAGTGTGGCTTTGACAAGGACAGTGGGAAGTGGGTCAAGCTGACATGAGGAGGTCTTAGATTTTTTGGATAAGAGTGGAGATTTGAGTGACAGAAGGAAGGGTAAATGATGAGAAAGGGGTGGTGGAGATAGGAGACGTAATGGGAGGTAGAGTCTGAGCAGAGGGGGGGTAGTTGTTGGTGGAGATGTGGATTTTTTGTGGAGAAAAATGAGACCAGAGTGTTGCAGAAATCAGAAGAATAGAGATGAGATGGAAGGGAGTCAGGAGGTTTAGTGAGAAGAGGGTTTTGGAGTTTCCTTGGTTAGAGCTGATTAGACCCCAGTAATATGCAGATTTGGATTTGGAGATGCAGTCTTTGTAGTGGAGGGTGTGGTGTGTGTACATGTCCTTGTGAATAGTTAGTCCAGTTTTGTTATAGAGTCGTTCTAGTTGGCGGCCTTTTGCTTTTAACTGTCGAAGTGTGGGGTGTACCAGGGTGCAGTGTGAGTGAATGAGACAGATCTACATTTGAGTGGAGCAAGTGTGTTGAGGATGTTGTGTAGGTGGGTGTTGTAGTGTGAGAGTAGTTGATCTGGAACTGTCTGTACTGGAAAGATTACTAATATGAGAAGATAAAGTGTCCAGATTGATTTTGCGGAAAGTTATGGTGCGTGAAGGGTTATGTTTGGAGAGAGGCAGACTGACATTAAATGGAAGGAGCATGTGATCAGAAAAAGGAATGAAATTGGCTTTAGAGTCCATGGGTGTTACACCTGAGCAGCAGATTAAGTCCAGAATGTGTCCTTTAGAGTGTGTGGGGAAATTGACAAACTGCTGTAAACCAAAACTGTCCAAACAGGATATGAATTCATTGGTGAGTGAGTTATTGACAATGTCCAAGTGAATATTTAGGTCCCCTAGTAAAATGACATTAGGTGAAAGTGTGGAAACACTTATTATAACTTTAGGTCGACAGAACAGAATGTTGTTGGAGGAAAAACACAAACTTACTGAAGCCCAGACTGAATATTTTTTTGACAAATATAGGTTCTGATATGCTGCTAATTTAATAAATAATTAATTTAGAATTGAAAACAAAAATTCTGTAATGTTTTCCTGTGAACTTGCACTGCTCCACCGTCATGTTCTGCACATGTAAAGGTTCACTAAATGAACTGGGATCAGACAAAACAGCTTAGAGTGGCCGACACACAAAAACAGCTTTTACGCTAACGCAAAGACAGATCAGGGGCAAAATATGGCCCATTGTCAAGACCAAAGTTGTGAAGTCAAAATGAACGGTTTAAGAATAGTTGGAAATGTCCCTCGTCATCTCCTCTGTGAAGCAGAAGACAGTTCTTATAATAGTGTAGAGTGATTAAACTGTAAAGCGGCTTGTGTAATGTACTAAACATGTGGGGTGTGTGCTGCAGGCCACTTCATGTACGTCGATTCGCTTCATGCTGTCACCTTCCAGGAGGTGGCAAAGCTGCTGTCGCCCATGACCACAGCACCCATGTCCGGCTGTTTGAGCTTCCAGTACCAGCGCAGCGAGGCCTTGGGAAACCTGTTCTCCGTGTACACACGGGACCGACTGGGACAGTACCAGGAGCTGTGGAGAGCCGCACCAGAGAGTCAGGGGCCCGGGGAGTGGGAGACTGTACAGGTGGACCTCAAAGCCCCCTACGCTCTGCAGGTGAGGAGCCCAGGGGTTGTGTACAGGTGGGAAACAAATAGACTTTCACGTAATATCATGAATGTTTTTATTAAACATATGCAAAAATAGAATATCAAATCAGGTTGTTAATAAAAGTCAGGCCTCTAACAACAAAACAACTAAAATAATCAAATAAGTAACACTTTAAATAGCAAAATTCCTAAAATAAGTAATTCAAAGTGCTTGATATAAAACAAAACAAGGGTGTAAAGTTTGTGTGTGTTTCTATTTTCCACAACAGATAAGATGTGACACAGTTAGCATACCAACCCTAGCCTTACCCTCATTATGGAAGTACATTTTACAAAATATAAACTTTTGCTGTGTTAGTCATCAGTGCAGAGAAATAGCAGTGTGGTCGAATGGAAAAATGACAAGATATCAAAAGATGTTCATTTAAATAACACACAAAGTGAACAGGTGACTAATGTCTTTCTGTGAGATTTGCCACAATTTGTTCACAAGTTCAGTGGCCTTTCTCTTCACAGTTTAAAGTTAGAAAATAAGTAGTAAAGAAGATATTGTTTACTACTAAGAATGGACTTTTCAAACACGTCTGTTGAATTAACATTATAGTGAACAAGAAAGGACACTCAAAAGTACAAGGCCAGACAGAAGGAACAAAATGTCAGAATGGGAAAAAATGAACCTCCCCACAAACCACCTGAGTGTGGTGAGGGTGAGAGAGCCCGAACAGTGGATAATGACTCGAGCTAAGTCACCAAAGAAATTGTTGATCAATTAATGACATGGTCCATTGGCTGATTAATCGACTAACAAAGGCCACACCTGTTTATCTGACCCAATCTGTGCCCAAAATAAGAAACAGTGTTTGTATAAAACAGATTAGATCTATTGTTTGATTGAAAATCTTCAGCTACTTTTTGTTGCTGCTCAATAAAAATTATTAAAAAAAAAATCAAAAACAACAAATATATTTTGTCGACTAATTAATCACCTACACAACAAATACTGGCAAAAGTGTTTGTTTTTTTTTTGTATTGTGTGGAGTTTGCATTTCTTGTGTTCTTCCACCTCCACAAACACAGACAGTGTTTGTCTGTCTCTGTCTGTTAACCTTGTAAAGAGTTGTCCACTGTCCTGGGTGTTCCCCGCTAAGGCCCAAAGTCACTGGGATAGGCTCCAGTGATCCGCCACCCCTAAATTCGAACAAGCAGGAGAAAATGAAACAGTTTATGAAACATTGTGTGGTTAGCGGCGCTAACGTCCTTCTTATCTAAAAATACCGAAAAACACAAACAGCCTTTCTTGGTCCATGCTTCTGTCTGTCACAAAACCAAGCACTGAACACGAGTGTGGTGTCCTCAGTGTCCTGGGCAGAGCTGTGCGGCTGTACGGTGCTCCGGTAGAGATGGAAACTCAAATGCAGTTTGTCTTCGCGCTTAGGGACTGTGTTTTGACTCGACCAATCAGAGCGGCGTTTACTGGTTTACAGAGTGGCATTTACTTGGTGATGGTTGAACTCACAAGTATAACTGTTTTTGAATGATTAGGATATAATTGTACACAAATTGTAAGTCCAAAGACAAATTTATCTAAAACAGTTACAGCGGCATGAAAAAGTATGTGTTATATAAATTTTGAAATTTCCCACATTTCTGCTTAAAATCACCATCAAATTGATCTGATCTTTGTTAAAATCACACAGATGAAAAAACAGTGTCTGCTTTAACTAAAACCACCCAAACATTTATAGGTTTTCATTTTTTAATGAGGATAACATGCAAACATGACAAAGGGGAAAGAAAAAGTAAGTGAACCTTCTGCCTAAGGAGACTTTAAGAGCAATTATTTCCCAATTTTACCAAACAATTTAAGTCAGAGTGTGTCAGAGGTAGTGCCCTGCCCACTATAAAAGACACTCCTGGTAAGCACTGTGTCTTGATGTGAAGCAATGTCTGTTGTTCATCATGGCTCGCTCAAAGCAGCTGTCTGAAGACCTGCAATCTAGAATTGTAGATTTGTATAAAGCTGGAAAAGGTTACAAAACCATCTCTAAAAGTCTGGATGTTCATCAGTCTACAGTTAGAGAAATTATGTACAAATGGAGAGAGCTTGGCAC
The DNA here is from genome assembly GCA_038363315.1 of Mugilogobius chulae. NCBI lineage: Eukaryota > Metazoa > Chordata > Actinopteri > Gobiiformes > Gobiidae > Mugilogobius > Mugilogobius chulae. The sequence continues at coordinate 14,863,307 of CM076409.1, forward strand.
TGTTGCTTCTTTCCCGAGGAGTGGCCTTTCAACAAAAATAACACCCAAAGTTCAGCGCAAAATACTCAGAGAGGTAAAAAAGAACCTTAGAGTGTCTGCTAAAGACTTACAGAACGTACTGGCACAGTCCAATATCTGCATACACTGACTACATGTAAAACAACAGTCTAGTATCTCTGTGCATACACTGACTACATGTTAAACAACAGTCCAGTATCTCTGTGCATATACTGACTACATGTAAAACACTACTCTAGAAAAGACATTGCTGCACGTTTAATGTTCGCAAAAAGTCACCTAGACACTCCACAGAACTTCTGGTAAAATATTTTGTGGACTGATGAAACTAAAATTTAATTATTTGGGAGAAACACACAACGTCATGTTTAGAGGAAAAATTAAACAGCTCACCAACATCAACGCCCCATCCCCACCGTGAAGCCTGGGGAGGAAAAATTATAGTTTAGGCCTGTTTTGCTGCCCAGGGCCTGGACAACTTGTAATCATTAGTGGAAAAATGAATTCAAAAGTTAATCAGATGTTTTACAAGAAAAGTTGAGGCTGTCTGTCAGACAGTCGAAGCTTAAAAGAGGAAAGAAGCTGCAACAAGACAATGATCCAAAACACAAAAGTAAATTAACTTGAGAATGGTTTCAGAAGAACCAAATGCACGTTCTGGAGTGGCCAAGTCAAAGTCCTGACTTGAGATGCTGTGGCATGACCTCAAAACAGCAATTCATGCCCAACATCCCAGAATCTGACTGAACTGTGGCAATTTTTTAAGAAGAATGGTCCACGATTGATCAGATCGATGTGGCAGACTGATCTGCAACTACAGGAAGCGTCTGGTAGAAGTTATCGCTGCCAAAGGGGGGGCAACAGATATTGAATGTAAGGGTTCACTTACTTATTTCTGGCACTTCTGTCATTGTTTGCATGTTATTCTAATTAAAAATATGAAAACCTATAAATGTTTGGGTGGTTTTAGTTAAAGCAGTTAAAGCAGTTTTTTTCATCTGTGCGATTTTGACAAAGATTAGAAAATATTTGATGGTGATTTTATGCAGAAATATGAGAAATTTCAAAAGGTTCACATACTTTTTCATGCTGCTGTAATTAAATTTATGACAAAATATTGTGTATGTCTGGAAACAATTATTAGCCTAATATCTACTCACAAATAATCAAACTAATGATTATTAGGGAAAATATGTAACAACAATGTAATATTTGTATTGCAATTTTCCTGCACCTGAGTTAAACGTCCCCATGACGTCCAAAAATGACACATGTATGTGGTCTAAATTTTCAACTGTATATTGACGTCTGCATTAGGTCATATTTAGATGATCTGCACGTCCATACGACATCCAATGTTTAGTGGGTAATGGATAAGTTAATTACTCGTAAACATTCTTCTTTAGTAACTGTGCATTTAATTATATTTATTTGTTTTTTGATTTACTGATTTTCATCGTTGAAACTACAAAGAAATCTGAATATTTAAACATCAAGTCTTTGTAAAAATAACAGTCTTGTATGATAAAACATCTAACATTACTGTTAATGTGACAGTGTTTTATCGTTTTTCAGTTTACATTTTTTTTCAGTCACCATTTTACAGTCATTTTCAGTAAATTTGACTGACATTTTTTACAGTGTAGTTTAGGTGGTGACGTTGATACGCAGCCCAGGTAGCCTATAAAAAGGCACTGCTACATGTCATGTCGTGTCAGGTGGTGTTCGAGGTGGCCTTCAGCAGCCCCCGAGGAGGACGCGTGGCTGTAGACGATGTGTCCTTCTCCCCACAGTTCTGCAGCGCGGACACAGGTTAGCTTCCCTTCCTTCCCCTCGCTGTCTCCCTTCACATCTGCACCAATCAGCTTTGTCACATCTGCACCAATCAGCTTTGTCACATCTGCACCAATCAGCTTTGTCACATCCAAACAATCAGCTTGTCACATCCAAACAATCAGCTTTGTCACATCCAAACCAATCAGCTTTGTCACATCCAAACCAATCAGCTTTGTCACATCTGTGGATTGGTTTTAAGTGAGGACAGGGTTTTTCTGGGCTGCAGACAGTTAGAACGAGGTTAAATAAAAACTTGAAAATAGAGCTTCTACACAGAAGCTTTTGATACTTAGTTCTGTCTCATCTTGTGTAGTCTCTTCATTTGGTGAAGTTTTTACTACCACAGTTGAAATGAAGTGTCTTCCTAAAAACTACAGGATGTGTGTGTATGTGTTCCTCCAGAGCCGACCTTTGACCCCTCAGTGGGCACGTGTGACTTTGAGGAGGGTTTGTGTGGATATGTCCAGGGTCATGGTGCTCCCTGGAGGAGAGTTACTGTCAAACCAAACATCTTCAGGACCGGAGACCACACCACTGGAGCAGGTACCACACCACTGCAGCAGGTACCACACCAACCACACCACTGGAGCAGGTACCACACCACCGCTGCAGCAGGTAACACACCGCTGCAGCAGGTACTAGGGCATGCACCGACTAGTCGACTATAAAGGTCCACCGCGACTACTTTGAGAGGTAGTCGAGTAGTCGAAGAATAATTAAATCAGATGTTGGCTTAAGAAAAAGCTCTTTTAAACTTGTATTTCTAACACATAAATGTCTGAAACCCGTTCTACATCTCTCCCCGCGGTGTTTTTCCGCCCTTGCATAGCGCACAGACACTCTGTGCCTCCACTACCGAGCGCGACCCCGGCTCCCCTCCAATAACACACGAACTGTCTGTCCCAAAACGCTTTGTCTAGCCGAGCGCGTTGTATAGCCCGGCTCAAAGCACTCGGACCGTTCGCTCCAACGCGCCCTGACCAGCCGTCTCCAAGCGCACATCATCCGCCTGGACCCGAGTCTGTGGATCTACACTGGTCTTTGGTCTTAGAAAGTTTTACAGCGCGGTTTGTGGGAGAAGGAGACGAGAGGAAAAGAGTGATGAGTGATGTGTGGAACCAGGGCTTCAGGTGGATTTGTGTTTCCTTCACTGTTCAAAACGCACTGACCAAACGTCCCACAGCTCAGTGTGTGAGTGTGGACAGACTGGATCCAAGCCGCTGTCAGAGCGAGAGCCTCCGCACCTCGCACACGCACAAATAGGCTATTTAGCTTTTTTTTCTTCTTTTATGTAAAATCAAAGAGCCTACGTTCAGCTTTATTACAGGGCATTAGGTACGTCCAATTGTCAGAATAAATAAGTTGTTTCTAACAATTGCCCAGGCAAAATCATCGTGCCTTTGAATCTTTGTTTTTGTTAATGACGTCATCGACGATTTTAGTAGTCGACTAACACTCTCGACTAGTCGACTACTAAAGTTCACTAGTCGTGCAACCCCTAGCAGGTACCACACCACCGGAGCAGGTACCAAACTGACCACTTTGCTGCAGCAGATACCACACTGACCACACTGCAAGGACAACACGCTGCAGCAGGTACCACACTGACCACACCGCTGCAGCAGGTACCAACTGCTGCAGCAGGTACCACACTGACCACACCGCTGCAGCAGTACCACACTGCTGCAGCAGGTACCACACTGACCACACCGCTGCAGCAGGTACCACAGGTGCATGAGGAGTATGCTGTAGGATCAGTCAGCCACAAAAACCAGAACAAAACTAGGACTAAACCTGGTCTAACTAATAGCGAAGACAACAGGCTGAACATGACTGCTCTCTGTGCATAAAGACACACAGTCCTATAGTGTAGGAGCCTTACATTAGAGCAACCAAGGTCGCACTCGCTGGCGCCGTTGTCTTCTCTTTTGCCTCTATGGCCCAAGCCTCTACCACAGTCACTATCACGTCCTCCTTCTCCCGAAACTGAAGCTGCAAAAGCCCTAACGCTCTGTGATAAAGGTTGAGTTGGACACAGAGACATTGTGCAGCTCCAGTGTGATTCAAAACAGATGTAGGATTACCGTAAAGACACATTAGGGAAGCTTTAGGGCACACACAAGTATGTCGTACAGGGCCTCATTTCCCAAGAATGACATAAGTGGTTGGTGAGAGCTGAAAGTCGACCGTACGAAGACACCAGGAAAACAGTCTCTCCTCCACCATCGTCAGACGAGTTCCAGATTTCATACGACCTGTGAGATTCGTACAAACAATTAATTTATACGGGTCATTGCAACCATACCTTTAGATTTTAATTGATCTACAAAACCAAACTAGAAATGAACCAGGACTAGACTAATACCAGCCAAATCTGAACCAATAGCAACCAGGTCAGGTCTAAACCAGAAAATAAACCAAAAGTATAATGACCCATGTCTAAAATACACCTACAATTGACAAGACATTTGCAATATTTGGAAGATGGGATAAGAGATCAGATTTTTGGAGGGCCAGTTTGGCCCCTGGGCCGACCACAGATACAGTGGGTCTACTGTAGTTAAAACAAGAGTTGGTTTTGTGTCCTGTGTAATTGTGCTGCTTTTGTCCTGCTCAGGCTCGTTCCTATTGGCTCACTCACTGCTGGGACATCGCTCTGGATATGTCAGTCGTCTAATGGGTCCCAGTCTGCCCGGCAACACCGAGTTCTGCCTCATGTTCTACTTCACTCTTCGAGGTACCACACTCAGCTTACAAACAACAGCTCTGTTTATACAAATATCTGTGATCCAAGACTTACAAGTACTAGTACTACTGTCATGGACATGGATAAACTTGATTCAGAGGGTTTTTATATAAGCTACAAGGTTTTATTAACCTGGCCAGCCAGATGGTTTATCTCGCGATATTTGTGAATTCACAAACACGAGATAAACCATCTGGCCTTATTGGTTTGAGAGTCCGAACCAGCTATGTTTCGGCGGTGTTAAGTGCCCCGGTGCCGCCGCCGAGTTTCATTAGCTAAACAAAGATGGCAGCTCTCGTGGATGTTCGTGTTTCTGCTGCTTTTGATGTGGTTTTAGCAAAAATACGGAGTAATTTCTTTTTGAAAGAAGAGCAGTATGTGTGACACTTGTTCTATGTAAGTGAAAAGGTCCGCACAGCAAGTTAGCTCCCAAAGTCATTTATTTGCTACACCCAGTAACCTTTTGGGCGTTTAGCCCTTCATCAGACATGAAAAAGCTAAGACACACCTGTCTCTTATATACACATCAGCTAAGTCACATGGAACAAGTCACATGACTTGCTTGTTTGTGAGAATATTTACACATGGATGATATTTACATACAAATATTTACATAATACATTTCATCATCAATCCTTTGCTAACACACACATCAAGGGGTCTGGCACTTGTTCTATCCCACGTGGACATTGGTTACACCATTACGAGTTGTTGCTGTGATTGGCTAAGCACAGATAAGGTAGGCCCCACACCCAATCAACTCGAAGTATTTCACTAAACATCCCACCTTTTCCCAAACGCTTTCAGCGAGTCAAGTCCCAGATGGAGACGGTGGAAGAACTCAAATTGTAGTTCAACACAGATCCATCTGGAGTGAGCCTGGTTACAAAAGGAATGAATGGGACAAGAAGGAACTATCCACAGGTATCACACAAATCGTAGCTAGCATTGCTGCAGCGAGAAAAGGGAATCTGACCATCATCATCATCATCATCATCTTCACCACCGTTCTTTATCATCCTCACCATCATCATCATCAGCAGATGATCCTCACCATCATTTTTTTTTTTTTTTTCAAAATATATTTATTAGTTTCTTTTGCAAAAACAAACAGATAAACACAAAATAAACCAAAAACTGCTCAGCATTACCACAAAAAGATAAATAAAAATAATAATAATATCATAAATTCAGATGACAGCGTGAGCAGAAAAACATTGTGATTTTATACAAATATATAACAAAAAATATATAAAAAAAAAAAAAAAAAGAAAAGTGAAGCCTATGAGGAAAAAAAAGCTCGTGACAAAATGGAAGACACATTTCCCTCAAAATAATCCAAAAATGGTTTCCATATGGCATAAAACACATCAGTTTTTGAGTGAGTTAAACAAGTCAAAAAGTCAAGAGGGATGTGCTCCAATACAATTTTTTTCCATCCGAAAATGGTGGGGGATTTTTGAGATATCCACTGAAGGAGAATATTCTTTCTGGCACAAAAAGATAAAATATTGTACAATTTGATAGTGCATTTGTTACCATGGTGCCTAGTAGGTAACCCAAGGAGAAGAGACAAGGGATCAAGCTCAAAATTTATTTTAAGAATTTCCTGATTTGAAAATTAATAGCCTCCCAGTAGCGCTGTATTTTAGGGCAAGACCAGAAACAATGCACCAGTGTGCCCTCCTGTTCGCCACACTTAGGACATACTGAAGAAGAACTAGGTTTAAATTTTGCCACCCTATTCGGAGCCAAATGAGCTCTATGAAGTATTTTGAGTTGTAAAGCCCAAGAACGATTGCATATAGTGATTTTTTTGGCAGCACTCCAAATATTACTGCACATTTCTTCTGTTATGTCAATTCCCAAGTCTCTTCCCCAGGTTTGAGTGATAGTGGAAGAAACAACCTTAGAATAACCCTTTAGAGTTTTGTAGAACATGCTTAGTGACACTTCCTTAAAGCCAAAAAATAGTCTTTCAATATCTGTAATATCAATGTCTTTCAAGAGAGATGTTTCTTTTTTAATAAAGTCTCTAATCTGAAAAAAACGGAAAAGGTTGCTTCTCCCAATTCCAAACTCCTTCATCACTTGATCAAAAGACATGAGAATTCCTCTTTAAACAAACCCCAAAAGTGGAAATTCCATTAGAGACCCAGTGTTTAAACCCCTGATCCAGCATCCGGCAAAAGTCAGTGTTATTAATAATAGGAGTATAAAAGGATGTTTTCCCAGCTCTCCCCTCAATGCGCCGCACCGCTCTCCATGCCCGGACTGTATTGATAGTCAGTGGATTGTCGCAACATTCGGTTATTGTTTTCATGTTTTCAAGAAAGAGCAGATTTTTAAGAGGGCAACTGCATAGTGAAGCTTCTATATCAAGCCAGACTGAAGTCGAATTTTCATAGACCCACTCTTGTGCATAGAGTAAAAACGAACTCAACTGATATTTTTTAATATCCAGGAGGTCTAAGCCTCCCATGAGGCCAGGAAGGTGCAACGTAGACATTTTGATGAGTGCTCTTTTTTTACTCCATATAAATTAACTAAACCATCCCGATCCTGTTCACACACCAGTTTGTGTGTGAACAGGATCGGGATCATTCTTATTGGGTAAAGCAGACGAGGAAGAATATTAATTTTAAGAAGTGAAATCCTACCCAACCACGATATTGGGAGGCAGTTCCACCTTTCAAGATCCTGCTTGATCTTATCTAGCAATGGAACAAAATTATCTTTAAACATCTGGTCAAAATGGGGTGTAATATAAATACCCAAATAAGTAAGTCCTATAGGGGACCATTTGAAGGGAGAGCCGGGAATGGACTGCTGTTTCCCCAAAGGCATGGCCTCAGACTTGGAAAAATTGATTTTATACCCTGAGAATGCACTGAAACGATTAATAAGTGTAATGACATTATGAACTGAGACAGATGGATTAGAAAGAAACAACAAGACGTCGTCAGCATATAATGAAATTTTGTGAGTTTTTTTGTTAGTAAGAATACCAGATACAGTTGGGTCACTTCTAATTGCTTCCGCCAGAGGTTCAATCGCAAGAGTAAACAGGAGTGGTGAAAGGGGGCAACCCTGTCTATTCCCCCTCCTCACCTCAAAATTTTTAGACCTGAGACCATTTGTAATAACTGCTGCCAGTGGACCTTTATAAAGGACTTCAATCCATTTTATAAAATTTGTACCAAGCCCGAACCGCTGCAGGGTGTAGAACAAGTAGGACCACTCAACGCGGTCAAACGCCTTTTCCGCGTCAAGAGAGACTGTCATGCCATCCACCGCTCGCTGCTGACACATTTGAATCACATTTAAAACACGTCTGACATTGTTACATGAATTGCGACCTTTGATAAAGCCTGTTTGATCCGCATTTATCAAATGTGGCAATATACCTTCTAGGCGTGAAGAAAGAATTTTGGACAGTATTTTAAGATCAACATTAAGTAAAGAGATTGGTCTGTAAGATCGACATGCTTCTGGGGGCTTATTTTCTTAAGAATCAAAGATATGTTGGCTTCCCTAAGAGAAGGGGGAAGGGTACCTACTCTAAATGAGTCCTCAAGCATATTCAAATAAGGCTTGCATAATAATTCTGCAAATTCCTTGTAGAATTCAGGTATGAACCCATCTGGGTCAGGTGCTTTCCCGTTCTGAAGAGATTTGATAGCCCTCTGAACCTCAACTTCTGATATTTCTAAATTTAGTTGTTTCTTGTGGTTTTCTGATAGAGTACAAAGGTTTATTTTTGAAAAAAATGATGCCATCAATGATTGAGAATTGACACATTGCTCCGAATTGTACAACTCTTTATAGAATTTAGCAAAAGCTGCGTTAATCACCACCGGGTCAGTAGAACACGTCATTCTCATCTAAAATTGAAGCAATGGTTTGAGAAGCTTTTCGTGTTCTGGTTAAGTAAGCAAGATATTTGCCCGGTTTGTCCCCATATTCAAATAATTTCTGTTTGGCAAATTTTATTTTGTCTGTAGCTTTTTGTGTCAGTATGGCATTGAGCTCCCCCAGCTTGGCCGGTGAAGGTTTTTTGAAATATTCCTTCTCTCCAAAACTGAGCCTTTTTTCTAAGATGGCTTGCTGCTCGGCTATCCTCCGTTTTTTACTAGATGTATATGAGATTATCAATCCCCTGCTGAAGGCCTTAGCAGTCTCCCAGAGAATAGAGGGGCTGCTTGCGGTGGGTGAGTTAACAGCTAGAAAGTGTTTGAATTCTGACGTAAAGTACTCTACAAATTTAGCATCACTGAGAATTATGGGACTTAACTTCCAGTATTTTGAGGGTTCAACTGCATTTTTAGGGGCAAAGTTTAGATAAACCGCTGCATGGTCAGATATGACTATATGACCAATTGTGCAAGAGACCACTTGCTTTAAAATAACTTTAGGAAGAAAAAAGTAGTCAATGTGTGTATGGCATTTATGGGGGTTAGAATAAAATGTATATTCCTTCCCAGCAGGATGGAGTTTTCTCCAGACATCCACAAAGCCCATCTCGTCCATAAGATTAGATATTTGTTTTGTATGTCTGGCTACCAACTGAGAACCAATGGGAAGTCTGTCAATCAGCGAGTTCAAAATGCAATTAAAGTCGCCACCTATTATTATGTTCTCAATTGAAAAGCCGGACAGCTTTGTCACAATTTCAATCAAAAAAGTAATAGGGTGACCAGGTGGACAGTAAACATTTAATATAGCATATTCTTCTCCATTTATAACTGCTTTTATAAAAACATATCTGCCACTAGTATCCTTAATACACTCCACGAGTTTGAACGGCAGAGACTTTTTAATGAGGATCGCAACACCTCGACTTTTACTTGTGAATGAAGAAAAAAAACATGCTCATATCCTCACTGTCGCAACTTTAAATGCTCAGAGTCATTTAAATGCGTCTCTTGCAATAACGCTATGTCAACACCTTGCTTTTTTAAATCTATAAGGACCTTTTTTCTTTTAATCGGTGAATGACTCCCTTTAATATTCCATGTACACAGTCTAAGCGAATTCACAGTCATTTTTCACTGCATTTAAATGCCATAGTGCTGATAATGACTAAAATATGGTATGCTGAGCCAAGTGAACAAAAACAACAAAAACAACAAAAACAACTTGTGTGAACTGTATGAACAATAACAAAATAAAATGCTTTCCAAAAGTGTCTCCCCATTTTCAAAATTGGGGCCCTATATCTTACACACTCATCGCTGCAGTACACCGACAAATAGGTCAAAATAAAAGAAACATTGAGCTAGCAATACAGACTACTACGCACAGTTCGTTCCATTGACAAAGTTCGTCAAAAATGTATTTATATCTCTGACCTGTCTCCAGTCCGTTCCAGTCGTTCCGAGAGAAGCTGGGTCTTCAAACCAGACTGTCAACAAAAGAGGACGCTTTCTCCGGTGAATCAAAGATCATAGTTGTCCCATCGCGTATGACTCTCAATCTGGCTGGGTAAATAAGAGAGTACTGGATTCCCGCATCCCGTAGCCTCCGCTTCACGCCATCGAATCCCTTCCGTCTGCGCGTGGTGTCAGCGGAGAAGTCTTGGAAAAACATAATCTTGGATCCCTGATACATCAAATCGTGTTGGCCACCAGTTGTGCCCATTCTCCGTGAAGCGTCGAGTATCTGCTGTTGGTCTCTGAAGTTGTGGAGCCTGATCAGCACGGGTCTCGGGCGCTGCGTTGGTCCTGGCACAAGGGCTAGTGTGCGATGTGCCCGTTCAATCTTGATATGACCGTTTCGGGTCTCAATGTGCAGAAAGTCTGGTAGCCACTTCTCGAAAAAGGAAAGAGCATTTGTCCCCTCACTGCCCTCTGGTAAGCCGATAACACGAACATTCTTCCTTCTAGCTCTGTTTTCGAAATCATCAATACGCTGTGCCATCACCTGGACCCGTTTTTCCAAAGACTGAATGTGCAGGTTAGCTTGATCGAGTCCATCTTCTTGTTTTGCGATTCTGCTTTCGGCCTCACTCGTACGCTTGTCCAACTCTCTTATTTCCCCGGCCTGGGCCTTGAACATTTCAGTTAAAGAGTCCACATTCTGGGTTATAACATTCGTAAGCTTCCCAGTAATTTCTTCAATAACTTGGCGAAGAGCGGGGTCAAGTGCGGTAGCATGGCTAGACGTAGGCTGATCCGCAGTACCAGTTCCTTCGTGGTTAGCTTGCCTCTCGGGGCTAACAGCTAAGCTAGCCGAGCTCTCAGAATCAGACGATTTGGGATTTTTTTTGTTGATTTTTGGCGGCATGGTGCTGGAACGGTTCAGGAAATAGTCTTCAATACTCATAGTACCACATGCAGACGGTGAGTAGCAAAAAAGTTATGTTAAAGGCTCAAAAAATAATAATGCGGTGCGCAGATCAGCGATACCGACCGTTCCCTACGCCGCCATCTTGGAGAGTCCCACCATCATTTTTAAACATTACAGTTGGGGTACCGCAGGGGTCAGTTTAAGATCCAAGACTTTTTATTTTTTTATAGATGATTTATGTAGGCTATAAAATAAAGTTCATATTGTTTGTAGATTATACCATTCTTTGTTCAGGAAAGAATCTTACAAACTTAATGGAAGATGTTATGACTGAATTGACAAAAATGAATCAATGGTTTAACTTAAACTATTAATAAACATGGAGAAAACTAATATACGTATTTGGGAACAAAAATAAAACTACTGAAATAGAGAAAATATTACATAAAATTAAACTTGAAAGAGTAACTGAAACCAATTTTTGGGTGTAAAACTAGATGAACAGATACGTTGAAAAACTCAAATTAATACTATAAGAACAAAGCTGGCAAAGAGCATTGGTATCCTCAGTAAAGTAAAGCCCTTGCTAGAACATAAAGCCCTGTAGATTTTGTTTTGTTCTCTTGTGATGCCATATCTGAGCTCTGGGGGAACACATATCCACTGTGGACACTACAGAACAACAGTAAAAACTGACAACTGCAAAACAAGTCTGCACTGTTGCTGTGACAGCAGAAAAAGCTATTTTATAGGGTTTTTTTTTTCTATAGGTTTGGCTCATTTCTTGAAACCGAAATGACATTCTCAGAATCACATGGACAAATCTCCAAACCAAGCTGCAGTTACTCACAAATGAATGTCATTTCTCGTTGCTTTCATCAAACTTCCAGTGTCATTGAGAGTCTCAATGGCTCAGTACAGCTTTGCAAATGTTTCTGTACAAGTCTCTTAAAAACAGGACAGATCCCTTATTTACAACATTTTTCAAATCAAAAGATCTTTGGGATCCAAACTGATGAGCTGTTTTTCAGTGTAATGGTTGTTATGTCCTAAACATATCAGCAGGCAGGATTTCACTGACAAGTCTCAACATGCAAAAGACTCTGTTCATTTGTCAAAGTTAGTCAAGAATAAAATACCATAAACACTGTAATATCTTCTCCAGATGTGACTTATTCTGATGTTACAATATGAAACTATAAACATGACAAAGAATGAAACTATAGAAATGACAAATAATCAGACTATAAACATGACAAAGAAAATACAGTTTAGAAAATAAATCAGAAATGATTGATCCAGTTTAGAGTCATTCTCAGTCACATTTGTAAGTAAAACACAAATACACTCACACTGGTCTCATTCTGTTCTGACTGTTTAGATGAGAAAGACTTTTAGTTTTGAAGCTTGTATGAACAGTTTTGAGAAACAGATGAGCTTTTGATATTGAGCTGTAATGTTGCACAGAAATGTTAAATCTTTTGGCCAAATGTAAAAATAATGAAGTCAAACCAACGGAGAATGGCTTTAGTGTATTCTAGTGTATAATTCTCATCTGTTAGCTGAACTTCTGCCACAGTGAGAAAACATCTAAACATTGTGACTGTCAGAGTCACACAAGACCAAAGGGACGATGTGTTTTGGGGGCAATGATGATTCACAGACACATATCTAAAGTGTTTTGGGAGAGATATGAACTTCTGCAGGTGATCTATGGTGTTGTGCTGAACCATCCAGGTTATTTAGACAAAGTGACTAAGTGAATGCAAAAGAGGCAAAAGCAAACGAGAAAGCTCTTTGTCATTCTGATGGAACTGACTCTTTACATAAACGAACAGTTTTGGAAGAGAAATGTGCTTTTGCTGGTGATCTGTGATGTTGTGACGAAGTGTCAAAATGTTTGACCAAATGATCTGCAGTTTTGAGAATGTCATCTCAGTTTCAAGAAATGAGCCAAACCTATAGAAAAGCTAAACCCAAAGACAAAAGAAATGATCTTTGATCCTAGACAGGTTACCACACGAGCCGGTGAGCATTCAAAATACTGTGATTGAGCAGGTACAGACATATAAATATTTAAATATAAATAATGGTGTCCAATAATTTGATCTGGACTGCCCATGTGGACTATCTGTGTAGCAGATTGGCACAAAGACTATATTTTCTCAGAAGGTTGCGTTTATTTGGTGTGCGGCCGGAGATCAGGGCCATATTCTACAATGCTGTACTTGCCAGTATTGTGAGGTACGGCTCCATCACTGTCCAATGTAAAGGCAGACTGCTAAAAATGATAACAACAGCTTTAAAGCTAGCAGAGAAACCACTCCAGCAGCCTCTACAGTCCCTTTATGAGGAAGCTGTGATTAGCCAGGCCAATAAGATTCTGAGCGACCCATCCCATGTTCTGTTCTCAGAATATGAGTTGCTGCCCTCGGAAGGCGCTACAGAGCCAGCAGATGCAAAAGCAACAGATTCAAACAGTCCTTCATTCCCACCTCAATCTCTCTTTTAAATAAACATGTAAAACCGTCCGGTCTCTGGCCCACACACGGCCCTCCTAGGGTAGTGGGGAGGCCTTCAGCTGTGGATCCACTACCCTAGCCCCCCTTCAACCCTCCCAGCTGGGGAGGGTTAGGGTTTTGTGGATCCTCCTTGCTTCTTTGGGCAGGGGGAGGCCTATTGCTGTGGATCCTCTGCCCACTTTACTTTACCTACCCACTCCACTTTACCTGGGCTATTTATTTATTTATTGTTTTTTATTTTGTATGTCTATTCTTCTATAATTGTTCTGGCTGTGAACATTATGGTTGCTTTATTGTATTGTATTGTTGTTTTTTATTGTTTACTGCACTAGCACTACATGCCCAAGACAAATTTCCCCCTAGTGGGACAATAAAGTTTATCTTATCTTATCTTAAAAACAACTTTTTTAGTTGTTAAACTGTGTGTATTGTGTTTAAATCGCATTAGCTACTGTTTTAAGTCAATTTTTGGCATTTTTAGTGCAAATTGAGCAAATGAGCAGGTTTCAGATCAAAATAGCCACAAACTGGCTGTCTCTCATGTCATTTCTAGACTCTGTGACATCAGCGTGTATTTTCCACTCAAAACTGGGCCCTAATTACAGTCACCTGCTGTCGGTCCAGTCACACTGCTGCTCTCCACTCTAAACCCCTCTGTTATCATTTTCCCAATACATTTCAATGAGTTTGCTGTGTTTGAAAAGTGTTTGTGGGTGGAGTTTAGGGGGTGAGCTTACCTTTAAGCAAATGTTCCCTGGTAGAAAAAATAGCCCCCAAAAGCTAAGCAACACATTGTGTTATATAATATGTTCTAATCATACGTTTCACAATGTTGATGCAAAAAGATCCTTTAATGAAAACCTAACATAAGTGCCTGTTTCCACATGATGTTGTGTTATGTTGTGCTGTGGTGTTTTGTGCAGGATTTAACCAGACGGAGCAGGCTCTGAGCGTGTATCTGCAGCAGGGTCTGGTGCAGCACAAGATCTGGACTCAGGCAGAGAAGTCCAGAGGCATTTGGATCCAAGGAGACGTGAGCTTCACCACCAGTAGTCCCTCCAAAGTGAGTCAGCATCATCCACGTGTTGGTCAAAGATGAGACATGGGGTGGGACATTGAGGTCTGACATGCACTAGATCAGAACTTCTTATCTTAGTGCTACATCATGGTGTGTGTGAGAATACATCAAGTGTGTGAGAATATGACTGTCTTAACCGCAGCGGGAAACAGCGAGGGAAATAGAATATCATTTAGTAAAAAAAAAAACAAGCTTCAGAAGGAGCTGTTCAAAAATACAAAATAAACATGTACTGTAAACTTTCACATGGCTATAGAAAGCCAATATTTTCATTCACCTTTATTTTCACATTTTGTCTTAAGTCATTTAGTTAATTCATGTCTTAGTGGCGTCTTTTTGGACCAAAAAGTGTAGTCGTTTCAGCCTAGTCTTTGGAGAACACGTGATTATACAACAGAATGTCAACAACATGCAAGTATGTTTTTATGCCTTTTTTTTTACATCAGTATGTTACTAAAATACCCAGGTTAAAAACAAAGAAAATGTCGCCACGTGGCTTTAACCAAAGTTCTTGGTTATTTTACCTTTTGGCTTTTTGTAACATATTTACATAAAAAGATGTGAAAATGTGCCTATTCTATGTTTTCTCTGGAGACTGTTGATTACTTTACCGGGATAAAATGATTTGAAAGCACTTTCCAAATCTATCATGCTTTCCTGCATTTTTAGCTCTGTGAATAATTTTAGCATGAATATGTGATGCGTTTGTGGGTTCTATATTCTTTCATAGGAATATAGAACTATGAGTTCTATGAGTAACAAAAAGCAAGTCCTCATGAAGTAAATGTTTAATTGTTTTAATTGTTTAATTTAAACAGTTGTGTGTATCAGGTGGTGTTTGTGAGCATGTGCAAAAGTCTGTGGGACTGTGGTTCTGTTGCCATGGATGATATCACTCTGGACCTGGGACACTGTGAGCTCAACACAGGTACTTCACCAGGCCATTCCTGTCTTTGATATTTTACTCTTTAAACATCTAAGTACTGGCACATCAGTTTATTGGGTTTACACAGCTGGTTTGTTTACGTTTTTATGACGTTTTAGTTAATGTATTCCGATGGAAGTTTGGCAAACCAGCCAACAGGCAGACTTGCCATTATTTCCATGTTAAGCATTGTTTTTGATGTTGCTTAGTATTGAGTATTGGTATCAGTAACAAAATACTGTTAGTATCACTCATCACTATGGACTGTTTTTTTTACACATTACATTACCTTACACTTTCCTCACTTTTCACCTCACCTGTCCCACTTGTGCTCTTCAGGCCGGCTGTCTGTGCCGGCTCAGTGTGACTTTGAGTCGGGTTTCTGTGGCTACTCCCAGGATAGACACAGTGATGACACAGACTGGTACAGGAGAAGAGGACCCACCCCCACGTCCTACACGGGAACACACCGGGCCTCCCCCCGGCAGGGAGTATCCACACACCTCGCACGGAGGTACTCTCACCACCCCCCGGGACCTCCCACCAGCACCGGGCTAGGTACTCTCACACCACCACTCTCTGCACCCGGGGCTAGGTACTCTCCCCCCTCACCCACCCACCCTCTGCACCGGGCTAGGTTACTCTCACAACCCACCCTCTGCACCGGGCTAGGTACTCTCACACACCTCTGCACCGGGCTGGGTACTCTCACACACCTCTGCACCGGGCTGGGTACTCTCTCACACCTCTGCACCGGGCTAGGTACTCTCACACACCTCTGCACCGGGCTAGGTACTCTCACACACCTCTGCACCGGGCTAGGTACTCTCACACACCTCTGCACCGGGCTGGTACTCTCACACACCTCTGCACCGGGCTAGGTACTCTCACACACCTCTGCACCGGGCTAGGTACTCTCACACACCTCTGCACCGGGCTAGGTACTCTCACACACCTCTGCACCGGGCTAGGTACTCTCACACACCTCTGCACCGGGCTAGGTACTCTCACACACCTCTGCACCGGGCTAGGTACTCTCACACACCTCTGCACCGGGCTAGGTACTCTCACACACCTCTGCACCGGCTAGGTACTCTCACACACCTCTGCACCGGGCTGGTACTCTCACACACACACTACACACACCTCTGGGTACTCTCACACACCTCTGCACAGGGCTGGGTACTCTCTCACACCTCTGCACCGGGCTAGGTACTCTCACACACCTCTGCACAGGGCTGGGTACTCTCTCACACCTCTGCACCGGGCTAGGTACTCTCACACACTTCTGCACCGGGCTAGGTACTCTCACACACTTCTGCACCGGGCTAGGTACTCTCACACACCTCTGCACCGGGCTGGGTACTCTCACACACCTCTGCACCGGGCTAGGTACTCTCACACACTTCTGCACCGGGCTAGGTACTCTCACACACCTCTGCACCGGGTTAGGTACTCTCACACACCTCTGCACCGGGCTAGGTACTCCCACACAGACCCCCAAAAAAGAGAATTTGTATGCTGGCGGTATCCTGCCTTGTGTAATTGTGACATCCCATACAAAGCAGCCCTACATGAATCCAGCTCTTCTCTAACTTAGTGTGTGTTGTGCAGGATACTACGCCTACCTGGAGGCTTCCCCCCTGCTCCCGGGACACGCTGCTCGGCTGCGCTCCTCCTCTCTGCGGGGCTCCTGGGGGCCTCAGTGTCTCCTTTTTCATTACCACATGTACGGTTCGGGCACAGGGCGGCTGAGCGTGCATGTCGATGAGGGAGGAGAAGTGCTCAGTGTGTGGGAAAGAGAAGGAGAGCAGAGCATGGGCTGGCTCAGGGCACATGTGCAGTATCACAGCGACAAACTGCATCAGGTATGTGCACAGTGTGTGGGACAGAGAAGGGGAGCAGAGTGTGTCCTGCTCAGGGCACATGTGCAGTATCACAGCTGCATCGTGGCCATCTCTTAAAGCTTTGGTACCTGACTGTTCTGTTGAAAATTGAGCTTTGTGACTCTGAGAGCTGGCAATGGCGTAGGTAGCGTGGTGGTGGAGCTCCGCATTAAAACGCTAATAAATTTAACATTTGACCATTTATTGACGCAACAGAAACGACCCAGGCGTGAGGACTAATATTCTGCGTGCTTGGAGTGATATGAGACAAAGCTCCCGTAAAGGACAGAAGCTACAGAAGCAAAAATCTATTGCATCCTACGCGGTCGGCAAGGCTAAAATGGCGGACGGCACGGAGTCTGATGCTACAGCCGAGGCTTCTTCACTCACTTTGCAAACTCTTCGCCGTGAGTGACAAGCGCAGCGGGACCAAATAGAGGCTGACATGGAAACGCAGATTGGGGAGCTCAAAGGGGACATCGCAACTTTACGCGAAGACACCAAAATGGACATAAAAACACTGCGTGAAGAGCTAACCGGTGATTTAACCAGGCTAAGCACTAAACAAGCAGAAGCCGAGCAGCAGTTCCAAGATTTGGGACAGGCGCTGAGTAACACCATGGATAGAGTTGCGGCAATGGAATCTGTCCAGGAAAAGTTGTCAAAGAAATGCAAAACCCTCCAAGAAAAGTGCATTGATCTAGAAAACAGGAGTCGGAGGCGTAACCTCAGATTCGTGGGATAGCTGAAGACTCAGAAAAAGGAAACATGCCCTCCTTCATACAGGCGTTTCTCCGAGAGGTATTGGGTGGCACAGAATCTTGGAACTTAACTGCCGGCGGTCGGCTGTTTCATTATACCTGATAACAGAATTCGGATCTAGCAAGGCTAAGGCTCTTCTACAACGGCGTCACATTTTCCCAACGTGCCAGAGGTGGAAAGATGCGCGCTGCATTCATTTTTATTTTTATTATTTATTTGAACAGACAGTCACATAATGACATTCTGGATTCTAGCCAAAGCTACAACTGGCGTCAGGTGATTTTTGCCAGAAACAACACAATATAAAGGCTCCACACTAAAGCTAATAGAAACGGTAAAAGTTTCCCATTATAAAAATACAGTCTATGCATAGTTGTTAAATACAAATTACAGTATCTACAATATTAAAACTAAGACAATACAAATGTTACATACATATAACAAGCTAAATTTACAGAAGCAGGTTCAAATCGCAAAAGAGGCAGAACATGACATAAGCCAACAGCAGAGTTAGATCTTTAATAGTGTGTGCAATGTTGGTTGGATTTAAAGGGACTGTGCTCGATTTTTTTGCAACAAGATAACTTAAAAGCAATTTCCCCCTAGCACTGATGCCTTGTTAATGTGTCTATTCAGGTGGAAATTAGTCCCCAATGTCCTGTCTATGTCTAATAAAATCCCGTTTGTGTGCAGCTTTTTCTGTTTTTGTTTTTAGCATTGTGGCTAACTGTTGTTAGCATAGTGACTCACCTCGCTGTTAAAAGCTGTGAAAAAACATTAAAACTCATCATGATGAACAATTCTGAAGCTCAGAATGCATTAGCTACGTGAGGAAATCATGTAGCCTGAAGGAAAAAGGTTAAAATTAATTATTTCTGTTTGTTTACATTTTTAGGATGCAAAAATCAGGTATAGTCCCTTTAAGCCAAGTTTTCAGTTGATTTTTAAATGTCTTATATGTAGGACTTTCTCTTACAGTGAGGGGTACACTGTTCCAGATCTTACAGCCCTTAACAGACAGAACAGACTGTCCAAAGACAGTACGCCTATAGGGCACCACACAGTCACCTCTGGCTACAGACCTGGTAGCTGCACCAGCTGAAGATTTCATGTTTATATTCTCTCTTAATGGTGGAGGCGCAAGTCCATAAAGGATTTTATTTTGTGCATGCAAACTTAAAGTATTTAGGCTATAATTTTCAAAACTCAAAAGATTATATGTTTTCAAGATAAAACAATGATGATATGAAATTGGTTTTCTAGCAAATATTTGTAGTGCTCTTTTGTAAAGAGATTCTATTGGTTTAAGAGTAGTGTCACTAGTGAGTGTCCAGTTGGTAAAACAATAATCTATATGTGAGAACACCATGGCATGCAAAAACATCCTTGCTGCCTCTGTTGACATAGAGGTCTAACATATTTGAAATTGCACAGACTGACTTTAAGTATTTTAGAGATTTTCTGGACATGGTTCTTAAATGTGAGTGAGGAGTCGAGAATCACTCCAAGATACTTTATTCTTGAACCAATTCAAGCTCCTCATTTCCAAGAAAAACATTAGAATTTGTGGATTTGTTTTGTTGCTTAGAGAACATCATACACACAGTCTTTTTGGTATTTAAAAGAAGACATGATTTTGAGAGCCAGTCTTGGACTTGGATCATTGCTGATGTGAGGATGCGGCCAGCTTCTTGTGAAGTTTTTGCAGGTGTAAATATTACTGCATCATCAGCATACATTTGTATGTGAATGTTTTTGCACACCTCTGGCTGGTCCAGTATGATCCTTGTGGAACTCCCACAGTGCACTCTCGATAAGGCGATTTGACACCGTTGACCACCACACATTGTTTTCTATTGGTAAGATATGATTTTATCCAGTTAATGGCTTGTTTGGAGAAATTGAAGTGAGTTAATTTGGTTAATAAAATTTTGTGGTCAACGGTGTCAAAAGCCTTTTTTAGGTCCAGGAAAACTGCCCCGACACAACCTCCCTTATCCAAAAAACCTTTGTTTTTTCAAGAAATACACTGAGAGCAGATTCCGTCGAATCGTGGCTACGAAATCTGAATTGCATAGGATGCAGAGGATTGTGACATAGCTTCAAGTGTTCAATTATTTGTTGTACAATCCATTTCTCTATTATTTTAGAAATTATAGGGAGGATATTGATAGGCCTGTAATTGTTTATATCACTTGTAGCTCCAGTTTTAAAAATTGGGCTAACCACACCCACTTTCCAATTGGGTGGAACTTCTGAGTATTTGATTGACAAATTCACCATATGTGTAATTGGCTTTGTAAGTATTTCTTTATATTCTTTCACTAGATTTGCATCAAGACCATACTCATCCTTTGCTTTAGAATTATTTAATGAGCCAATTATGTTTACAACTTCAGTTTCTGTTATCTCATTTATAGTAAATATTGGTTGAGAATGATTGATGGGGATATCTTCATAGTTGGAGGAATGGAACCATTTAGATATTTCTAGAACAGAGTTCATAAAAATATTATTTAACTCTGCTGCAACTGTGCCAGATTCTTTTACCAATTTTCCATTAATGTTTATTTGTATCAACATTTGGGTCACTTTGTTACGTACAGATGTGAATTTGGTAACACTTTACAATAACTACACCTTATTTCGCATTAATAAAGCATTAATAAAGGATTAGTTAACCATTTACAAATAATTTGTTAATCATTTATAAAGGCTTAATATCATATATATATTAAGCATTGACAAAGCATTTAACCTAAATAAAAATACTAAATATTAATAAAACATTAATAGCAATACCTTACTAAACATATATAAATGTTTATTGAATTGATCAATTAGGCCTTTACCAAGTATCAAATACTTTCTTTTTAACCAAACACGACTATTTTTATTATTTATAATAGACCATTAATTGATACTTTACAAATCCTTTATAGAGTCAAATTATCCCTTATAAAGCAGCTATTAAGTGCTAATAATGGATTTGGTGTGAGCTCATCTAAAGTGTGAACTACTTATGCTTTATAACTTACTTATAAATGTAAATGATAAACATTATATTCCATGTTTGCTAATTCATTTTAAAATAACAGTCAGTTGACGCTTTATAAAATCTTTGTAAAACACAATTGTCAGTTATAAAGCATCTACTAACTGTTAATAAGGTGATTGGAGTGAGCTCTTCTAAAGTGTGGACACATAATGCCTTATACATGTTTTCGTAAAGTACTTATAGAATGACAATGAATATGGCAAACGAAACCAACAAAAATCAGCTAAAATACACATAGAAGTTTTAAACAATATAATAATCATGTACAAATACACAGATACATCTTTATATTTTATTTAAAGTTAACAATCAAATAAAACATGCATGAAAAGTATCAAAAATCACATGCAAAGAGGATTTATTTGTTTTTTTCTATGAGGTTTTCACTACATCAGTTTAAAACGAATAAATCCTCTTTAGATCAGACAGTTGTGGTGAATGTTACAGAAAACATGTTAAAGACTTTACATATCAGAGGAATATTTCATCAGAGACACTTGTGTGTTTAAAAAGAGACATAATTGTGTCTAACAGGAAGAGGTCGTACATACAGAAGTTAGCTATTTTGAACGTACACAGCCAACTGAAACTCCGTGCACAGAGCCTATTAGGTACCAAAAATAGATAACACAAAAGATCCCCCAAAAATATGTAGCACAGTCCCCTTTAAATCGGCAAAACCTTTACACTTTTAAAATTAGGACCACAGCTTTAATCTGGATTAATCACACATTTCCCAAATACTGCCTTTCCCCTTAGCTTTCTCCCCAAACAACCAAGAAGACACAGCACAGCAGAACAATGGAACTCAAAGCGCGCGTAATGGTTTTCGAATGTTTTTTAGAAGATGCTGGAATTTCTCAGACTTTAAGTCAAGTTTACTCACGGTAACTGAACCTCAATTCAAAAAATAAAAACGTTGCAGGCCTGGAAAGTTTCTTGCAAAACATTGAGAGCGGCGAAATATCACTTGCAAAACATTGAGTGCGTTGAAATTCATCGGATCCGAAGTCTTGAGCGCGGCGCGATGTACCGGGCGGCTCCGTCTGTGGGTTACACCCGGCGTGGTGCACGCAGACGCCGCCTCTTTCCCTCGCGGCTCCCGCTCCGACTCCGGCCTCCGGACTCCGATCTCACTCGCAACTTCTCTGCTCACAAAGTAAACGAGTCCGCGGTCCTCAACTGAGCTTCCTCGCTCAGAATGATCGAGTCCTCGCTTTTAAAGAGTCTTTTTTTTTCTCCGTTAAGTGTGAGTCTCCCGCGCTCCAAGCAGGTGCAGCAGAAAGAGAAGGAAGTGTAGAAAGTTCCAGCGCGTAAACACACGCAAGGTCACGTGTACTCACGCAATGCGTAACAACGGCCAATCACAATCGACTATACAGAGTGAACACAAAATGACCAATGAAATGTAGTAATATAAGAACAGTTAAAAGTAAACAGAGGCGAGGCAAAAACAAAAACCTCTAAAGATATTATTTAAACTAGATACATCCAAAAATACATATCCTGGATAAATAGTGCAAAATAATGTGTCACTGTTGCTAAAGTAAATAAACGTTTATTTACAGTATATTATTTTTTGTGTGACCTACTTGTGTGTAGTGAAAAGTTAAACAAACCTATCATCACTTGTTACCTGGTAATACCCAAATTTACCACTGGGCTACATATGGAAGATGTTTTTTCCCCACTCTTAACAAAAACAACTCATTAGAAATGTTTAAAATGAATTGGCAAACATGGAATATAATGTTTATCATTTACATTTATAAGTAAGTTATAAAGCATAAGTAGTTCACACTTTAGATGAGCTCACACCAAATCCATTATTAGCACTTAATAGCTGCTTTATAAGGGATAATTTGACTCTATAAAGGATTTGTAAAGAATCAATTAATGGTCTATTATAAATAATAAAAATAGTCGTGTTTGGTTAAAAAGAAAGTATTTGATACTTGGTAAAGGCCTAATTGATCAATTCAATAAACATTTATATATGTTTAGTAAGGTATTGCTATTAATGTTTTATTAATATTTAGTATTTTTATTTAGGTTAAATGCTTTGTCAATGCTTAATAGATATATGATATTAAGCCTTTATAAATGATTAGTTAACCTTTATAAATGATTAACAAAATATTTGTAAATGGTTAACTAATCCTTTATTAATGCTTTATTAATGTGAAATAAGGTGTAGTTATTGTAAAGTGTTACCGTGAATTTCTGTTTGTCTGTTGCAAGACCTGATTTTACTGCAATTTTAAGAAGATTGTCCCTACTTTTCATCAATTGTATACATTCTGATTTTAGCCATGGAAGATTGTTTTTCTTTTTGCCTAGTCTTCTACTAATGGAGAAATCAGCAATTTTTTCCATAATTTTGGTTACAAAATAATTACTGCTAAAATGTATGTCATTTGAAGAACAAAATGTGTTCCAATCCAACTCACTTATAGCTATATTCAAATAGTGCATTTGGCTTTAGGAACTGACGTATGATCTTGAGTATATTGAAATCGTTTTTTAGAGAGTTTTCTAGTAAAAAAAATTGCATTATGATCAGATATTCCAGTTAAAAAATTATAAGTCTTTATAATTCTCGCAGGCCTATTGGTAAATATAACATCAATTATAGTTTGGGAATGAGAAGTTACTCTGGTAGGCTTATTGATGAGCTGTATAAGGCTAAAATGATCGGTGATAGTTTTAAGTTTCTTTCTGTCTTCTTTTTTGTCCCAGTTTATATTAAAGTCACCAACTATAATGATCTCTTTTTTGTTGTCACACATAGTTAAAAGTTTTTTTAATTCATCATAAAAATTTGCTTTGGTGTTTGGTTTTCGATATACACAGATAACAGTGAAAGACATATTTACAGAAAGTGAAATGTTAATGCCAACACATTCTAATTCAGCCTAATTCAACGACGTCAAGAGAAAGTTCCGGAGCGCTGGGGTGGCATACAGCCGTGGATGGGACTAGACACACTTTGACTCGCCTCAGGCTGCGGAGACTTTCTACAATCAAAACATGGCCAAGGGAGATTGAACTGTTTACTGATCTGCTGTCAAGACGAGAAGTAATCACGAACGAACTGCAGTGTATCTATAATGTAATGGAGTAATAACTCAAATGTTAAACTTAATGCTTGAATGTAAGGAGCTATGTTGTAGCGAGATTCTTTGATTTTTATTTTTGCCAGGTTGCATTAAGCAACATGATAGGTTTGTTAGCAAGGCCTTTTTTCCCTAGCACTCGATTGGGGGGTGTTTCAGGGGGGTTAGGGGTTGTTTTTCACGTTTTTGTTCCTGAGTTAATCACACAGACTTTATTTTGGTGGAGAGTTGTGGTTTATTTTACTTGGAGTATTTACGATGACGGACAAAGAAATATTGGTTAAGTTGGTTTCTTGGAACTGTAGAGGTTTAAATGGTGCTTTGAAACGCAATAAGGTTCTTTCTCACATTAATACACTTTGAGCGGACATTATGTTTCTACAAGAAACACATCTAAAAAACCGAGATCATGTCTGCTTGCGAAAAAATTGGATTGGACATTTGTTTCACTCAAGCTTTAATTTAAAATCAAGAGGTGTGGCCGTTTTGATTAGGAAGAATGCTCCTATTGGCAAACATATATGCACCCAATTACGATGATGAAAATTTGATACGATCTTTAATATCATCAATTCCTAATATACACACTCATAGTCTGATAATGGGTGGTGACTTCAATTTTGTGTTAAATCCAACACTAGATAGATCATCTAATAATCAACAAAGTCTGACTAGATCTGCTAAATTGATTAAGCAATTTTTGATTTCTACTAATTTAGTTGATCCTTGGAGATATATTAATCCAACAAAACGGGAATATTCCTTTTTTTCCCAGCGACATAATTCGTATTCAAGGATTGATTTGTTTTTGGTCGATGTGAAGCTATTACAGTTAATTAAAAAGGTACAATATGAAGCTATAGTGTTGTCAGACCCTGGTCCACTAACATTACATCTTGGTTTCCCTAAATTATATGGGTCAAAAAGTTGGAGAATAGATAATAGATTTTTAGCCGATGATTTATTTAAGGACTATATTCATTCCCAAATATCTTTTTATTTTAAAACTAATGATTCTCCTGAAGTTTCAAGACAGAATCTTTGGGAAGCAATGAAAGTCTTTATTCGTGGCCAAATTATTTCACACAGTGCATTCATAAGCAAAAAAGAAAAACAGGAGAAGCAGTCAATTACTCAACAGATACTGGCTTTGGATCAACAACATGTGCAAATCCTGATCCCAAAATTTTAGCTGAACGTATCTCATTGCAGACCAAATTGAATTTATTATGCACTGCTGAAACAGTTCAATTAATGAACCAAACTAAACAGATTTTATGAACATGGGGAAAAACCTAGCAGACTATTGGCACATCAAATTAAAGTAACAGAAGAAAGAAACCAAATTTCTGAAATAATTACAAAATTAGGCACATTGACAACTGACCAGCAAGAAATAAATAATGAATTTAAAATGTTTTACGAAGATCTATACTGTAAAAAGTCTCCCATAACATTTCATAAAAAAAAAATGAGGTAACAAGTGACATTCATAATAATTGAATAGATTTTACAATCTCAATTTTGAATAAAACACAAAGAATAAATCAGTGAAGTACAAACAAAATATTAGTGCTGAATCTACAGCAATCAGAGACAAAAATAATCAAATTTTATTAGATATTTGAGTAAAATTGATTAACTTTACTGAATAAATTGATCCACCTTCATTAAAAAAAAATTGTAAAAATGATTTACATTTACTAAATATATTTGTCTATTTTTATTAAATATTTGAGCAAAAATGATTTACCTTTACTAAATATATGTGACAACTTTTATAAGATATTTCAGTGAGTCTGGTTAGAATTTACTAAATAGTTCAGTAAAATTGATTTACTATGATCAGTTTGCAGCTTTGTATTACACATCTGTCTGCAAAAAAGTTGTTAAACAACAATGAAATGTGCATGAAGGTTTATCATATCTATTCAATCAAATCAGATGTCACTTTGTTACCTCAATTTATCTAAGACTAATTTAAAGTAAAATTTATGTTAGATTTGCACCAACAGAAAAGTAATAAAACCAAATAATATTCAACATGAATATTTATTGTTTGCGAACATCTTAACATTTTGCTGTACTAGTAATAGTAACAACTACTTTTGAAAACATTTAACAAGCAGAAAGACATCCCTAACTTACAATTCTAGGTATATTTAAAACCTTTTCACACTAAGGAGAACAAACCCCTTTGCTTAAATTGTGCATATAAAAATCACATTAAGATCCACTGACTGATAATCTAGCAAAACATGCTAGATTTCACTTATTTTAATCCTATGTAATCAAAATGTAATAAAAAAAGCCACTGCATTGTGTATCTTGAACTGATTGTTTGAAAAAGATTTTGGTATAACACTAATGTGATGTGATCAACTACATTGACATAGGCCTGTGTAAACATGTTTTCACTATTTAGAACATACCAATAGAAAAATTGCTTTGTTTCAAGCATCTTCTAACAGTTAGCTTAAAAAAAAAAAAAAAAACCTCTACTTAATACGTATAAAAAAAAAGTTGTGACCCTGTAAAAGGTAAAAGTAAACAAAGTGCACTCATAAGTGAAGCAAAGTTAACCAAAGATTAAAAAGCAGCATTTATATGCAAAAAAAAAAAAATGTTCAGGGTACCTTCAATGTCTATAATTTTGTGCTACACATTGTTTTGAAGTTGTTACGTCCTATAAACATCTGGTTAATACAGGCCATTTTACAACAAAAGTACCAACATTAACTGATCAAAACAGACTGTGAAATGAAGACATTTTTTATAACAGTAGCTTATTCATAAGTGTGTTTAATTTTGGTGACGGCTTTGAACAATCAAGCTCAAGAAAGAGCTTTTGGAAACACTCCAAGGTGTACCTGACTTCTTTTGGGTATGCCAGATTGATGGCATACGTGAGGCCGATGAGCAAGATGCAAGCCTTTGTAAGGTTTTCCACATTGGTGATCACAGGCACACCTTCTAGGACAATCCCAAGTTCCTCTGGAGCTGATGTGTTGGGCTTGAGATGATAAATGTTCAACTTGTGCTGGGTAAGGTCCACAGACACCCCATCACCCTGAAATGAACATATCATATTAGAGAAAGGTTTAAAAGAAAAAAAAAAAACAACAACAACAAAAAGTGGGAAAAAATGATTGGGATACTTTCACAGAGATTAGTACCATCTACACCACCTGCTGTCAGAGATAAGAGCACAACATTCCGAGGAACCAGCACCACCCTGTACATCACCTGTTCTACCTGCTGCTCTAAACCTGCTCTAACATCACTTCTAATACATAACATGGGTCCATAAGGACCTGCATTCAATGTGATTGTTATGAGTGTTTCATTTTCTGTATTTTTTAAATTTATTTATTTTAAATCAATTTGATTTTAGATTAAAATTTTTCGTATTCTTTTAATATTTTTTTTTTTACTAGTACAGGTCCATATTTTCATTATAAACTACTTTTTTTATACAAATATAATAATAACTTCTATTATTACACCACGTGCAGAATTATTAAGCAAGTTGCACTTTTGAGGATTAGTTTTATTTTTTAACAACAGCAGTGCTCTTGGTCAATCCAAAATGTTATTAAACATCATACCCTCATACCCCAATCAGAAATGTATGCTCTGATTGTCCCGAATATAGTGCTGGGTCTCGACTCTCTGTTGGTATTTGTTAGATGACCATTGGAGCTAATTGTTGTTTATGTTATCTGTTAGCTTAGCTGGTGAATGTTGCAGGGCGAACTAAACGCTATGTGCCTGGATGAAAAGAGCTTCAACCCCTTAAAACGTATTGTCGCATGTTGCCGACCTGACTCAAGTTTAAGCGTTATTATAACTGTGTGTAGCTTAGTGCTAGCTTGGCGTTAGCTTGGCGGCGTGCATCACTTACCTAAAGCTAGGTTTGAAGGGTTTGATGCATACGATATAACATTGGTCTAGCATTGTGCTAGCTTTACTAATGTGTACAAGGAGGCTCGAACTAAAAACTTTAACCAAGTGCCTCTTAAAATACATACAACACATAATCGGAGACCTTAAATTACCAGTGGCAAAAGTTGTACACGTTTTACACAGCATACTTTACAATATCAGTAAAACAAACAGCATTTCATCACAAAGTCAACACTAAACACAAGCAATATAATGTGTTTTAGAATTAATTCATTATTTAAATAAACTAAAATAATAAGTAACACAGCTCTTACCTTCACAACAGTATTCTGCGCAGCACGCACCTCCGTCTCGGCAGAAAATGTGGGCTGAAGTCATCATTCAGTAAGTTAAGCCTCCTCAGTGGTTAGGCTTTATCAATTTTTTTATGTTGAAACCAATGCAAAAATATAAAGACAAAATTAGCTTATTTTTTTAAGGCAGATTTTATTCTAACACTTTTTGATTGAATGCAGACGCCTCAGTGGTTAAAGTTTATCAATTTTTCCATGCTGAAAACATTACCAAAAAAATAAATATAAAATTTGGCAACTTTTCAAAGCAGATTTTATTCTAACAAATTGTGATTGAATGCAAGTAAATTGTTAGAAAACTGATATGTACAAATGAAATGCATGGTAATATTATGTTGTTGATTATTTTATGCAGGTGTAATTAATATTTATGTAGCATTTTTAATTGAGTCAAATCCCACTATTTACAGTGTATACACATCTGAAGTTGAAGGGGATACTAATCTTTTAAATACCTTTTTCAAGGATTTACCCATTCCTGTACTTAGTCAGAAAGATAAAGAAGATCTAGACAGTCCAATAACTTTGGAAGAGGTTAAACATGCTATTAAAGGCCTACAAGGATCTAAGGCACCTGGTCCTGATGGCTATACAGCCGAATTTTATAAATCTTTTATTAATAATTTGGCCCGCGTTCTTCTACAAGTGTATAATGAATCTATCAAACTTGGTAAACTTCCACCTACATTTTATTAAGCAACAATATTTTTAATCCATAAAAAAGACAAAATCCAAAACATCTGTCTGCATATCGACCAATTAGTCTTTTAAATGTAGATGTAAACATTTTTAGCAAAGATACTAAGTAGTAGATTAGAAGTAATTTTACCATCAATTATACATTAAGACCAAAATGAGTTTATAAAAAACAGGCAATTATCCAATAATTTGCGGCGCCTTTTCAATATTATTTATACTTGTAATAAAAAACCTCAACCTGAATTACTCATCTCTTTGGATGCAGAGAAGGCCTTTGACAGGGTGGAGTGGTCTTACCTCTTCTCCACCCTGTCAAGGTTTGGTTTTGGAGCAGTGGCGTGCTGGGATCATTTTTCAGCCCGGGAAAATTAGACGTTAGTTTGGCCCATTTGTCCAAACTTAGACGTGATTTGGCAGGTAGTTGAGTGGTTAAGAGCTGCGCATATTAACTTTTGCCTTTGCAGCACCAACGTTCGAGTCCCGCCCAGGAAACCTCTCTCTTCATTTATTTATTTTTTAACCAATATCTACTCCACCTCTCATACATTCTCTTCTCCAGTAGTAAACTGCTTAGTTTTAGTCACGACATGATCAATATAGTACAGACACAGCTCCCAGCTTTTCTCCTCCTGACCTTTGACCTGTCCTCTGCTCCACAGCAGTGCGCTCTACACACACACGAAGCACGCGCTCACACAAACACATAAAGCGCGTTCTGGCCACTGTTCTGACCCACAAAGACAAACTTGTGTCTGTATCTTTTGTCAAGTTGTCTCTCTCTCTCTCTCTCTCTCTCTCTCTCTCTCTCTCTCTCCATAACCACAAATCAAACTACTTTCCTCTCTCTAGATCTACTCGACAGGGCTGCCTTTTGTCACCCCTACTTTTGCTATCACAATTGAACCTCTAGCTGTTTCGCTACGCGCTTTACGGGATTATACAGGAATCATTAGAGCAAACTGTGAACATAAAGTTTCACTTTATGCTGATGATCTTCTGTCTCTTCTGTTATATGTTTCAAACCCTCAGACATCTATTCCAGTAATAATGCAAAAACTAGAAGCCTTTGGCTCAATATCCGGCTATAAATTGAACATTGACAAAAGCATAATATTCCCAATTCATAAAACACAAGTCAAGATGCATGGTTTACCCTTCAAGACATCAAACCAAGTTCACCAGGACATGGTCATCTTTTATTCGCCTGTTTAAAGTGGACTTATAAATGGAAGCCTAATTTTAAAATTACTTAAATTGAGTTTAAGAATTATAGTCTCTGTTCAAATTGGCTAACAGTCTTCCACCTGTTCAATAGAAGATCAAATTTTATCTTTTTTAATGTATCTTATCGTAATTTTTGTTTTCTTGGTCTGTGTGAATGTTCCGTCTTGTTTTTTTTTTCTTTATTTATTTCTTTTATTTATTAGACACGTGCATTTACATGTATATACATACTGTATATGTATACCTTAAGCACTTTGTCATTTTATTGTTAATTTATGTTGAACTGTATATAAAACACTGAAAACTCAATAAAAAGAGTGTTAAAAAAAAAGAAAATTGAGCTTTGTCTTTTCTAGCAAAAAGTATACTTCAAATGCAGCTTTTTGTTAGTAAATATGAACTCTATTTTATAGAACAAATATAGTATTGAACAAGTGTTGAACAAGGTGTGAGAGCTGGATAGATTTAAGGTACACGTTATTGTTCCCGTAGGAAAATTTGTCCTCTGCATTTGACCCATCCTTTAATGCCTCTGGAGCCTCTCAGGAGCAGTGATCGCAGCAGTGCAGCGCTCGGGGACACATGTCCAGATGTTGTTGCTAGGCTTGGTCAGGACTATCGTAGCTGGAGGATATTACCCTAACATGCATGTTATTGGTTGGTGGGGGAAACCGGAGTACCCGGAGGAAACCCACCCAGACACGGGGAGGAACATGCAAACTCCACACAGAAAGGCCCAGGCCCGTGAGGGAATCGAACCCGCGACACTTCCTTGTCTTGCCTCATGGTTGCTTCGCGCCCTTCGCTCTCCAGTGCCGAGGCCTGCCACAGTTGAGTACTGTAGATGCTCCGATGCCGTGCTCGTGGCTAGCGCTGTGATTGTTGTGGATTCGCCGTCACAGCCCTGCAACACGTGGTCTTGTGCAGCTAAAAATGCCCAAACGAATGGAAGGAGCCGTGGTGTGCACCTGGAGACCGTTGCCTTGCCTTCCAGCAGTGCCTTGTCTTGCCCAGAGGTTCAGATGGATACAGACTGTGAAATTACCAGGACATTCTTTCATAAAGGAAATCATGGCTTGAACATAGACTAAAATGACTTCTATTACAGCAAGAACAAGGGTGGAAAGAAACTGCTTTTAATAACTGAAATGTGAATAAATCTACTTAAATTACATAAAGAAAATTAATAATAAATTGCATATATTTTCTTAGTTTTGGATTCCTGCCTCTGTTTTTATCAAGAACGAACCAGTGTTGCCTTTTTGTTTAGTTGAGTTATATTTATTTTCCGGGTTTGTCTCGGTGGCGTTGTTGGTTTTTGTTTAGTTTCATTTTAATTTACAACTAAAGTTAAATTCATTTATTCATTTATTTATTTAATCTTTTGACATTTATTTAAAAACAATGTATTTTAACCCCCTTGGATTGCCACATTGACTAAAGCTGTAACAGTATGTCACTGTCTGACAAGTCACTGTGTCCTTCATGCATAAACCTTCTGTAGAAATGCCCTGCGCATGTCTCGATTTGTGAAGTGACAGTGCTGGCAACCCTATGCTCACATTCAGTAACTGTACATGGATCTGGAGTCATTAACGTCACACTCACATTCAGTAACTGTACGTGGAATCTGGAGTCATTAACGTCACGCTCACATTCAGTAACTGTACATGGATCTGGAGTCATTAACGTCACACTCACATTCAGTAACTGTACGTGGATCTGGAGTCATTAACGTCACGCTCACATTCAGTAACTGTACGTGGATCTGCAGTCGCTAACGTCACGCTCACATTCAGTAACTGTACGTGGATCTGGAGTCACTAACGTCACGCTCACATTCAGTAACTGTACGTGGATCTGCAGTCGCTAACGTCACGCTCACATTCAGTAACTGTACATGGATCTAGAGTCGCTAACGTCACGCTCACATTCAGTAACTGTACGTGGATCTGGAGTCATTAACGTCACGCTCACATTCAGTAACTGTACGTGGATCTGGAGTCATTAACGTCACGCTCACATTCAGTAACTGTACGTGGATCTGGAGTCATTAACGTCACGCTCACATTCAGTAACTGTACGTGGATCTGGAGTCACTAACGTCACGCTCACATTCAGTAACTGTACATGGATCTGGAGTCACTAACGTCACGCTCACATTCAGTAACTGTACGTGGATCTGGAGTCATTAACGTCACGCTCACATTCAGTAACTGTACATGGATCTGGAGTCGCTAACGTCACGCTCACATTCAGTAACTGTACATGGATCTAGAGTCGCTAACGTCACGCTCACATTCAGTAACTGTACATGGATCTAGAGTCGCTAACGTCACGCTCACATTCAGTAACTGTACGTGGATCTAGAGTCGCTAACGTCACACTCACATTCAGTAACTGTACGTGGATCTAGAGTCGCTAACGTCACACTCACATTCAGTAACTGTACATGGATCTGGAGTCATTAACGTCACGCTCACATTCAGTAACTCTACGTGGATCTGGAGTCACTAAGGTCACGCTCACATTCAGTAACTGTACGTGGATCTGGAGTCGCTAACGTCACACTCACATTCAGTAACTGTACATGAATCTGGAGTCACTAACGTCACGCTCACATTCAGTAACTGTACGTGGATCTAGAGTCGCTAACGTCACGCTCACATTCAGTAACTGTACGTGGATCTAGAGTCACTAACGTCACACTCACATTCAGTAACTGTACGTGGATCTGGAGTCACTAACGTCACGCTCACATTCAGTAACTGTACATGAATCTGGAGTCACTAACGTCACACTCACATTCAGTAACTGTACATGAATCTGGAGTGGCTAATGTCACGCTCACATTCAGTAACTGTACGTGGATCTGGAGTCACTAACGTCACGCTCACATTCAGTAACTGTACGTGGATCTGGAGTCATTAACGTCACGCTCACATTCAGTAACTGTACATGGATCTAGAGTCACTAACGTCACACTCACATTCAGTAACTGTACGTGGATCTGGAGTCATTAACGTCACGCTCACATTCAGTAACTGTACGTGGATCTGGAGTCATTAACGTCACACTCACATCAGTAACTGTACATGGATCTGGAGTCGCTAACGTCACGCTCACATTCAGTAACTGTACATGGATCTAGAGTCGCTAACGTCACGCTCACATTCAGTAACTGTACGTGGATCTGGAGTCGCTAACGTCACGCTCACATTCAGTAACTGTACGTGGATTCAGAGTCGCTAACGTCACGCTCACATTCAGTAACTGTACGTGGATCTGGAGTCATTAACGTCACACTCACATTCAGTAACTGTACATGGATCTGGAGTCGCTAACGTCACGCTCACATTCAGTAACTGTACATGGATCTAGAGTCGCTAACGTCACGCTCACATTCAGTAACTGTACGTGGATCTAGAGTCACTAACGTCACGCTCACATTCAGTAACTGTACGTGGATCTGGAGTCACTAACGTCACGCTCACATTCAGTAACTGTATGTGGATCTGGAGTCACTAACGTCACGCTCACATTCAGTAACTGTACATGGATCTAGAGTCGCTAACGTCACGCTCACATTCAGTAACTGTAAGTGGATTCAGAGTCGCTAACGTCACGCTCACATTCAGTAACTGTACGTGGATTCAGAGTCGCTGGGCCAAAATGTGCAGATTTTTCCTCGGCAAGCCAAAATATATTACAAAAATGCATGCCAAGGGCCAAACTTAATTTTGTTCTGCATTAAAAAGCTTTTTTTGAGAAAATATAAAGATTAATCAGTCTTTTAATAACACGATTTGGTGTCATTGACAGTCTTTTTAAAACAAAATTGAATCAAAAAGAGCTTCCTAACAAACCTGAGCACTCTTTCAAGGGCCAAATGAAACCCCCTGATGGGCGCCACTGGTCTATAGTATATAAGCATAAGGTGTCCATTCCTTTCGCTGCATGATGAAGAAATGAAGTTGAAAATCTGTCTTTGGCGATTCCTAGAGGCCACACGTTGTACTTTACCACAAAATCTCTAAAACAGGGGTCTCCAACCTTTTTTGCGAAGAGAGCTACTTTAGCAAAAGGAAACTGACAGCGAGCTACTACTTTTAGCAGTGACAAACATTTAGGTTCATTGTGGCATAGGTAAATAAAATTTAGTCAGTATCTATTTGGAAGTGGACACAATTAGGCATCTAAAGATACAGCTACAGTAATAAATAAAATTAGAGGAATAATAAAGCATAATTTGTATGATTCTAAAATTCTTTGGCGAGCTACTGGTAGCTCCTGAGCTACAGGTTGGAGACGCCGGCTCTAAAAGGTAAATTCACACATTTTCACATCTGGGGATTTCTATTAGTGACTGGACCCATTCACTTTTGTATAACAACAAACTGTCTTTAAACATATACATTGCACATTATCTTATTGGCCTGTATGTTCCGATGTCACTTGAACGCATTCCCCCTGAAGGCTGGTTAAAAGTTTGATTGTGTGTGCAGATTGTGT
Organism: Mugilogobius chulae; assembly: GCA_038363315.1. NCBI lineage: Eukaryota > Metazoa > Chordata > Actinopteri > Gobiiformes > Gobiidae > Mugilogobius > Mugilogobius chulae. The sequence continues at coordinate 14,898,236 of CM076409.1, forward strand.
TCGAGGCCATCAGAGGATCCTCAGTCCGCAGTGACATTGCCATAGACGACATTCAGCTGGAAAGTGGCCCCTGCCCAGGTACTGCACACACACAGATTACAGGCTTGATTTTTATTCAGTTCTACCTAATTCAACACACAAATCCTACATTTTGCGGGTCGTACTACATTTCAGTCAAATTATGTTCAATATTTACCACAAGGACGATCACACCAAACTAAGTTCAAATTAGAAAAGGCTTTATGTCATTTAGGTTTAACAGAAGGCTTTAAACAAACTGTATTATGTATTTTTCATTGATCAGTATCAATACTCACGCTTGAGTAAAAACATGAACACTACTTTACCCTCTTAGCCAAGCTCGTGGTCTTGTGTAAAACCAACGTTCAGTGAGTAACACGTTTTTGTCCCAGCAGCGGAAGACCTGGATGTCAGAGGAAGCTCCAATGATCTGCAGTAGACGTGTTATTGTGACAGCGCCTGCACAAGAGGGACATGTGAGGGAACATCATGTCCTACTTAAACAGCAAAATACATTTTGTTGAGCGTCAAAAACATTCTTTATCATTCCTGATTTCCTAGTTTTGTGATGTTGAAGGTCGTTCAGAACATTCCCCTTCATTAGTCATTTAGTGCTATTTGTTTGCCTGACCAGCCAGTCCCTACTCGCTTTGACAGACACTTTACAGACCGTGAGGGTCTGGGAGCCTTTTCGAGCGCTGAGTCAACTAATCACAGAAAACCTGGAAATTCTACCAAAACAGCGACACAATGTTTTCGTAAACATGTAGCGCGAGAATGTTTTCAGTCTGAAGCCCCTCAACATGGTTTGTGCTCAGGTTTTAAGGAGTTAATACATTCATTGATCAAAACAGAAGCAAGAGCCGAATCAGCTACATTCACCATCTTGAATGTTTTGAAATGGGGCTTTAAAGCAACTTCTGACTTTTTAGTGTCACGTGTTAGAATCGCCATGCGTGATTGGATCACCCTAACATTGGACAAGGAAATGATTGGCCGAGGTTCCGGTTTCAGACCCTTCTGCTTCAAACAGAATGTAACAGAATGTAGAGGAGCTATTTGTTGTAAAACCTGTTAGGTACAGTAAAGAATACAAGCGCAGGTTTGACCAAGAAGATTACAAGTGAAGAAGAATACTCTCTTTATCAAACCTAATAAACCCAATGACAGTTTCTTTAGCTAAAGACAAACCTCAATAGTCATGTGATGGAGGCAGTTTTAGGTTGAAGTCAGTGATTACTTGAGTTGATTATCACATGAGCATAAAAAACATTCATCCCATTCTGCTCATCGCACTTTTCTTGGCAGTACACTTCTCGTTTAACTCTGCAAACAGGGGCGTCTTTTGGCATGAACGAGGTCAGCAACCGCCCAGGCATTGTCTATGAGCAACAAGAGAAGCACCGTCAGATGCTCCATGCAGTCTGCAGACGATTCTGACAGTGATTCAGACTCTCTATCACAGGCCTGACATTACTGAAGTAAGACACGAAACCTGTACTAAGAACGTCACTGAAATAATCTTGGATAAGTTTCTCTAACCCAGACATGAGCATGTTTAGATAAACTATTCTACGAAACAACAACAACTGGATCTGTTAACCCTGGATTTTCTCAATGAAGTCGTGTCACGGAGCAGGGGCGGGGTTAACGCAAACTGACCAATCAGAACAACCGAGCTGCAGATTTCAAACGTGAGTAAACGTCAATGATGAAGCGAAATATACGAGTATTAAAATCTAAATGTAAGTGAAGTCTGCACTTAAGTGACCAATCACAGACACAGAAGTTACACTACAGAGCTGATGCATGGATACAACAGACTAAAGCACAAATGTTCAAACATCACCAAACATTTAATAGATCGACCGCTTAGTCTGAATGAGCTGTGTCTTTAGCTCACACAAGTCTTTTGTCTCAGTCAAAGTGATGCGTAAAGATTTATTTTCTTTATTGTGAAAAATAACAAATACATACACAGCCATCACCATCCATAACCTCAACAACCACACAGACATACATGACAGAAAACAAATAAAACATAACAGTAGAGCATAGCTTGTGTGTTAAGAGTGGTATGTGTGAGTGTAAGGGTGCAAATGTGTGGGTGCATGTGTATGCGTGTACTTTCAGAGTGCCTAATCTGTTATATAGCTATCATTATTATATAGTATTGTCAACTACCACATTTAACTGAGATATATATACATACATTATAGTTCTTTTAAGCGAGGCCAAGTACTTCCCTCCGAGTTCCTTCAGAGCTATTTAATTAATCCTTTTTATTTATTTTTTTTGTGCGTGTGTGTGGGTGCATTAAAAGAAGAAGGACAATATGCAAGTGTCTCTACTTGGGACAGACGATATCCCAAGGAAACCACCTCTTGCTTGTCCTACCAGCTTGAGTTTTGAGTTGAGTTTTTTTTTTTTTTTTTTTTTTAGTGTGGTGCATAAAAAATAACACATGAAAGAATTGGGAGGTTGGGAGGGCGTTCAAATCTGGCTGATGTTTAGCCAAATCACTTACTCATAAGAACAATAATTAATAATGACAATGAGGACAAGGTACTTCTAACAGGAATAACAATGTTAATTGTAATAGTGGGGTTTTGAATTTTGTTCATAATAATGATAATGATTAAGTTATGGAGCAGGATGTGAAATAGAAAAGAGAAAATTAACATAACCAGTAATAATAAGAATAATAGTAATAATGGTTGTAATAATGGTAATACTAATAGTGATGTCAATAGTAAAAGTAATTGATAATAAAAAGAAAATGAATATCAGGGTTCGTACGTATACGTACATACATACATACATACATACATACATACTTACATACATACTTACATACATACATACATAATACATACATACATACATACTTAATACATACTTACATACATACATACTACATACATACATACATACATACATACATACATACTTACATACATACTTACATACATACATACATACTTACATACATACTTACATACATACATACATACATACATATACATACATACATACATACATACTTACATACATACATACATACATACATACATACATACATACATACATACATACTTACATACATACTTACATACATACATACATACATACTTACATACATACTTACATACATACATACATACATACTTACATACATACTTACATACATACATACATACATACTTACATACATACATACATACTTACATACATACTTACATACATACTTACATACATACATACATACATACATACATACTTACATACATACATACATACATACATACATACATACATACTTACATACATACTTACATACATACATACATACATACATACATACATACATACATACATACTTACATACATACATACATACATACTTACATACATACATACATACATACTTACATACATACATACATACATACATACATACATACATACATACATACATACATACATACATACTTACATACATACATACATACATACATACTTACATACATACATACATACATACATACATACATACATACATACATACATACATACTTTCAATATTTCTGACAATGAAAGAGTTTATTAATCATCACGGATTCTTTAGTCTAGTCACTGTTACATAGAAGATCTCATCCTGCTAATAAATAGGCTACGTGCATCGCATTGATATAAAAGAATACACAGTGACTTTCGCATTTCCTCATTTCTCTCTCTCTCTCTTCACAAACGTCTAAATTCTCGTCTCTGATTGGCCAGCACCTTGTCTTTTTAACTTATTTGGGAACTTATCCTGGTCCAGAGCAAGTTATGAGCTTGTCACATGTTCTCATAGAGATCTAGAAAATGATCCAGTTTGATAGGACCAGACCAGCTTTAACCCAGAACTTACCCCGCTAAACCCCAGGGCTCTGATGCGAGGCAGATCTATAGAAATCCTGAGAGGGCGATTTGAATGGATATTACAATGAACAAAATAAACTCAGGTTTGATTGTGGATTGTGTAATCGCAGCTAAGCAGGAAGTGTGCTGCCAAGAAAAGTGGGTGGGCTGAAATAAGGTATATGGGCCAATTACAAACCTGCTCTATCTGTCAATCCAAACTACTGACTTGTCATACCAAAATCAAAGAAAATACAACCTATTAAGTCACTCAGGCGAAGTTTATCTATAAAATATTCCCCTAAAAAGCCCCAAAATACTGAAAGTTACACCAGTTTTCAACCAAATCTCCTGAGGGAAGGCCCCCAGACCCCCCGAGTTCCAGTGCTTACAATTTTGTGTTGCTCATTGTGGCAACTGTAAGACAATATTTAAAACAAGATTAATTGAAATAAAGTAGAAAAATAGAAATTCTCGTTGTGAATGCATAACTAATAATAAACTGCAGCTGAAGCTACAAACACATGGCATTGGTTTGTTTTTTGTGTGTTCCTGTAACTGAGTAAATATACAAGTAAAGCACTGACTGTGAGTAAACAAAGATGACGGTGCATGTATATGGCATGTCAGTCTAGGTACAATATTTACTCAAAGGGACTATACCTGATTTTTGCTTCCTTTTATTGTAAACAAACAAAAATATTACATTTTAAGCTTCTTACTTGTACATGATTTGCTCACTTGGCTAATGCATTTAGAGCCTCAGAATTGTTCATCATGATGTGTTTTAATGTTTTTCACAGGTGTTTGCGTTGAGGTGAATCTGTATGCCTATTACGGTTAGCCACAATGCTAAAAACAACAACAGACAAAGTTGGACACAAACTGAATTTTATTAGATTTTATTATGAACTTTGCGGACTAATTTCCACCAGAATAGATACTTTAACGAGATGCTAGGGGGAAATTGTTTTTAAGTTATACTGTAGTAAAAAATCGAGTTTAGTCCCTCCAAGGGTTGAAGACAGAGTGTGTGTGTCCATGGCTTCATTCTGCGTGACTGTGCTGTGCTTGGACCTCACAGTGTTCAACGGGCTTACACTCACAGTGGAACACATTCAGCAGATACTATAGATGCCCTCGTGGGATGTTTATGTTGAGAAATAAAAAGGAATATACATTTGAAAGATATTTATATTGTGAAAAGCTTAAATCCAGGCAGGTCATTTGTAACTTCTGGACTAACAACAGCAGGATTCCTAAGTCGCTGCAGATACAAGGGTCTTGACAGAAGTTTAAGTGAAAACTGTGGGAGATGAATTTCATGTTCGTTCTGATTGTACAAATAGTGACGTGGTCAATTTAAGACAAAAACACATCCCAAAGTTTTATTCAGAGCGTCCACCAAGATATAAAGTTTGTGTTATTGCTCCAAACTGAAAAAAAGAAAGTTATGTGTAAACGTGGTGCTTGTTTGGAAGGAGTTCTCGCTCTATACTGATTCATGAAAATCTGTTTTCCAAAGTATCTTATTCTGTCATGAATGATTATGTTTATGTTTGTCCTCTATACTGTGTATAATGCTAATGAGCAAATAAAGAAATAAAACCCTTTTTCGGCTAATAAAATGTATGCATTGACACTGAAGTACTATTTTAACGCATGTTTTTAAAAATGCTGTTCTCATAAACTACAATTTTAACTCCTATTACTCCTAAGACTTGAACACGTTTAGACTGTAATTTATCTGACCTACACCTATTTATTGTCTAGATTTGAATTGATCAATATTAGTGTAACGGGATAAGTTGCAGGCCATTTGAGTCTGACGCACCACACGCTTGCTGCGCAGATTTCAAACAAGCAATCGCTTTAACTTGTTCATTAATTGCGTTTCTGCTCCTGTACCTTCAGCCATCCACGATGCTCTTGACATGAGTTTTACTGAAGGGTTTTTATACCAAATGTTTGTGTTAAGTTACTCATTTGTTTGTGGAATCATTTTATTCTTGGGATACAAGCCAAAGACTGAGGAGTGCATACAACTAACCTCTTGTTTGGCAAAGGTATTTTTAATTGTTAAAATAATATTTAACTGGCTTGGAAAAATGTGCTAAGCTCTTGAATAAATGTGACCTTCTGGCGTTTTAACTGCAGTGGCGAAGTTGGGACAATGTGCAAAATGGCTCAGTGGTGAATTGATGAATTATTCAGTAATTTTGTTTCGTTTATTTTCTTCTTCATTTTGTTATTTGTGTACAAATTAAGTCACTGAACCCCTTTTTAAAAATATTTTACTAAATTGTCTATTTATTAAATGCTTTTTTAAACCAACAAACAAAACCTAGGCAAGTATTTGGCTTTGCTGATTAATGAGAAGAACCGTTTTCAGATCAAAGTTATCTAGGATTTATTGAATAGATGTCGTCATTTTGTTTAAATGTGCTACTACAAGAATAATACAACAACCACTACTTTATGTACAGCCAATCAGAGCGCAGCATGACTGTACAGCCAATCAGAGCGCAACATGACTGTACAGCCAATCAGAGCGCATGCATGACTTCTCGCTTTTGCTACCAAGTTAGCGAAATATAATCATTTTTAAAGTTTGTTATATTTTTATATAACGTAGCTAAATTATACTAATACTAATCAAAAACAGCCTCTGCCAAGAGGTGCACGAGGTAGCTTACCTACACAAAACTCCAGTGAATTTGTAACGTTTATATTTATTTTTGCTCACATAGCAGTTGGTCAAGAGTTTGTTCTACACCGTTTGAGAACAAATACTGTACAACGCTAAAAAACATGCCAACCACGAGTGTAGTATATAGTGCTGCGCACTTATACATATAGAGCCCGGCTAAGGGGCGGAGTAATACAGAGTTGTACTACTGTTGTTATTGCTATCGGCTGGTGTTAATGGCCGCTGTTGAATGATGCTGCTAAGAAGCATTAAAGAAAGTTCATGAAGGTAAAAGCCAAGTGTTGTCAATGCCGCTACAAGAGACCGTCATAATATGAACAAACAACTATTACATGGTGTCAGAAGCTGGTCCGGTATGTTGTTTATTGCCAAAATTAGACGTCAGAGCTTTGCTAACCGCTAAGCTAGCGCGAGTGAGCAGGCTGCTACACTCTGAAGCGGGAGAACGATGGAGCAGTTCAGATTACCATCACCGCTGGTGCTAACAGACAATATTATCGAAAACTGGAGAAGATGGGAACAACGCTTTGCAATCTACATGACGGCCAGTGGCGCAGACGGCAAAGACGAAAAAATAAAGGTAGCCATCTTGCTGCATGCTCTGGGAGAAGACGCTCTCGAGGTGTACAATACACTTGATGTTTCTCATGCGGAGGGCGAGAAAAAAGTGGCTGATATACTGGCAGCATTTCGTACGTACGCCAACCAAAGAAAAACACAGTGTTTGAAAGACATCAGTTTTGGGCACATCCCATGGCAGAGTCAGTCACCATTGAGAAATATGTGACCGAACTGAGGCAAAAGAGTAAAGACTGTGAATTCGGACCGTCAGAAACTGACATGATCAGATACAAGATTGCGTTTAGTCTGAATGATTAGCGACTCAAAGAAAGACTTTTAAGAGAACTAAACCTCACACTAAAGAGAGTGATTGACATATGTAGAGCTGCAGAAACGGCCAAAGCACAAATACAAGTAATGAATTCAAATATAGGCCTTCAAGAGAAAACAGTACATGCAGTAAACAAGGTAAAATACAAAGACAATCATCACCAACAATGGCAAAAGGGGCATAAACAACATCAGAATCAGAATCAGAAAGAATTTTATTGCATTGTCAGTGAACAAACAGAATTCACAGACTAGGAACTTGCTGCGGTGCTAATGTCAACATATAACACAGAAAACACAAATAAAAAATGACAACAAGAAAAGTAAGGATCAACTATGCAGAAAGTGTGGAAAGTCTCATCAACCAAGGCAGTGTCCAGCATTTGGGTGTCCTGCCGTAAATGTGGAAAGCTCAACCACTACGCAAAGATGTGCGAGACCTCACATGCTCCACAAAAGAAAACCGTGCATGACTTGAGTCCTGAAATAGACACACTTTTCATTGGTACTGTGAACATTGATCACATTAACACTAAACAAGACAACTCATAGGATGCTGACATAAAGGCAATTTATGTCTTTTTGCGTGGGTGTCCAAAATTGATTGCACTTGTCTTTTCTTTACCGCGTAAAGTGGCCTGCACGAGAAAATCTGATTCGCAATTTGAAGAGTACTTACGGTAATGTCGAAAAACACTTGAGCGGACAGGATTTTTTATTTATTTAACCTTTATTTAACCAGGAATGTCCCATTGAGATTCGGAGATCTCTTTTTCAAGGGAGTCCTGGCCAAGAGGCTCCAACACACACAACCCAAAACACAGACATTTTAAAATAAACAGAAAAGACATAGTTAAAAACAGTTACAGGTTAATGATGCATTTCCAGGTCTTTCAGAAGAGAGTCAAAATGAGCCACAGAGACAAGAGTTTGGAGTTTAAAAACTCTCTGTAAAGAATTCCAATCTGTTGGAGCACAATATTGAAAAGACATTTTTCCCTTTTCTGTTCTAACATTGGGAACAATCAATGAGTAGACATCCTGAGAACGCAACTGATGAGGTCCATCAGGCCTACGGTGAAGATACACACTCAGGTCTGAAGGAAGTAGACCAACAAGTCCTTTGTATAGAAACCTGTACCAGTGTGTGAGCCGTCGCGTGGCTAAAGCAGGCCATCCAACACCAGAGTACAGGTCACAGTGATGGGTCCGTGCACCACAGTTTGTTATAAAGCGCAAAGAAGCATGAAACACTGAATCCAGTGAACGCAAAGCTTGGGCTGGAGCATGCCTATACAAAAGGTCTCCATAGTCCAATACAGAAAGGAATGTTGCAGCAACAAGTCTCTTTCTGGAATTGAAAGAAAATGACAGCTTGTTTCTGAAATAAAAACCTAATTTCAAACGCAACTTTTTGACAAGGGATTTAATATGTGGTTTAAAAGACAATCTATCATCAATTATGACACCCAAGTATTTAAAAGTACAGTATCTTCTAAGGAACTAACTCGTCTTATCTTTTATACTTTTGTTTTGAGTATGAGCTCAATAAAAAGAAAGTATAAACATGTATTATGTACATGTTGACTATTATTGTTATGGATGTTTATTGTTTTTCATGAATATTATTAATTGCATAAATTATTGAAAAAGCCCTATACTTAAACATTCTAAAGAGGTGTATGAGATGTTTCAATGCTTTTAAGTTCTCAGAGATACTGTCCACCACTATGCCCAATGTTTTACATTTGTACCGTATCAATTCTTAATAAATCATATTCAAAGTACAGTAAACAGAGCCCTAAAATCATATTTTTAAGAGGTTTGTGGCAACTTCCACTGCACAAACCTCTTACAAATATAATTTTGTGGCTGTTTAAAAATGTAATTTCTGGCGTGTTTACTGTACTTTTGTAGCAGTATGGTCTGCAGGCAGACCGTGCTCATTAAGAAAACTGTTCCTATTGGCTGGTCGCGACAGCCGTCAATCAATAAAAAGCGCTTCCGGGTTTCATTCATTCTCTGACTCACGCACTTCCTTGTGTCTTTCTCCATGGTTGCTCCGCGCCCTTCGCTCTCCAGTGCCGAGGCCTGTCACCGTTGGGTAGATGCTCCGATGCCGTGCTCTTGGCTAGCGCTGTGATTGTTGTGGATTCGCCGTCACAGCCCTGCAACGCGTGGTCTTGTGCAGCTAAAAATGCCCAAACGAATGGAAGGAGCCGTGGTGTGCACCTGGAGACCGTTGCCTTGCCTTCCAGCAGTGCCTTGTCTTGCCCAGAGGCAATGGCGGACTTACCATAAGGCAAAGGGTCGCACTTGCCTTGAGCCCCCAAATTGTAGAGGCCCCCAAAATCCCTGCTCTAGTTATGCCATCTAAGGAATGAATGAAGTGACGCGCGCTGGCTGTGCCAAATGGTTTCCCCCGCAGCCACAGGACGCACGAGCTCTCTTCACATGAAATTACGTATCTTTGAGCAGCTGTAGTAAAATGTCTCGTCCACACACAGACTTGACATATTTTGAGAGAGAACAGTCTAAACTCTGTCCCAGTTTTTATTTCGTAGTGATACAATCAATATTGGCGGAGATAATTAGTTCTAAACACTTTAAAAGTTGATCGCGGAAAAATCTAGTCCCACACGCGCGTTCGAGTCAAGCAGAGAGTTTTGCACAATTAAACGTTGTTAAATATTGTCCGCAAAATGGTATTAAGGTTTATTTCATGTATGACTCAGGCCAAGAAACAGACACTTGTCTTTTCACAGTGTCAAGGCAGGAGCAGCAGCAGCAGTGCTGGTGTGGGAGGGAGAGAAAGGGGGCGGAGCTAGAGCTACACAGAGTGAACAGAAAAGCACATTAAAGGAACCGTATGTAAGATGCACAACTAGTGGTTTTAAAAAGGTATTACAATCACAAATGAACTTGGGTTGCCAGTTTGTGAAATGGCCCACACATTGTAGAAGCTACTGACCAATCAGGAACAAGACTTGCTATGAATCATGGGTAATACCCAGAAAGTCACTTTCACAAACACCAGACTCTTTGTCATAGTTTGTTCCCAAATATTGCTTTTTAACATAATGTGGGAGGAGCCTAATGAGAACTGTGTGGAAACAAGTGCATGAGCCTATCACAGACAGTTGTGTCTGTGTCCTGGAGCAACATCAGTTCAAACTCAAACATGGTCCTGACTCATGGTTCAAATTTAACTTCAGGTTCTAAGAAACCAAACTGGCAACCCAACTGAGAGAGTCATGTGAGGCTCATTCTGCTTTCTGATTGGATAATAAATGTAAACATCACCAAAGGGACATCATGCCCATTGCTTTTTTAAATAGGAATAACTCAGAATTACATTGACTTTCAGTAAAAATAATAGTATATTTGGACATGTTGACCTTGTATCTTTGGACACATATAGATCTTGTTTATTAAATCTGACATCAAAATCTTACATACGGTTCCTTTAATAAGTGTAGACATATTGAACAATAAGTCTAGTGTGGTTGGGTTGTTTGGATAATGTGATGCAGGTGTTTAAACTGGATCAGGCTCATAATACAAAAAAAAATGATTGTTGTTTAAAAAATGACAACAAATGTTTGTAATTTGCTATATTAAATGTAAAATAACCACAGTAATATAAAATATATATTAAAGGTGGGGTAGCTGATTTTTTTTTTTTTGTCGTAAATTAGTAATTTTTGTGTTTTCCACTAAAATGTAGATGATAAATGCAGCACTTTGTGTAAAAATGAGACCACTGAGTATTGTCTGAACTAAATAATAACAATATTTTGTTCTAATCGGGAGCCAAATGCTGCGCTCTCATTGGCTGAGCTTGGGTGGTCCTCTCCAGTTTCAGCAGACGTGGCAAGTAACTAAGTATTTTTAAGTACTGTACTTAAGTAGTTTAGTATTAAGAATTCTAGTGACTTTTTACTTATACTTCTTACATTTTTCAAGAAGTATCTGTACTTTCTACTCCCTACATTTTTTTAAACAGGTTAGTTACTTTATGAGCTTATAAACTTTACATTTTTTCCCCCTTTTAAAAGTTGTGTATTACAGCTCTGTGAACAAATTACCAACTGAAAATTGCCAACAATTTACTTACAGTATTTATCACATGATAAAAGTCACAATAATTTACTGCAAAAAATGCATTTCTAGATTGATTGAATTTCTTAAAATCTGGATGTAAATCTTTATTTTATGTATTTTTCCAAGATGGTTTTCTTTGGTTTACCTAGATTATCTGACTTGTTTCAATATATTAGTTCTTATTTCAAGCCAAATTATTTGCTATTGAAGTGAGACATTTTATTATCTTGTTTGATTGCATGTTTCTATCTTCCCTGCTGTTCTTAAAATGTGCGTTGCAACACTGGAATTTCCCCATTGTGGGACAAATAAAGGATATCTTATCTTATCTTACTCTGCCCAGTGGCAAATTTGATTCAAGCTCAAATCTCTTTAAAACCGACACAAATGTCTTGAAACAAGCTGCCAAAATTATAGTTTTAAACGAGAGTACAGAATAACTTTTGGCAGTGTGATACTTTATACTTTTTTACTTTAGTAAATTTACACACCTTTACTTTTCTACTTTTACTCAAGTAAAGCAGTGTCAGCAGGACTTTGACTTTTACCAGAGCTGTTTTTTACACTAGTAACTATACTTTTACTTGAGTAGTGAACTACAGTACTTTTGCCATCTCTGAGTTTCAGTCTGCTGTTTTTAAAAAGTGGTTTTTTAAGTCGCAGTTGCCACCAAAAATGGATACATGTCGATATTCACCATGGTCGAAGGATTTATGAGAGGAAGTTGTCAGATTTAAAACCTAAATTGTGCTTGCAGTGTGAAAATCAGCTAACCCACCTTTCAAAGAAGCTACAAAAAAATTTGATCAATATTGTCCATGATCGGCATCGACCAATCAAAATTTCAAATATCAGTGATTGGCCTCAAAAATCTTGATCGGCAGCATTTCTAGATGTATCCTAGCGGCGTAGAAAAACGCAAAAGACAACCTCAAATAAGCAAGGCTCTAGTAGCATCCTAAACTGACCAGCGTTTTTACGGCGTCAAAACCCTCGACCCGTGGTCAGAACTGGAGATGATGAGCAGCCGGTAAATGATGTTTTTCGAGTCACATATGATACCCAGGAAGGAGGGCCCCTTAACAAAATTTTGCCTTGAGCCCCCTAAATGGCTAAGTCCGCCCCTGAGCACAGTTGTGAATTAAACCATGATCTCAGAGGACAGAGCAGCAGCGCAGCGGCGCCGCGAAGACCCTCCGCTCTGCCCCAGTCCCTCTCCGAAAGTGACCACGAGTGTAAATGACAGCGCTCTGAGAGAAGAGAGATACTGTATGAGCGCTTATATTCACTCATACAGATGAAAGAACAGATGACAGACAGTGGGTGCTTGAGTCCGCAGCACCCATGTAATCGGCACCTATGGTCTGAGCAGGTCTGAGTGAGGCGAGCCTCAGCGCTGTAGACCTGCGTTATATCAACTTTGTGAAAATCACAAGAAATCAACTAAATATGACAAACGCGAATCTAATCCAATCCAACTTTATTAATATAGCACATTATACCAACACAAAGTCTCCAAAGTGATGCACAGAATACAAAAAAGCACAAATATAAAAATACCAATAATAAAAAATAAATAAATAAATAAATGAGTTAAAATCAAAACCCCCCTCTAAAAAATAAATAATAAAGGCTGTCAGAGGACCACACAGTTCTCCTGCCGGGTTAAATGCCAGTGAGTTAAAGTGTGTTTTTAAACGAGACTTAAAGGGGCTGCACTGTGTAAGATTGAGAGGAATTTTAACAATCACATATAGTCCACAAACATTTAAATCATATTTATTCTTTACAACATGAATACTTAAGAGAGCACTGTTAACCAATCCACATCAGTGATACATTTATACGTATTTGAAATGTTTTATTACGGGCCGGAATGTGGATTATTGACGCTAGATGGCATCATGCTTAATAGGCAAAATGCATGTGAAAGGCTCCCTCTGGTGTTCAAAAGTGGAAATTTTGTTTGTTTGTTTTTCTTACATAGTGCCCCTTTAAAAGCATCCACTGAAGGTGCAGTCTTTATATGAGGTGGAAGAGCATTCCAAAGTTTTGGGCTGACAACAGAAAAGGCCCGGTCACCACGACTTTTAAGTCTCGTTTTCAGGACGACAAGATGGAGCTGGCCCTCAGACCTGAGCGAGTGTAGCGGACAATCAGGTCTGATACATACTCAGGGGCCAGTCCATGAAGTGCTTTAAAACAAACAATACAATTTTAAAATCAATTCTAAAATGAATGGGGAGCCAATGTAATGAAGATAAAATAGGTGTAATATGTTCTCTACGACGTGTCCCGGTTAAAAGACGAGCTGCAGAATTTTGGACTAACTGTTACGTGACAGGTTAGCTTGGCTGATTCCAGTGTACAATGCATTACAGTAGTCAAAATCATGGATCACCTGCTCCAAATCACTAAAAGATAAAACAGATTTCAGTCTGGATAAAAGCCTAAGGTGGTAAAAGCTGGATTTAACCACGGCATTTATCTGCTTGTCAAACTTAAAATCTCCATCAATCATGACGCCAAGGTTGGTGGCTGTTGGTTTGATGTAGGGCTGAAGAGATCAAAATCAGTTTTAGTTGGCCCTAAAAACAACAATTTCTATTTTAGATTCATTTAAATAAAAAAAAATTCATAGCCAACCAAGCCTTGACGTCATCCAAGCATTTCAGCAGAGGTCCCAGGAACTACTTTCTGTCTTTTTCAGTGGGAGGTAGATTTGTGAATCGTCAGCATAAAAATGATACAATATCCCATGTTTTCTAAAGATTTGACTCAATGGCAGGAGATACAATGAAAACAGAACAGGTCCTAAAATGTAGCCCTGTGGAACTCCACAATTTAAAGGGGCCCGAGAAGAAAAAGAGTCCCCAACTTTCACATAAAAAGACAGCCAAGTAGGACTTGAACCACTCCAGTGCCGTTTCCCTGGCACCCACACAGTGTTCCAAGCGAGATAAGAGATGTGTGTGGTCCACTGAGTCGAAAGCAGCAGTTAAATTTAAAAGCAAAAGAACATTACCAGAATCAGTAGATAAAAACAAGTCATTCAAAACATTTTAAAAGTGCTGTTTCTGTGCTATGAAAAGACTTGTAACCTGATTGATAAATGTCCATAACACTGTGTTGTTGTAAAAACGACTGTAGCTGAACAAAAACACATTTTTCTAATATCTTTGACAGAAAAGGAAGCTTCGATATTGGTCTGTAATTAGACAGATTTTGCTCTTCTAGCTGGGCTTTTTTAAAAGAGGCTCCACAACAGCTTGTTTACAAAAACTACACCAGTGGTGAGGCTGCTGTTTACAATGTCTAGAACATTATGTTCTATAGTTTCCCAAACTTTTTTAAACAGACTTGGAAGAATACTGTCCACTGGACAAGATGACTTTAACTGGCCAACAATTTAGAGACATCTGAATAAGAAATAAGCATAAAAGAGGTAAAAAAAGCAGTATTACTCAGCTCTATGTCC
>CM076409.1:14931561-14963325 GCA_038363315.1 Mugilogobius chulae
GAGAGAGAGGAGAGAGAGAGAGGAGAGAGAGGGAGAGAGGAAGAGCCGCCACCGCTGGAGAGAGAAGAAGGAAGAGAGAGAGCAGAGGAGAGAGATGAGAGAGAGAGATGGAGAGAGAGAGGAGAGGATGTGAGATGAGAGAGAGAGGTAGATGAGAGAGAGAGAGAGAGAGAGAGAGAGAGAGAGAGAGAGAGAGAGAGGAACAGGAAGACCTGAAGAGAGAGAGGAGAGAAGAGAGAGGAGAGAGAGTACGAGAGATGTCGAGAAGAGAGAGAGAGGATGAGAGAGTTAGGCGAGAGAGAGAGAGAGAGAGAGATGACGAGAGAGAGAGAGGAGAGAGGATGGAGAGAGAGAGGAGAGGAGATGCTCTCTGAGAGAGAGAGGAGAGAGAGAGGATGAATAGATGGAGAGAGGAGAGAGAGAAGAGAGATGGGAGAGAGGTGAGAGAGGAAGGAGAAGAGTGAGAGAGAGAAAGAGAGGTATGGAAGGATAGAAGAGAGGAGAGCCAGAGAGAGAGGGAGGAGAGAGAAGGAGAGGAGAGATGAGAGAGAGAGGGGAGAAAGAGATGGGAGGAGGAAGTGTTCTCACCTTCATGGCTCATCAGTTCTCCGCGAAAAGGCCGGTGTGTTCCAGCAAACTTTGACTGTGACAAATACAGATATTTTTATGATTTTGTGTGTTCAGGAGAGAAAGAGAGAGAGAGAAAGAGAGCTAGATATCAAGAGAGGGAAGGAGAGGAGAGGGAGGAAAGAGACAGGAGAGAGAGGGAATAAGAGACAAGAGAGAGAGGAGGGAGGGCGAAAGAGAGAGAGAGAAAAGAAAGGAAAGGGAGGAAGGGTCTGACCAATGTCCACGAGACAGTCTCCTCGATTCTCCTTGATGCTCGCCTGCAGAGCCTTGGGCAGCGACACGGTCACTGCACACAGGCGTATCTCTGGAACGCTGGCATATATAACAAACACAGTGTAACGAACAGATCACTGCACGACAGGCGTCATCTCTGGAACGCGCGAATAACAACACCAGTGTTAGAATCCAGTCACTCACTACAGCGTATCTCTGGAAAACGCTGCAGGCTGATAACAGCACCACAGTGTTAGAAACTAGTCATCACACAGGCGTATTCTGAACGCTGCAATAAACAACACACAGTGTTAGAACCAGTCACTCACACCAGGCGTATCTCTGGAACGCTGCAATAGACAGCACAAGTTGTTAGAAACCAGGGCAGTAGTGTGGTACGTACCTGGTCACAGTTGACCTCAGCAGTTTGATGTGACCTTTAGGTTCTTCTCACCAAACCTGCCTCAGTCAGTGTCCACAAGACACACCCCAGTCAACCAGTCTGAGCACATCACAGAGAATGTCCTCCTACTGACCACTGCCCAAACACCTCTGAAGTCTGTGTAAGACTAGACGAGTCTGTGTAAGTCACAGAGCTGAGTCTGTGTACGTCACTAGAGCTGAGTTGAAGTCACTAGAGCTGAGTCTGTGTAAGTCACTAGAGCTGAGTCTGTGTAAGTCACTAGAGCTGAGTCTGTGTAAGTCACTAGAGCTGAGTCTGTGTAAGTCACTAGAAGCTGAGTCTGTGGTAAGTCACTAGAGCTGAGTCTGTGTAAGTCACTAAGCTGAGTCTGTGTAAGTCACTAGAGCTGAGTCTGTGTAATCACTAGAGCTGAGTCTGTGTAAGTCACTAGAGCTGAGTCTGTGTAAGTCACTAAGGAGTGTGTAAAAAAAAATCACTAGAGCTGAGTCTGTGTAAGTCACTAGAGCTGAGTCTGTGTAAGTCACTAGAGCTGAGTCTGTGTAAGCTCTGAGGAGCGTCTCACTCTCAGTACTCACTCTTGGAGCGTCTCACTCTCAGTACTCACTCTTGGGCGTCTCACTCTCAGTACTCACTCTTGGAGCGCTCACTCTCAGTACTCACTCTTGGAGCGTTCTCACTCTCAGTACTCACTCTTGGAGCGTCTCACTCTCAGTACTCACTCTTGGAGCGTCTCACTCTCAGACTCACTCTTGGGGCGTTCACTCTCGTACTCACTCTTGGGCGTCTCACTCTCAGTACTCACTCTTGGAGCGTCTCCACTCTCCAGTACTCACTCTTGGGGCGTCTCACTCTCAGTACTCACTCTTGGAGAGCTGGGCAGCACTGCGGGTGGTCAGGATCTCTATGAAGGCATCCACGTTGGTTCCGCTGTGGTTTTCTCCTGCCTCAAACAGAATCTGCAGAACATAAAATACATCTCCCTTACTCTGACTTCATATAAAGAAAAAGACAAAGCAAAATTACAGATAAAAGTCTGGTCAGTTCTTAGTTCTCTTGTCTTAGAACAAGAGAACTTTAAGTCAGACACTGCAAGAGAAATAAGCACATTATGGATTGGGAATGGGCCCGAGTGGGTTAAGGATCAGAAAGTGGCCATCAACAGCATCAACACCTGGGACACTCTCCTCCACAGACCACCGGGCCACAGGAGGCGTGGTCAGTCTGATCGACGAGCTGACCACGCCTCCAGGAAGTAGCAGATATACGACACGTCAGCACCCAGACCGGTGACTGTCCTGAAGACGGCTCGCTGACAGCAGCCCAAACATTTGGACAAGGTAAATACATCAAAACACATTTTCTTAAAAAAGGAACAAGTTGTGGGCCACTAACAGACCTCTGTGGTGGGACAGTTCATAACACAGTTACCTCAGCATCCCTCTGGGCCAGCTGCATGTCCACCTCTTCACTTGTGTCTCGGCTGGTCCTGTACAGAGCCAGCAAGGCCTTCTCGAAATCTCCATGGCCTCTTTCTTCAACACGTCCTCCAGCTGCTCGTTGTACTCTACACAGAAGAACCACATCTGTTTGGGTCCAAAGAGAACTCATCATTTTCAGTCTATGGTGAATTAGATCGGTCGATGGATCAATAGATTGATATTGATCTCAAGTTAAATGACATTTGTTGCTCCCACTCAATCTTGCATGCACATAAAGAAACTACATAGGCTGTACAACCACAAAGTGCCCACGTTAGCATTCGGCTCATTTAGCAAAAAAGTGGTGAAAAGTTCCTCTAAACCAGACGTGGGCCAACTGCGGCCCAGGGGCCAGATGTGGTCCCTCAACACATTTGTCTTCTTTGATTGTCTGTGCTATGAGGCAGGTGTCATTGCTTGTCCTAATATTGTCACAATAAATAGTTCAACTAGTGCATTAAAAAGCCATAGTTTTTACAAAAATGTAAACGCTCATTGTTTACATCAGACCAAACACGGCCCAGGAGACATTTAGATTGGATCCCACGACCGAGCCTTTTCCCTCAGTCACACGTGTGCTCACTTTACTCGTGTTAGTATGCTAACCACAACAGTCAAATAATACCAAATAAACCAGGGGGGTCAAACTGATGGCCCAAGGGCTAAATGTGGCCCCCAAGATGATTCATGTGCCCCCTGGGAGGATTTCTGATTATTAGTGGCCTTCAGAGAAACACCAAACTGTAATATAAAGACTACAAAACCTAAATGGCTCTGGAATGCAGCTCTTTACATTACGTCCAAACTTTGTCTTCGATTGATAAAATGATAGAATGCAGCGTGCTGTAATGTGATCCAGTATAACTCCTGACAAATACTTTATTAGACATAAACATTTTCTCACTGAGAGAGTAAAAGTGTTTTAAAGTATCAACAAAGAAATGACAGCGGTCGAGTCCCACCTCAGATACTAGCACCAGAACTAAAGCTGGACTTGAGCAGTCTAAAATCCAAACTGAGACTCACTGGGACCAAGTGAAGACTAAACCATGGCACCGTGTGGAATTCAGACAAACAAGGCCTCCCTCTGTCATCAAAGTGTGTGCACTGTGTTATTACTCACACTTTGTCAGGTTATGTTTGTGACTCACGCGTTAACTCTAGGGTTGAAGGTTCAATTCCCACTCTGAGTGCATGTTTGTGTGTGTCACAGTGAGTAATGACAGACACTCATCATGTGTGTGTGTGACTGAGCTGTGAGTCCAAAGAGTGGAATCAGATGTATATGTGCTTGTCAGTTCAGTAGCAATAGACTCTACTGTGTTGCCTTGAATTTTGTCGAGTCAAAAAATAAATAAATAAATTATCTATCTATCTATCTATCTATCTATCTATCTATCTATCTAGATGGATAGATAGATATCCCACCCACACACAGACCTTGTTTGAAGACCCTGGAGATCTCCTCCATCTGCTCTCTGCTTCTCGTGGCCAGGATCTCCACCAGAACATCTTCATCTGTTCCTAAACGCTGAGACACAATAAACGAGAGAGAAGTCAGGTGGAGTTTGCATGTTCTCAGTGTGTTTCTTCTGACTTTTCACTAAGAACAAACTCATGGTGATCCTCATTGGTTTTAAGGATCGCTTACTCATTTAAAAACACTAATCACACATGGATGTGTTGAGGGGCAGATGTTACCTTGGTGGCCTTCCTGATGCAGAAGGCGTCAACTGAGCCGGAGTCATGAGCAGAGCCAGGGCCACGTCCTCCAGGTCTCCTCTCAGAACCGCCTTTAGAGCCTTGTCCAGACGCTGCCCAGAGCACAAACAAGCACAGTTACACATCCACATGATAATCTCTGGAGCTCCATGATCTGTGACCTGCACAACATCTCCTCAGTAGACCTGCACAACATCTCCTCAGTAGACCTACACAACATCTCCTCAGTAGACCTACAAAACATCTCCTGGAGGATCTACACATCTCCTGGAGGACCTACACATCTCCTGGAGGACCTACACATCTCCTGGAGGACGTACACATCTCCTGGAGGACCTACACATCTCCTGGAGGACGTACCTTTCCGGCGCTGGCCTCGTACACAGCTTTGATCTTCTGCCTCTGCTCGTTGCTCCTCATCACCAGCACAGGATGATCACGTCCTCGTCCACACCTGATGGAGAGTCACAGTCAAAGGTCAGTACCTGAGCTGAAGGTTGGAGCTGTTCTGAGCGAGACCTCACTTTGGCCTCGATGGCGCTCTGCAGGACCGAGGCGTCGTGACTGGGCGTTGAAGTTCGGATAAGGAACCACTGTCCCGTAGTATTTGGGCTTCGGTTTGCCCTTCACCTGGAACACACACGGACCAAGTCAAAGAGAGACAAGTCCAAGTCCAGAGACAAGTCCAAGTCCAGAGACAAGTCCAAGTCCAGAGACAAGTCCAAGTCCAGAGACAAGTCCAAGTCAGAGACAAGTCCAAGTCCAGAGACAAGTCCAAGTCCAGAGACAAGTCCAAGTCCAGAGACAAGTCCAAGTCCAGAGACAAGACCAAGTCTCAGAGACAAGTCCAAGTCTCAGAGACAAGTCCAGTCCAGAGACAATCCAAGTCCAAGACAAGTCCAAGTCCAGAGACAAGTCCAAGTCCAGAGACAAGTCCAAGTCACAGAGACAAGTCCAAGTCCAGAGACAAGTCCAAGTCAGAGACAAGTCAAGTCCAGAGACAAGTCCAAGTCCAGAGACAAGTACAAGTCCAAGTCCAGAGACAAGACCAGTCCAGAGACAAGTCCAAGTCCAGAGACAAGACCAAGTCCAGACAAGCATCCAGAGACAAGTCCAAGTCCAGGACAAGTCCAAGTCCAGAGACAAGTCAAGTCCAGAGACAAGCCAAGTCCAGAGACAAGTCCAAGTCCAGAGACAAGTCCAAGTCCAGAGACAAGTCCAAGTCCAGAGACAAGTCCAAGTCCAGAGACAAGTCCAAGTCCAGAGACAAGTCCAAGTCCAGAGACAAGTCCAAGTCCAGAGACAAGTCCAAGTCCAGAGACAAGTCCAATCCAGAACAAGTCCAAGTCCAGAGACAAGACCAAGTCCAGAGACAAGTCCAAGTCCAGAGACAAAAGTAGAGACAAGTCCAAGTCCAGAGACAAGCCAAGTCCAGAGACAAGTCCAAGTCCAGAGACAAGTCCAAGTCCAGAGACAAGTCCAAGTCCAGAGACAAGTCCAAGTCCAGAGACAAGTCCAAGTCCAGAGACAAGTCCAAGTCCAGAGACAAGTCAAGTCCAGAGACAAGTCCAAGTCCAGAGACAAGTCCAAGTCACAGAGACAAGTCCAAGTCCAGAGACAAGTCCAAGTCCAGAGACAAGTCCAAGTCCAGAGACAAGTCCAAACCAGAGACAAGTCCAAGTCCAGAACAAGACCAAGTCCAGAAAAGTCCAAGTCCAGAGACAAGTCAAGTCCAGAGACAAGTCCAAGTCCAGAGACAAGTTGAGGCTGTTCTGCACATGTCCTCCAGTCCAAAGCCCCTCTGCTGTTATTGAACCAATGAGTTACTTAGAAACATAGAGGGTTTGATTGACAGTTTAAGGCCAATAGTTAAGGAGATACCCTGTTTTCTATTGGCTGATGTTTACTGGCCTCACCATGTCCACAGTTATATGTTTCTGATTCTTGTCTAGAAAACTCTTTTTAATGAAATGACTTTTAGCATTTGAAAAGTCTTTGTCAAAACCCCAAATCTGCCCAAACAAGTGAGAGACTAAAACTACACAACCAGAGTCCAGACATCTCTGTGTTTGTGTCACCGTGCCGTACTGTACCGTGCCGTACCGTGCGTACTGTGCCGTACGTGCTGCTGTGACTGTCAGCAGAACCACAGGGATCGTTTACATCTGATTTTCATAGAAGCCTGGATGTTCGGAGTAACACCGCCAGACAAATCAATGTCATTATTACTAAGGCTGGTCTTTGTCCATTCGACACTGTAAACTGATCCTAACAGGACACTTCCACAGGCAAACGGAGCCATTTCAACTCAACACAAAACACTAACCTTAACCCTCAGATTCGTTTTTTTTTGTTTTTGGTTCCTTAGCATGTAATGGAGTGTGAACTGTTCCTGAGACACAGGTGTAAACACGGCTCACTCACCGTCACAGTGTCGTCCTCAGGTGTGAACTGTTCCTGAGACACGGGTGTAACACGGCTCACTCACCGTCCAGTGTCCTCAGGTGTGAACTGTTCTGAGACACAGGTGTAAACACGGCTCACTCACCGTCACAGTGTCGTCCTCAGGTTTGCGATCTTTGATGATGTCCTGGAAGAACTTCTTGAAGAAAGACATGTTGTTTCTGGAGCTGTGGATGGAAGTTGTCCTCCTGAAGTGTGTGTGTCTGTGTGTGAGTGAGAGAGAGAGTCACAGGTGTGTCTGTGGCAGCTCCAGGCCCCGCCCCTTCTGTCCAGTGTGTGTGTGTGTCTGTGGCAGCTCCAGGCCCCGCCCCTTCTGTCCAGGCGTGTGTGTGAGACTACATTACATACCTGTGAGGACACAGACTGGTTCAGCCGGTCCCACCCTGCACAACCAGACGCTCCTAGAGTTTATACGAAGAAAAGAGACTTGTGTGAACTTTGAGCCGGGTAATAACTCGGGGACAGTTCTGTTTTGTCACAATTCATTCTTGTCTTGATACAAATCTGATGTTTTTCACCAGAACAATGTACTCTTAATGAGAATTTGCTAAACTAAACATGGCTGTTCAGTGAGCAACAATATACTGCCTTAATCTGGCCTCCATTGTGTCCTGTCAAGTTTCAGTGGGTGTGATTGACAGATTATTAGCCAATCAGGGGCACACATCACCTCTCACATTAAAACTATAGCAAAACAAAACAAAAATACCATTCAAAGGCTCTATTATATCTGAAACCATTCGTAGGTCTTACTAGAAATGGCAACAACATTAAAAACATTAAAGAATGTGTGTGCAGGTGCAAAAGCGTGCATAAACTGACGAAAGGAAATAAGTGATATTGTGAAAAATTGTGCTAATAAAAAATCTTCGGGTGTTGGATTTCGACATGGTGAGCATTCAATTAAAGAAATATCCAAACCATTAGCTTGTTTATTGAACTTGAGTCTTTAAAATGGTGTTTTTCCTGAACAAATGAAGACAACTTAAGTTATTCCTCTCCACAAAAGCACTGACAAAAATACATGATCAACTTCTAGACCAATATCAATATGATCACACTCTTAGTCTTTACAAATGATGACAGAAGGACAGTTTAGCACTGACTGGACAAATAACATTCATGACACGTTTTTACAAACACATTTGTTCTTTTTTGGCATTCACAGAAATGTTCTAACGAAATGTTCGACTGTAAAAACAAATCCTAAGAACACTCAGGAGCATCGTAAAAACAAGATTTCAGATTTGTATTTCTAACAGAATTTTGTCAAAACTGTCATTCCTACATGACTGTAGGTTATGTATTTTTTATATCTTATAGGGTATATAAAATCATTTTAGAAACCAAAAAATGTTCAATTATGCAAAAAAAAAAAAAAAAAAAAAAATCCCTTAATACAGTGTTTCCCAACCAGGGGTATGTGGACCCGAGGGATGATCACAGATTTAAAAGAAAGGTAGAAATACAAGTATTGTTTGCAACACATTTTACTCGTTAAGAGGAAACTGTTTGACTTGAAACACATTAAAACAATAAAATGCAAGAGTTATGCATGAAAATATAAGAGTAATGATCAAATAAACCTAAAAATACATGACATAAGGCAGTGTTTTTCAACCAATATTTAATCTATAAATAAGGTTAATCCGTGTTAATATTTGATTTTCAATTTGTAAGTTATTTACAGCTAGAAAAAAACAAAACCAATCATCATGTATGCATTTAAAGAATCATTCAAAGATGTTCTATGTAAAAATGTCATCATTTTGTGTTCCAAAACAACTTCATTTGACCATAAAAGAGTGCAGGGACTCAAAAAAAGTTGGAAAAGACTGACATAGGGGGTACTCTTTGTGTGAGATCATGATTAGGGTACTCAAGAAGAAAAAGGTTGGGAACCACTGCTTTAATAGACCAGCAGTTCTGACCCCACAGGACTCAGGACCCTGTGTCCCCCAGGACCAGAGCCTGTGTGTTCTGACCCCACAGGACTCAGGACCCTGTGCCCCCCAGGACCAGAGCCTGTGTGTTCTGACCCCACAGGACTCAGGACCCTGTGCCCCCCAGGACCAGAGCACACTTTGATACTTTTACAGAAGATACAAAGATACAGAATCAGAGGAACTGCTTTACATGGATAGAGTCTTATCTAACCAACAGAAAACTGTTAAATCCACAACTTTGGTTTTCTTTAAAAGACAATGTGTTTGATGTATTTACCTTGTCGACATGTTTCGGCTGCTATCAGCGAGCCATCTTCAGGACAGTCACTGTTAAATCCAGGTGTGATACTATTATCTGTGGTGTTCCACAGGGATCTGTGCTCGGGCCCAAACTTTCCCTCTGTACATTAATGACATAAATCAGCTAAAGTTAAACTTGTGCTCTTTATGGGTGATACGACAGTCCTATGCTCTGGGGAAAAACTTCAAACATTAGAGACTGAAATAACAAATAAAATACAAAAGTGAAAGAGTGATTTGACAAGAACAAACTGTCTCTGAAGATTATGAAAAGAAATAAATCTGCAAGTGCAAATCAAAAGTGTTAATGAAACCATCGAAAGAGTTTATGAACAAACATTCCGTGGTGTAACTCTTGATCACAAAGTTTCGTGGAAAGTCCACATTGGTAAAGTAAAAAAGAAAAAAGAAAATTGTGGCTTTGAAGAATAAATGTAAGTTTTATTTGGAAAAAACATCCAATCTATTGTACTCTTATGTCACCCACCTAAGCTCCTGTGGAGAGGTTTGGGGAAAGTCATACAGGAGCAGCTCTTTGTTTTTTGTACAATCACAAACGAAAAATAAATAAACAAATAAATAAATAAAAGCAGTAGTTCATTTTGTACGACTATAAACGAAAATGTTGGTTGGTGTGTATGTATGAATGTAGCATGTGTAATATTTCATGTGTCATACACTCTGACTTTGTACAAACATATTTCAAACATCAGCTGCTTTTCCCTTGACACACGTTTGTTAAATGGTCTATTTATATAGTGCTTTTCTACCTTTCCAGGCACTCAAAGCGCTTTACAATCTAGCATCCACTCACCCAGTGTAACAGACACTGAGGCAGTGTGGGTTAAGTGTCTTGCCCATAGACACAAGGACATTCTACTCCTGTCGTCCCACTGTGGCTCCTGGTGTTCTAACGGTCTCCCATCCAAGTACTTTGACTTTGACAAACAGCTATGGCCACAAGATTACAACATGTCTTTGTTTACTGTGTCTGTGATGTAGCTTCCTGTGACACTGAGATCATATCCAGCTAAGGTTAAAGATACAAGCTTATAGCTTATTACAGAAAAATACGATTAGTAAGGTTAAAGATGTTCTGTAAGATTACATATAGAGGGATTTTTTGTTTCTCAACATGGGCGATGCGCACACCCCGCCTGTAGAAGGAGCCTCCACACAGACACAAACAGTGGAAACAAGTGGGCTCCATTGTCAGTAACTACAAGAGTTTATCACTGTCAGAAAACTGAAATTCAATCCTACGACCCTTAGAAGTGAGTGAGAAAAACACTCAAGCTTCAGGAGACAGATGTCTGTCAGACCGGCTCAGACCTGATTAAAACAGCTAGTTGTCGTCTCGTTTCGTTGTTCATTTCAAAGAAGTTTCCCATGTAATCAGATGGAGAGGAGCTCTTCTGCATAGCGCATGCTCAGTAGGGCGGAGAGGGACGTCGACCGAAAATCAACCCTCTATATGTTATTGCTCACATGTTCTTGATTCTGTTTAAGCACAAAATATACATAAGCTGACTAAGTCAGAGAGGCGCCAAGATAGAGAACAAAACAATGTGAAGTAGCTTAGACCAATTTCTACAAGAAAGAAAGCAGGAGCAGTACAGGAGTACGGGTGACTTTCCTGAAGTCCACCATCATCTCCACTGTCTTCTGAGCGTTGAGCTCCAGGTTGTTGCTGCTGCACCAGGACACAGCCGGTCTACATCCCTCCTGTAGACAGACTCATCACACATACTGTACATTCACACATACACACATACATACTACATACATACATACATACATACATACATACATACATACTTGTTTTTCTATCTTAGTGAGGACCTTCATAGGCATAATGTATTACCCAGCCCCTGACCCTAACCCTAACCTTAAAACCACATCTTCACCCTCAAACAGACCAAAACAGGCCCTTCAGAAAATGTCCTCACTTTGATAGTAGAATGCAAATTTTGGTCCTCACCTTTATGTATGTTCAAGAACACACACACATGACTGATAGAAAGAGACACATAAGGATGAAGTAAAGGATGTCATGTTAGTGCGGGGCTGTTTCATGTCCTGTCACCACTCATTATCTTACATTTGAAATTAACATTGAAGCTCCTGAGACCCATCAGTGTTTGAATACAAATATATTTCAAAATAACATGGTTTTAAATGAAAACACATGAGACTATTAAGAAAAAATGAAAATAACACTTCATTATTATTATTATAATAATTATTATTATTATAAATATCATTATTGTTGTTATATTATTATAAATATTATTATTATTGTTATTCTTAATATTACAGTTTAGCGCTGTAACAGGAGGGACGGAGGAAGTGAGTGCATGGATGTCTGTGAATGAACCGACGAGCTGCACTGGGACAGGTTTCAGGGGCTGGTGCGGGTCATCTTGGCGGGGGTCTGCCTCGGGGCCCAGGGGCGGCCCACGGTTGGGGTTGGGTGAAGCCAGGGCCACATCTTTCTGCATGTTTACTCCTTTGGCCCCTGAGCCGGCTTTGGTCTTTGTGGGTCTGGGCTCTGGCTCCGGCTCTGAAGAGAGAGAGAGAGAGAGAGGGCGGGGGGGTGAGAGGAAGAGTCAAGTAGTGACCACTGTTTGTCATTTGTTATAAACAACTAAAATGATCATGACAAATTTGACTTTCTTTTAAATTTTCAACATGCTTTAAATGTTGTTCTGCACAATGCCAGAGTGAAGAATCTTTAAGATGTTTTGTAACAGTTAGAGGTCCGGGTTCTGTGTATGTGAGAGTGACAGACCGGGCTCGGGCTCGGGCTCGGGCGGGGCCAGAGAGCGGTTGGGCAGCAGGTCCTCCAGGTCCAACATCACTTGGTTTGTGGTGTTGGTGTTGTTCCTGCGGTTCTTTTCCTCATCTCGAGCCTGAGAAGGAGACAGAACTTATCGAAATACATTCTTTTCTGAAGTCTCACTACAAGACAGCAGCTCAGGTTTAAAGTGTGCCCTGGTGAAAACTGTTCCTTCTATTGAAGCGTTAAATATTCCACTAATGCTTCTTTGATTGATCAGTATTTAGAAGGATAAACAGGTTGTTGCTCACCATCTGCATCTTCTTCTTGAGCTCCATGTTGGAGTTCTTGTAGGCCTCGGACACTGAGTTCAGGTAGTAGATGGCCAGCCTGAGACACAAACAGTCTCATCTAGGTTATGATGTCATTTTATAATCTGAAACAATCCTGAAGTTACAGTCATTTTGTAGAAGAATGAACAATGTGATTACAACATACACATTTTAGTCCCAAAACAAATACAGTGCTTAGTTCTACTTAAAGGTGGGGTCGCTCATTTTTACAAGGCAAACACAATTTAGGTTTTAAGACTGACTACTTCCTCTCATAAATCCTTTGACACATAGTTAATATCAACATGTTTTCATTTTGGTTGCATTTATGGCTTATAAGCTTCTTTTTACAAACAACAAAGTGAAACTGGAGTTACTCACCAAGCTCAGCCAATCAGAGAGCTGCATTCAGATCCTGATTAGAACTACATTTCTTTATTATTCAGTTCAGACAGTACTCAGAGGTCTCATTTTTCACAAAGTGCTGTATTGTCTATATACTTTTGAGTGGAAAGCACAAAGTTTACTAATATAGGCTACAACAACAAAAAGTTAGCTACCCCACCTTTAAAATAAAACACTATGACAGCGTCAAACATAGCATTCAATTAGTACACGTGCAATAAGTTCCAGCTGCTGGAACGTAAGAGAGAAAAGGTTTATAGAAACTTTGTGTAATTGGCTGTCTCCACACACTCATAGATCTGTTCATAATCCTTGTCTACACACACCTCACTGAACACATCAAACAGGCGCTTGAAAAGTTACAACTGATGAGAGATTTGAAGATAAAAGGCTCTGATCAATATGTGACCTGACCTGTAATACCAGCCAGATATGATATCATATGATATAAAACTGTATTTATATTTAGAATAAATGAAAATTGTCCTTACATATCTGAAACTGCAGCTAGTCCCACCACATACAACAGACATCATTCATCAACTAAAAAGATAACAATACATGCATGATAAGTTCATGTGTTCTGCCTTTGGTTTAAAAGTGTGATGGAACATGGTACAAAAGAATGCTTATATTTATTCCTCTTGCAACCGGAAACTCGAAAACTCCCTCCAGAGGGTAAGAGCTCAAACTCATTGTTTAAAACATGATCTGTGTCCAACATCACTGGTTTGTTTCATTTGCAAATGAGTGAATGTACTTCCAAGGGGATGTCCTACTATTTTGGAGCAGAAGTTCAGAAGCCTCTGGATCCTGTTCTTTTGTTGCACTGAGAGGCCACAGAACCAAACCACGCTTAAAAAAGCAGCACACTTTGAACAGTGGCTGTGTAGAACTGCTTCAGGATGTTTTTGTTGACTCCAAAAGATCTGAGCCTCCTCAGAAAATAGAATCGTTGTTGCACTTTACTGCATAAGTATCTACATGTGGAGTCCAAGAGAGCGAGAGCTGTCCACATACACTCCCAAATATTTGAATGTCTCTGACTGTTTTATTGTTCGCTGGTGAAGAACAACTGGAGCTAGCGGAAGGGGAGAATGTCCAAAAATAATTTCTTGAGTTTTTGATGAGTTAATGATAAGTCCATTCTGTTCACACCACCAGATCACTCACACAATCCAGGTACAAACTCGACTGCTCTCCTTCAGACAACAGACCCACCAGTGCTGCGTCATCTGAGAACTTAATAAGATGGTGGTTGAGGGCACTGATGACACAGTCATTGGTGTAGATGGTAAATAGCCATGGAGAACTTCACTCCACAGTTTGTCCTGGTCTAAGGCGAGTGTGTACTATTCACCCTGACCAGCTGCTGTCTGTCTGTGAGGAATCAGTGGTACCAGTGGATGACACGTGGATTTACTCCAAGCTTGTGCATTTTTAAAATGAGAAAGTCTGTTTTTAATGTGTTGAATGCCGAAGAAAAGTCGATGAATAATACCATAGCATATGAATTGTGATTTAGCTGATCTAAATGTTTTGTGACAAGGTGCAGAAGAGTGGTACCTGTTTGAACTGGTATGGATCCATTTTGTCCTGCACTGACTCAGTGAGCTGTGGAGTGATGATTTTCTCCAGTGATTTCATCAAAACTGAGGTCAGTGCTACAGGCCGAAAATCACTGCACGCCTATTTTCTTTGGAAGCGGAATAATGTGCGATGTCTTCCAGCATGCTGGAACAGTTTGTGTCCAATGAACGCTGGAATAGGGGCTGCCACACTGGAGCTCTTCATTGTAAGTCCTTAAAATAAAGGCACTGACGTTGTCTGGGCCTGTGGACTTACGTGCATTCAGACGCTTGTCCCACTGAAATAATTACTCTGTCATCAGGTTGTACTGTTATCGAGCTGAGCACTTCCTCACAACTCTCTGGTGCCATCAGTCTCAAAACAGGTGAAGAAAGTATTTAGGTCCACTGCTGCCGCCATCTCATCCGGAACAGCTAATGACAGCCATACCTGCCTCTTCATGGTGCTCCACCGCCTTCGTTGGTCCTCTAGGTGCCTCCTCTGGATCTCTCTTGCTCTAATAATCTGCCCCCTCACCTCTTTGTTCTTGTTTTTAGGCCCACATTGTCCTTATTTTTAAATGCCTGGTTCTCTGATTTAATAACTGTTTAATATCCTTAGTAATGTAAGTCTTATTATTTGGGTACATGCGAGGTCTAAGGTGCCTTTCTGAAGCACCTCCCAGTTGGTGCAGTCAAAACACGCTCCCAGAGCCTCTTTGTTTTCCTGAGACCAAACGTTTATGTGTTTGTGCTGAGGCTTCTCACTCTTCAGTTTGGTCTTATATGTTTGAATATGATGTACTACATTATGATCAGAGCTAGCAATGGGAGGCTTGCACCTAGCCTGATAAGCTGCATTGATGTTAACATAGCACTTGTCTAGTATATTTTGTTTCCTTGTGGTGCACTTCACCATCTGTTGGAACCCTTGCATGGTCTTTTCCAAGTCACAGCTGTTCATGTCTCCCAGGACAATGGCAGGAGCATCAGGAGAGTTTTGCTGTAGACTGCATACATAAGGCAGCTGCAGACAACAGGAGTTTTGGCCCGATTTTAAGCCCGATGTGCCCCTCTACGAGTTCGGGGAGGCGTAGCCAGAGAGAGTAGCAATTTTCGTAAGAGATTTTTTGTCATTTCTCTCTTCTCTTTACTATCTCCAACACATCTGCTCCTTACACCAACATTAGCTACTATTAAAGAACATGGCCAACACGGAGTTTGTTTAAACTTTTTCATTTCACGCCCACAATGCATCGGTGTAACAGCTCCTTACCTCAAACAAGCGGCTCTCAGGTGAGGTTGATAAACCTGGTTTAATCCACTCGCGTTCATTGTTCACTTTTATAACCGCGCACACAAAAGAAAACACTCGATCACGTGACACACGCGCTGTTCTCTGCTCACTCCGCTCCCCAAGTCTGTGTCGTCTTTGTTCTTCCTGCGACGATGATGCGACTGTGAGACAAATAATCGTTGTAAATGTCCTTGTGTCTGTGTCCTCATCTTTTCTTTGGCACGTCAAAAAATTGCAAAAGATCCTAAACTCTTGTAGCGTGCAGCCGGCTATAGTCTGCTATTGAGGCTGCAGCACGATGTGGCTTGCTGCGTAGACAGGCTTCAGGATGGGACAGCTTCAGAGAGCATCATTGATCAGGTAAAGACATTACATTCTGTGTTGACAGCATTAAAACCTACTGACACAGTAACAATATTTCCTAGAAAAAACCATAGATTTGTAAAGAATGAAGGGCGATTCTAAATAATAATAAGAAAACATATTTAATGAGCTCAGAGACTGAAAAGAAGGAAGTCAAGGTGAGGCGTACCATTAAAAAGGCTCAGCGCGAGGAAAATACAAAGTGGGGCTCTCTTTCCATTTAGCCTGGCTAGGACTATGATCTCGACTGCTTCTTCACAGGGTTTGATGCCTCTCATGTCTCATCAGAGGTGAGGAGGACGTGGTGAGAGGGGATAATATGTGTGTGTGTGACACAGACTCAAGCTGATCGCTCCTCTACAGGTAATATACTCTAGTTCTCATGGATATGCGTGTCAATACCACGCTATTGTACCAGCGTGTCATATGAACGCTACTTGGTGGTATTTGACGTGTTTCTGTCCTGGTTCATTTCAATGGTGAATGTTAAGACGTGTTATTATTCATGAAGACTAACACAATCCTAATCCTAACCTTAACCAACTCCAAGCCAAAGAGCTAAATTTACCCATTGTTGTAACTTTAGACTTAAATTTAGCCGTTAATCCCTTGAAAAACCTCGTGTTTGTCGTCAACCACTAGGCGTGTCCAGACCACGCTAGAAAAAATGAGCGTGTAATTACACGCCAAAACAGGCAGAGGGCGTCGTCGTGACACGCAATTTGTCATGGCATGCTATTTTACGCAATTCATGAGAACACGTTGCTTTTATTTGGAGATGTTTGTGTCTTTTGTCTGCTGTTTTCACTAGTGACCTGCAAAGAGGCGCCTAGTGTTTTTAGAGTCTTAAAAGATGCACAAAACATGAAATCTCAGCTGAAAGTTAATTTTATCTGAACTTGAACTCACACCATGAGCAGCACTGCAGGGATGATCAGACCGGGGTTAGCTGCATAACTGAACACAGTCCCCATGAAGGGCGGCAGGTCCAAGCTGATGGTCTCCATGATCACATCAAACATCTTCTCTTTGCCACTGCAGAAAACACATCAGACACATTTAATAACCGTAAAGTGCTTTAAATATTTCTATTTTTTGTTGTTCCCCGTGTCTGTCCTTGAACCTATTGAAAGCATGTTGACAGTGGGTTACTGAGAGACAACTGAACACACATTCACACTGTAAAAACTCCTGTATCCTCTGAAGGTTGAGCACACAGATTCACAGCTCTAGTCTCACCTGAAGGGGCCACAGTCGAAGGACGGAGACATGGTCATGATGGCAAAGACCACAGGCAGCAGGCTGAGGAACAGGATGAGCAGCAGCAGACCCATGTAAAAGTTATTGGACTTGGAGGCCTTGAAGACCCTCTCGTGGGGGACGTTGGTGGCCATGACGGCCCAGCACTGATAGTACATGGAGGTGAGCAGGCGCAGCACGTTGATGCCCACCAGGCCAGGGGCAAAGAAGGCTCCCATCCTGCAGCAAACACACACCACACACACACTTAGGGCTTATGGCACATGGAGCTGAGGACTAGTGGATCAGTGTCAGAGATGGGAGAAGGCCGCATTTTAAAATTATATAAAATATAGATCTAACACCGTCAATAATAATAAGAAGAAGAATACATTTTATTTCTTAGGCGCCTGTCTAAGAAGTAGAGAGATATGGAGGTGCAAGATTATGGATGGCTTTAAATGCATGGAGCAAGATTTTGTATTGGATACGTTGTGTGATTGGGAGCCAGACATGTGTGATGTGGTTAATGGAGGGTGTGTGAGTGATGATACGAGCTGCTGAATTTTGAACCAGTTGAAGTTTATGGAGAGTTTTTTGTGGGAGACCAAAAAGAAGAGAGTTGCAATAATACAGACGAGAAGTGAAGAGAGTGTGTACGAGATACAAGGCAGTGGACCAACCTCGTGTCACTGGCCGAGGGGGCGGTCAGTTGGAAAGTAGCACCTGTGATTGTGCCTGTCTATCACTCGTTTGGGGTCTCTGTATGTCAGCTTTCTGGACCTACTCGTACCGTCATTGCCACCCCTACCGACCACTAAAACCCAATAAGGATTTTATTTCAGACTTTGCAGCTTTCATGACTCATGTTTCCTTCTTCCCGTGGATCCAATCAGTTCCTGAAGGATGTCACTTAAAAGTGTTGGATCGAGGAACAAGTTGTGTAAAGCCCAGTCTCGCATCTCCAGTAAAGTTTCTAGGTTGTAGCCAAATGTTGGTGTAGGTTCAAACGCTCTGCACCTACTCGGACATGTTAGTGGTAACAAAGGTATCCCCAAACCAAAGAGGCCAGTAATCCACAAAATCAGAGGCATTATTGATGATAGATGTCCTTGATCGTACATTAGCCCTGATGGTGTTTTAGGGCGAGCAGACTGATGAAGTTTGTTTGTTTCTTCAGTCACACAGCCAAAAAGGTAAGTATGACTTACTCCAAGACACGGTAGTCCTGACCAAGCCTAGCAACAACATCTGGAGATGGGTCCCCGAGCGCTGCACTGCGGCGATCACTGCTCCTGAGGAGATGCCCAGAGGCATTGAAGGATAGGTCAAATGCAGAGGACAAATTTCCCCACGGGGACAATAAAGTGTACCTTAACCTATCTTACCTTACATTTTACATTGAAATGATTGAAAATTTAACACTTATAGAAGCCAAAACCCCTATTTACACAGATTTACACCAGACAAAAAATAAGGATACCAAATATGTGGCGATTTTTACAGTCAACAAGCAACAAGACAGAGACACAAACTCACAAATACACTGGTGCAGACTCTATACTACGTGGGGTTAACCAATTCACTCTTGTCATCCCACTGTTGCACCTATAAAGTGTTCCAGGCTTTACTTTAAAGATGAGCAGATTTACATAAATAATACTTAACATGAGTTCCATTATTTGTAACCATATTTATTTGTATATTACGGTGCAGTTTTCTACTACAGAATTACTGGTCATAAACTGAAGGCTGCAGAGGATCAGTGTATGAGAAGTTCTCCGAGAAAAGGCTGGTGTGTGTGTGTGTAATGAGCCAGTTAGTGGTCAGACTTTCACACAGGCTGATCAGGTGACAGCAGGACAGACACTGCTAGCTCATGTTATCAGCAAACACTGAACACCACAAGCACAGCAGAGCAACCTGACACGGACACATGAGCCGGAGGATGACTGTGATATCCCAGCACTGCTCTCCTGCTCTGGAATACCTCTTCATAAACTGTAAGCCATTCTACTCCCCACGTGAGTTCACTTTATTCATTCTGGCCGCTGTTTACATCCCGCCGAGCGCGGACGTGCACGAGGCTCAACGTGCGCTCGGGGAGCAGATTTTATGTGTGGAGCTTCTTCCCGGACTCTTTAGTTATTATCCTCGAGGATTTTACAGTTTTTTTTTTCTATAGGTTTGGCTCATTTCTTGAAACCGAGATGACATTCTCAGAATCACATGGACAAATCTCCAAACCAAGCTGCAGTTACTCACAAATGAATGTCATTTCTCGTTGCTTTCATCAAACTTCCAGTGTCTTAGACCATGTCTCAAGTGTCTCAGTGCAGCTTTGCAAATGTTTCTGTACAAGTCTCTTAAAAACAGGACAGATCCCTTATTTAGCACATTTTTCAAATCAAAAGATCTTTGGGATCCAAACTGATGAGCTGTTTTTCAGTGTAATGGTTGTTATGTCCTAAACATATCAGCAGGATTTCACTCTGTGTAAGTCTCAACATGCAAAAGACTCTGGTCATTTGTCAAAGTTAGTCAAGAATAAAATACCATAAACACTGTAATATCTTCTCCAGATGTGACTTATTCTGATGTTACAATATGAAACTATAAACATGACAAAGAAAATAGAGTGGAGAAAATAAATCAGAAATGATTGATCCAGTTTAGAGTCATTCTCAGTCACATTTGTAAGTAAAACACAAATACACTCACACTGGTCTCTCATTCTGTTCTGACTGTTTAGACGAGAAAGACTTTGAGTTTTGAAGCTTGTATGAACAGTTTTGAGAAACAGATGAGCTTTTGATATTGAGCTGTAATGTTGCACAGAAATGTTAAATCTTTTGGCCAAATGTAAAAATAATGAAGCCAAACCAACGGAGAATGGCTTTAGTGTATTCTAGTGTATAATTCTCATCTGTTAGCTGAACTTCTGCCACAGTGAGAAAACATCTAAACATTGTGACTGTCAGAGTCACACAAGACCAAAGGGACGATGTGTTTTGGGGACAATGACGATTCACAGACACTTATCTAAAGTGTTTTGGGAGAGATATGAACTTCTGCAGGTGATCTATGGTGTTGTACTGAACCATCCAGGTTATTTAGACAAAGTGACTAAGTGAATGCAAAAGAGGCAAAAGCAAACGAGAAAGCTCTTTGTCATTTTGATGGAACTGACTCTTTACATAAACGAACAGTTTTGGAAGAGAAATGTGCTTTTGCTGGTGATCTGTGATGTTGATGATCTGTGATGTTTGGCAAAACACTAGCAGAGGCAAATAGTGTTCAGCTCGCAGACCAGACCCGCTTCCAGGATCTCCAGTTCAACTTCACAACGATCTTCCTTGTATTCCAATCTCCGACGATGAAAACTGGATCCGTCTCGGGGCAAAACCTAAAGGCCCAGTGTTCGCCAGCTCCACTCCTCTCCACAAGGAACCGTGGATCGTTGTCAGGCCACAGAAGACGAAACGCCTGTCCACCTCTCCGACTCGCGACAGCAAAAGAGCCCCGAGGATCGCCGCTCATTGCCTGATTATCCGTCTCTTCAAAACAGATTCAGTGCCTTGGATTTTCCTCCCTTGACTTCTCAATCGATGCCACTTCAACAACCAGTCAACTGGCCTTCTTCACGTGCCGGATCGTTGCCGGGAGGAAAGAAAAATAATCCACCACTTGTCCACCGCCGTCCTAAAGGATCGTCTGCCGCTGCAACAACCGTCCAGCCTGCGCCAAGGCAGCGAGTGCCTCAGAGAACCGTCGCTGGCGCGCCCACGGCGGGCAACGTGAAGTCACGGCACTCGGGTCGTCCCGGATCGTTTCACAAGCGTCAGAATCCAACGGTACTGGTTTTGGGATCATCCATCGTGAGACACGTTCGTGTCCAGCGTGGTTTTACTTCCTGTATGCCCGGCGCATATGTGAAGGACCTGCAGGACTCCGCCCCCCAAATTATCAGCCAGCTGCCGTCTGTTTCAACAGTAGTGATCCACGTGGGATCGAACGACTTAAAGCGACAGCAATCTGAAAAGCTGAAAGATGACTTCATTACGCTGATCAGCTCTATGCAGAGCACTGGGAAGAAGTGCGTCATTTCGGGACCACTCCCTGCGCCATGCTTTGGAGACGTGAAGTTCAGCCGCCTCAGACAGCTCCACGTTTGGCTCAAGGCTTTTTGTGCTGCCAAGGAGATACCATTTGTGGACAATTTTGCAGCCTTCTTCAGAAGACCACAGTTATTTCGACGGGAT
The DNA here is from genome assembly GCA_038363315.1 of Mugilogobius chulae. Lineage (NCBI taxonomy): Eukaryota > Metazoa > Chordata > Actinopteri > Gobiiformes > Gobiidae > Mugilogobius > Mugilogobius chulae. The sequence goes on from CM076409.1 coordinate 14,952,983, forward strand.
CGTCTTCACCTAAGTTTCTCTGGAGCGCGTCTCCTGTCCTTCAACATGAACCTCACCTTGGAGACCCTTACTGAAAAGGTATGACAGTTTTCCCATTTTCCAAAGCAAATAGAGACTGTGTGTCTCCCCCGCAAGAATCATCTCAAACAGTTTCGTCCAAAAAAGGCTATATATATATATATATATATATATATATATATATATATTATATATATATATATATATATTATATATATATATATATATATATATATGGCGTCCGCCATGCCGGTCGCTTGTAGACATGACAAAACCAACACTTTTTATCAAATTAACACAGTCAGGTTTCTTTATTCGGCCAGCTAGCTGCTAGCCTGCCTGTTGACCGAGGAAACTTCTGTCCAAAACCAGAGACTTGCCGACCTGGAATCGACTGTAAAGAGACTTTCCGAGGATCTTATACAAAACCAGACGCTTCTTGAGCATTTCATGGACATTGCTGCCGAACAATCCCAGCAAATCAGCTCGCTTTCGGCGAACCAGGACACTGCGGTCTGGGATCCCCTCTCCTGTCCACGTCCCTCGTCCTGTTCAACCCCAGTAAACAGATCTTGGGCTGAGGTGGTAGCTCGCGGCAAAAAGAGAACATCTGCGAAGACTATCAGCCTGTCAAATCGCTTTGCCGCTCTGTCCGAGAACCCTGCCCCGGAGCCTGAATCACGAAACTCCAGCGCTAGCAAGCAGAAGCAGCGGGACACGGCTCGTGTGGCGTCCGCTTCCTCTTCTCGCTGCAGGCTGTTAAAGGAGGCTGTCTACAGATGTTCGGTGGGGTCTTCACGCCCTGACACAGCGCGGAGCCCCCTTGTGAATGCTGTCCCGGTCATCGAGGGCTCTTCTCCAGTCCACGCCATGGGCAAAACAGTCTTGCCCCCTCCGCAGCCGCAGTCTCCTGCTCTACCCAGCTCTTCTGCTCTGCCTGGCTCCTCTGCTTCATCTACGTCCCACGAAAGCGCCCATCAAGTTCGTGTCTCGGCTCCTGAGAGTTCTACACACCACGTCCCGGCGACACAGGGCGATCTTGCACACACGCCAGTCGCTCCGGCTCTTACATCGGGTCCGCCGTCTCCAGATCTTCTCCGCGCCTCTACGACCACTGTCCCACCGCAGTCCGCGGCCGAACCGGCTCCGTTCCCTTCTCCCCGACCACTGTTTGAGCAAACTACCCTCCTAGTTGGCGACTCCATCATACGCCGCTGTAAGTTTTTTAATGCTCCACTGTTTTTTTTAATGCTCCACTGTTTTCCTGGAGCTACGACGCACACTTTACTGGACAAATTACCCGGCCTCCTACAAGCTGCACCTGCTACAATAACTAGAGTAATAGTACATGTTGGGACAAATGACACCACACATCGTCATTCTGAGATCACAAAGTTGGATTTTAAGGACCTTTTCAAGTTTTTATACTCATGTGGAAAATCTCCTCTCCTCTCCCCACGATAGGCCGTGGCTCTGAACGTTTTAGCAGGATCTCAGCTCTCACTACATGGCTCAAAAATACCTCCTTTCAGTACAACTTTGGTTTTATTGACAATTTTGGTCTTTTTATGTCCCGCCCCTCTTTTTACCAACGTGATGGTCTCCATATCAACTTCCTCGGCAACCGTTTTTTAAAGAGCAACATCATCTACACAGTTCAGACCCACATTAAGTTCCATTGACCCTCCACCTCCTCACCTGCTCCCTCCCTACACAGCTCTGACTTTTCTGTGCCACACCATATCCCCGTCATCTCCAGTCGCTGTACTCACAGACACTCAACTCACACCTCATCACCCACTGCTGTTTCAATAGACTCAAACAAACCACTTCCAAATTTTCACATTCCCGTAATCTTCAGCAGAGAGCGGCCTCACATACCTCTTCCCATTTCAACCATTAACCCAAATAATCGAATACACAAACCCATAGCTTCACAAAATTTGCCGTTAATCAGCCTTCCTCTACAATAAATTTAGCTCTTCTCAACATCCGCTCTCTGCTGAATAAGTCTTTTATAGTGTCTGACCTGATTGTAGATAATTATGTTGATTGTTTATTTTAACAGAAACATGGCTGGGTCCAGATGCATCAGCTGTTCTCACAGAGGCCTCACCACTTGATTTTAACTTCAAGTTTTCAACTAGGGAGGGTAAAAGGGGAGGTGGCACAGCATCAATATGTAGGAATACTCTAGCCACCGAACCTATTTTATTCAGTAATTTTAATAGTTTGAATGCCATGCAATACTTTTTACTAAGCTCCAAATTGTATGCGTCACAATATACAGACCACCAAAAAAGTGCAGTCTTTTTATAAATTAGGGTTAGGGTTAGTTTAACCGGTGATTTTAATTTGCACATTGACGTTTTAGATCCCATTTCTGTTGAATTTTAAATGTTCTTAACCATATGGATTTTACCCAACACATGACACAGAGGACACACTCTGGACCTGGTCGTCACACATGGCCTGTCTGTGAGTGTGTCCTCTGTTGTGGACTTGGCTGTGTCAGATCACTTCTGTGTGTTTTTTAATATCACTGGTTTTATTCAGTGGGAGACCTCTGTGAGAACTGTGAGGAAGCGTCTTCTTACCCCTGAAGTGGCTGCAAATTTTATTCAGGTTTTAGAAAACACTCCTCCAATTGTTTTACCTGCCCCTTCAGGGGGCCACAGATGAAGGATTGGAGGGGGGTAGTATTCGAGGATTATGCGAGAAATGAAGTGTATCACTGGAATTACCAGGAACAAGATACATCCACCACGGCTCCTAACCAGCGCACATTACGCGCAAGACCTACCGTTACGCACCGACAGAGGGCGAACAAGAGCAATTATGAATCCAGCCTGGAAAGCGACTTTACCTTCGATAGCGACTCAGGAATACTACCCCCCTCCAATCCTTCATCTGTGGCTTTTTACCCCAACGCCAGAGACGGCCACAACAAGCAAGAAGAAAACCCGGAGGGGCAGGCGCGCAACAGCAGTCTGCCGGACGGCGGCCATGGACGCGCAGCTCTCAGCAGACACGGTAGTAAATATTTCATCCAAGCCGCTATCTGAACATCAGACGTCCTTACTCGCTAAGGGTCTGTCATTTGTGCCCCATAACTCTGTAAATGCATTTGGATTAAAGGTGGACCTCTTCAAATGCTTTAGACAAATTAAACTAAGGCATTTCTTTTCCAAATCCGGTCCCTCTCCCAACACACAGCCACTGTTTAAAGCTAAAAGCACCTTTTGTCCCAACACATCCAACGCCTCTATCAACACTTTTTGCAGAATTGTTGAACAGGAAATAAAAAAATGTGTTGACAATCCTTATTACTTTAGACAAAATTTATCAAAAGAAGAAAAGACTGCTCTAAAAGAACTGATAAATGATAAAGACATTGTGATTAAGCCAGCTGATAAAGGGGGTGCTATCTGCATTCAAGACTATGACAAATACAGACAGGAAATTTTAACACAATTGTCAGATTCCCGTGTTTATATGAGGCTGGATAAGGACCCCACAGTGGCCTTTCAGGCTAAACTTCTCTCATAACTCCAACAAGCGAAAGCCCAGCAGTGGATTTCTGATAATGATTTGGGTTCCTATATTGTAAATACCCCATGTGCCCAGTTATATACACCCTTCCTAAAATACATAAATCTTTGATAAACCCTCCGGGGCGACCCATTGTGGCACAAACCAATTCGCTATGGTCTCCTCTTTCTACATATGTTGACCACTTTATCAAGCCCTTTGTACATCAGCTACCAGCTTATATAAGAGACACTACTGACTTTATAGAAAAGTGTTCTGGCTTAAAAGATATACCTGAAAATGCCCTGCTGCTAACTTTGGACATAACCAGCCTCTACACTAACATTCCCCATCAAGAGGGTCTAGAGGCTTTAAAATATTATTTGCTGCTTCACAGTAGTACATCCAGGCCACCTGACCAATTAATTTTGGATCTCACTGAACTGGTCATGAAAAATAATTATTTTTGCTTTGAAAATGTATTCTATTTACAAGTATCAGGTACAAGCATGGGCACAGTGTGTGCACCAAACTACGCAAATTTGTTTGTTGGTTTTTTTGAAAATAAATTTGTGTTTAATATTGACAAAAATCCGTTTGCCAACAAAAATCTTAAATGGTTCAGATACATTGATGATATCTTTTGTATTTTAATGGGAGCCTTCAAGAAGTACATGATTTTGTCACCTTGCTCAACAGTTTTGTACCAAATCTAATCTTTACACCACAATGTAGCACTGAACAAGTAAGCTTTTTAGATATGCTGGTTATGAAATGTAATGGTGCCATCATCACGTCATTGTATAGGAAGGAAACTGATAGAAATACTTTGTTATTAGCATCAAGTTTTCATCCTACACCGCTTAAAAAGAGTCTACCTATTAGTCAATTTACAGACTCAGACGGATTTGTCACTCTAAGGAGGATTTTATCACACAAGCTAAAGACATGAAACACAGGTTCATACAAAGGGGTTATCCGATGACTTGGATTGATAAAGCTTATGATCTTGCCCTTAATAAATCTCGTTCTGACCTGTTAAAAAGACTTAAAAAACAAAAAAAGTTCTCAGTTACCTGCATCACTCAGTATTCCCCTCATTCTGCAGCTGTTAAAGCCATTTTCAAAAACACTGGCACATCCTCGCTTCAGACCCTGAGCTCACTGACATCTTCAAAAACCCTCCACGTTTCGTAAATAGGAGGGGAAAAATTTGCGGGACTACTTAGTCAGGGCCAATGTCAGCCCTAAAGCCACACCCCTTCAAACACTTTTGACCCCTATACCCCATGGGAACTATCGTTGTGGCAATTGTGCTCAGTGCAATAACACTTTCAAAACCAGTTTGTCATGCCCCTGTCTGTGACTCTGCTCTCCTCTCCTCATCCCCCCTCCCTTTGTTTGTGTGGCTGTGTGTGTGTGGGCGGAGAATTGCTGGGAGCTGCTGCTGGGTGGAGACTTCTGTGAGAGGCTGATGAGAAGACTCTCACCTGGGTTCACTTTCCCAATTACCTGCTCTTCAAAGACCCAATTCTCCATCCAGTCTTCGCCAGATATCAGTCAACCAGACGGTGAATTTGGCTCTTCAGTTTGTTAGTTTTTCTGCCTTCGCTTAGTAAATTTTGATTCTATTTTTGCAGACCCTGTTTGCTCCTGCCTGCGCCACACCGCTTGTTTCCTGGACTGCCTCTAAGAGCTCTGCATATTTTTGTTAATAAATTTCTTTACTTGGTCTGTCTTGAGTCTCTTTTGGGTCCTAGCTTTGAGCCACAACAGTATAATCTGGCCAAATGGATCCAACAGACCAAGACCAATTGAAACAAGCGCTGGCTTCTCAAGGTGTTTTAGTCGGCCAACATGACCGCGCCCTACGAGAAGTTACGGAAAGACTTTTGGAATTATCTGCTAACGTCGCCCAGCTGGGTAATCAATTGAGCCAGCTGTCTGTTCAACTTACCGCGCCTCAACCTCAGCCTCAGCCTCAAGCCTCAGCCCCTCCAGCCCAGCCACCTCTGAACTTCAGTCCTCGGGAGCCTCACATCCCCTCACCTGAACGTTACTCCGGGGACCTGGGTTCTTGTGGTCGCTTTCTTCTACAGTGCGCCTTAGTGTTCGACCTACAGCCAACCACCTATGCCACAGATAAGTCCCGTATTGCTTTTCTTCTAAGTTTGTTGTCAGGGAAAGCTTCCCAATGGGCCACTGCAGTTTGGGAGAGTAACTCAGCTATACTACATTCTTACAAAGACTTTACAGAGGAGATGAAGAGAATCTTCGATCACCCATTAAAAGGAAAAGAGGCAGCTAAACGTTTGTTCTCACTTAATCCGGGATCACTATCCGTGGCACAGTATGCAGTTGATTTCCAAATTTTGGCTGCAGAGACTGGGTGGGACGATGAAGCTTTACAAGCAGCTTTTCTTAGGGGATTGTCTGAAAATGTTAAGGACGAGTTAGCAGTTCGTGATGAAACAAACAGTCTTGATGAACTTGTTGCTCTTGCCATACGTCTTGACAATAGACTCAAAGAGAGACGCAGAGAGAGGTCCTCTCGACAATTAACATCTAAGAGTTTCACTTCACCTCAGTTTTCTGCTACTTTGCCCATCTCAACTAGTTCTCCTGTACTTTCCAGCCCTCCCGACCACCTGCCTGCTGAAGAACCTATGCAATTGGGCCGCGCCCACCTCTCTTCTGCTGAACGCCTCCGCCGTCAAAGATCTGGTTTGTGCATGTACTGTGGTCAAGATGGACACTTTATCAGCTCCTGCCCACTACGACCAAAAGAAAAGGCTCATCAGTAAGTGGAGAGATTCTGGTGAGCCAAACTTCCTCTCCTCAGTCCTGCAATTCTGATCGGCTGCAACTTCAGTCTACCATTTTTTGGCAATGTAAGTCCATACCTCTCTTGACTCTGATTGATTCTGGGGCAGATGACAGCTTTATTGATTCCAGTCTAGTTAAGGAACACGAAATTCTCTCTGAACCCCTGGAACCACCTAGAGATGTTAATGCGTTAAACGGGGAACTTTTGGCTCAAGTTACACATCGCACGGTCCCTATTACACTTCTATTACAAGGTAATCACAAGGAGACTATTCAGCCCCTAATTATATCCTCTCCCCATGCTCCTATTGTTCTTGGACTTCCGTGGTTAAAACGTCATAACCCACACATTGATTGGCCTGAGAATAATTTAAGTTGGAGTGTATTTTGTCATTCTCACTGCCTTCAGTCTGCCATTACCTCCGAAAACTCTGTTAAACCCCAATCTAGTCCACCTGATCTTACTTCTGTCCCTAAAGAGTATCATGACTTAGGAGAGGTTTTTAGTAAACAGAAAGCGCTGTCTCTTCCCCACACAGACCATACGATTGCGCTATTGATTTACTTCCTGGAGCTTCTCTACCGTCATCCCGCCTCTACAAGTTGTTTCGTCCTGAAAGGGAGGCCATGGAACTTTATATCAAGGACTCACTAGCTGCTGGACTGATTCGTCCCTCATCCTCTCCTGTAGCCGCTGGGTTTTTCTTTGTCGATAAAAAAGACAAAACCTTGCGACCTTGCATTGATTATCGAGGCTTGAATGAAATAACAGTTAAAAACAAGTATCCCCTCCCCCTCATTGACTCGGCATTTGAACCACTTCACAAGGCCACAGTTTTTTCTAAATTGGATCTAAGAAATGCCTACCATTTAGTCCGCATCCGTAATGGGGATGAATGGAAAACCGCATTTAACACCCCGATTGGTCATTTTGAGTACCTTGTCATGCCATTTGGCCTCACCAATGCACCGGCAGTTTTTCAAGCACTCGTAAACGATATTCTTAGAGACATGCTAAATAAGTTTGTTTTTGTGTACCTTGACGATATACTTATTTTTCTGAGGATATCTCCCAACACATCTCACATGTTCGTCTTGTGCTACAACGTCTTCTCAGCAACAAGCTTTTTGTTAAAGCGGAGAAATGCCAATTTCATGCTGCTTCTGTTAACTTTTAGGTTTTGTGATTGAGCAGGGTCAACTTAAGGCCGATCCCGAGAAGCTCAAAGCGGTGGCAGAGTGGCCTACTCCCGAGTCGCGCAAACAGCTCCAACGATTCCTGGGGTTCGCTAACTTTTATCGTCGCTTCATAAAGGATTATAGCAGGAAGGCAGCTCCCTTGACCCGTCTTACATCTACATCCATTCCATTCAAGTGGTCTACAGAAGCGGAGACCGCCTTCACCACTGTTAAGAGACTCTTCATTTCTGCCCCGGTGCTTTCTCATCCAGATCCCTCAAGGCAGTTTGTAGTCGAGGTCGACGCTTCCGACTCTGGGATTGGAGCAGTCTTATCCCAAAGATCTCCAGAGGACAATAAAATGCATCCTTGTGCCTTTTCTCTCGTAAGCTGTCTCCTGCGGAGAGAAATTATGACATAGGCAACAGGGAGCTTCTGGCTGTGGTGCTTGCACTCAAAGAGTGGAGACACTGGCTGGAGGGAGCTGAGCACCCATTCATTGTTTGGACAGATCATAAAAACTTATCTTACCTCCATTCTGCTAAGAGACTCAATTCCGTCAAGCTAGATGGCGTTGTTCCTGGGAAGGTTTAATTTCACTTTAACTTATCGTCCTGGTTCCCGTAATATTAAACCTGATGCTTTGTCTCGCCAATCAGCTGCAGATGATAGTCAGTCTAAGCCTGAGCTCATTCTTTCTTCTTCCAATCTTGATGAAAATCCTAACTGTTTAATGGGTGCAGTGCACTGGGAGATTGAAAGGATGTTCGCGAGGCTCAACGCACTCACCTGATCCAGGTACGGGACCACCCAATTGTTTGTTTGTTCCTGACCTGGCTCGTTCTCAAGTTTTACAGTGGGCACACTCCTCAAAACTTACCTGCCATCCGGGAGTAGCAAGGACTCTGCCTTTCTTAAGCAACATTTTTGGTGGCCAACTATGAGTCAGGATACTCGTTCCTTGTGTCTGCTTGCTCTGTTTGTGCCGCAGTAAATCCAGTCATCAACCACCAGCTGGACTCTTGCACCCTCTTCCAACCCCTACCAGCCGTGGTCACACATTGCTGTGGACTTGTCACTGGGCTGCCTCCTTCTGCAGGTAACACAGCATACTACAATAATAGACCGGTTTTCCAAAGCTGTGCATTTTCTGCCCCTTCCCAAGTTGCCCACTGCCACTGAGACTGCTTGTTTACTAGTTCAACATGTGTTCAGGCTTCACGGTTTTCCTGCGATATAGTCTCAGACAGAGGCCCCCAATTCACATCCCAAGTCTGGAAGGCCTTTTGCCAGTCCTTGGGCCATCTGTCAGTTTGTCTTCAGGTTATCACCCACAGTCCAACGGCCAGACCGAAAGGGCAAATCAAGACTTGGAATCTGCTTTGCGTTGTGTCACATCCCGTCATCCTTCTTCCTGGAGTTCTCACCTTCCCTGGATTGAATATGCACACAACTCCCTAACCACTTCTGCCACAGGTATGTCGCCATTATGGTTTCTCTTGCTACCAACCGCCACTTTTTCCAGCTCAAGAGCAGGAAGTTGCCGTCCCATCAGTTCAGGTCCATATGAGACGCTGTCGTTCCATCTGGAGGACTGCTCGTGCTGCTCTTCTAAGAACTGTGGCTCGCAACAAACAGATGGCTGACCAGCACCGACGCCAAGCACCTACATATCAACCTGGGCAGAGAGTGTGGCTTTCATCCCGTGACCTTCCTCTTCAGGTAGACTCTCGCAAGTTGGCCCCTAAATATATTGGCCCTTATGTTGTTGACAGGATTATCAACCCGTCTGTGGTCCGCCTGAAGCTTCCTCCCTCTCTGAAGGTCCATCCATCCTTCCATGTTTCATTACTCAAGCCTGTGACTACCTGTCCACTTAGCCCTCCTGCCGAGACCCCCCTCCCGCCCGGTTGGTTGATGGTCATCCAGCTTTCACCGTAAGCCGTATCCTGGATGTCCGCCGTCGTGGTCGAGGTTATCAATATCTCGTCGACTGGGAGGGATACGGTCCGGAGGAGAGATCCTGGGTTTCTCGTCCTTGCATTCTGGATACCTCTCTTCTTCGAGATTTCTACCGTGCCTTCCCGGACAAGCCTGGCAGGGCGTCGGGTGACGCCCGTTAGGGGGGGGTACTGTCATGCCCCTGTCTGTGACTCTGCTCTCCTCTCCTCATCCCCCTCCCTTTGTTTGTGTGGCTGTGTGTGTGTGGGCGGAGAATTGCTGGGAGCTGCTGCTGGGTGGAGACTTCTGTGAGAGGCTGATGAGAAGACTCTCACCTGGGTTCACTTTCCCAATTACCTGCTCTTCAAAGACCCAATTCTCCATCCAGTCTTCGCCAGATTATCAGTCAACCAGACGGTGAATTTTGGCTCCTCAGTTTGTTAGTTTTTTCTGCCTTCGCTTAGTAAATTTTGATTCTATTTTTGCAGACCCTGTTTGCTCCTGCCTGCGCCACACCGCTTGTTTCCTGGACTGCCTCTAAGAGCTCTGCATATTTTTGCTAATAAATTTTCTTTACTTGGTCTGTCTTGAGTCTCTTTTGGTCCTAGCTTTGAGCCACAACACAGTTTTTTTCAACATCCCCATAGTGGGAAGAAAATCCCCATTAAACAGATAATCACTTGTGCATCAACTCATGTGGTCTACTTATTGCGTTGTCCTTGTGGATTGGCGTATGTGGGAAAAACTTCAAGAAAACTGAAACAAAGAATAAGTGAACACAAAAGCACAATTCGCAGAAAATGACAGAGAGTACCCGGTGGCTGCCCCATTTCAATGATGCCACCATG
>CM076409.1:14963430-15101419 GCA_038363315.1 Mugilogobius chulae
TGGGCACACTCCTCAAAACTTACCTGCCATCCGGGAGTAGCAAGGACTCTTGCCTTTCTTAAGCAACATTTTTGGTGGCCAACTATGAGTCAGGATACTCGTTCCTTTGTGTCTGCTTGCTCTGTTTGTGCCCGCAGTAAATCCAGTCATCAACCACCAGCTGGACTCTTGCACCCTCTTCCAACCCCTACCAGGCCGTGGTCACACATTGCTGTGGACTTTGTCACTGGGCTGCCTCCTTCTGCAGGTAACACCACATACTCACCATAATAGACCGGTTTTCCAAAGCTGTGCATTTTCTGCCCCTTCCCAAGTTGCCACTGCCACTGAGACTGCTTGTTTACTAGTTCAACATGTGTTCAGGGCTTCACGGTTTTCCCTGCGATATAGTCTCAGACAGAGGCCCCCAATTCACATCCCAAGTCTGGAAGGCCTTTTGCCAGTCCTTGGGCACATCTGTCAGTTTGTCTTCAGGTTATCACCCACAGTCCAACGGCCAGACCGAAAGGGCAAATCAAGACTTGGAATCTGCTTTGCGTTGTGTCACATCCCGTCATCCTTCTTCCTGGAGTTCTCACCTTCCCTGGATTGAATATGCACACAACTCCCTAACCACTTCTGCCACAGGTATGTCGCCATTTATGGTTTCTCTTGGCTACCAACCGCCACTTTTTCCAGCTCAAGAGCAGGAAGTTGCCGTCCCATCAGTTCAGGTCCATATGAGACGCTGTCGTTCCATCTGGAGGACTGCTCGTGCTGCTCTTCTAAGAACTGTGGCTCGCAACAAACAGATGGCTGACCAGCACCGACGCCAAGCACCTACATATCAACCTGGGCAGAGAGTGTGGCTTTCATCCCGTGACCTTCCTCTTCAGGTAGACTCTCGCAAGTTGGCCCCTAAATATATTGGCCCTTATGTCTGTGGTCCGCCTGAAGCTTCCTCCCTCTCTGAAGGTCCATCCATCCTTCCATGTTTCATTACTCAAGCCTGTGACTACCTGTCCACTTAGCCCTCCTGCCGAGACCCCCCCTCCCGCCCGGTTGGTTGATGGTCATCCAGCTTTCACCGTAAGCCGTATCCTGGATGTCCGCCGTCGTGGTCGAGGTTATCAATATCTCGTCGACTGGGAGGGATACGGTCCGGAGGAGAGATCCTGGGTTTCTCGTCCTTGCATTCTGGATACCTCTCTTCTTCGAGATTTCTACCGTGCCTTCCCGGACAAGCCTGGCAGGGGCGTCGGGTGACGCCCGTTAGGGGGGGGGGGGGTACTGTCATGCCCCTGTCTGTGACTCTGCTCTCCTCTCCTCATCCCCCCTCCCTTTGTTTGTGTGGCTGTGTGTGTGTGGGCGGAGAATTGCTGGGAGCTGCTGCTGGGTGGAGACTTCTGTGAGAGGCTGATGAGAAGACTCTCACCTGGGTTCACTTTCCCAATTACCTGCTCTTCAAAGACCCAATTCTCCATCCAGTCTTCGCCAGATTATCAGTCAACCAGACGGTGAATTTTGGCTCTTCAGTTTGTTAGTTTTTTCTGCCTTCGCTTAGTAAATTTTGATTCTATTTTTGCAGACCCTGTTTGCTCCTGCCTGCGCCACACCGCTTGTTTCCTGGACTGCCTCTAAGAGCTCTGCATATTTTTGCTAATAAATTTTCTTTACTTGGTCTGTCTTGAGTCTCTTTTGGGTCCTAGCTTTGAGCCACAACACAGTTTTTTTCAAACATCCCCATAGTGGGAAGAAAATCCCCATTAAACAGATAATCACTTGTGCATCAACTCATGTGGTCTACTTATTGCGTTGTCCTTGTGGATTGGCGTATGTGGGAAAAACTTCAAGAAAACTGAAACAAAGAATAAGTGAACACAAAAGCACAATTCGCAGAAATGACAGAGAGTACCCGGTGGCTGCCCATTTCAATGATGCCCACCATGATGTTAGTGCTCTTCGCTTTGTTGGTATAGAGTTGGTCCCTCCTCCTGCTAGAGGAGGTGACCATGACAAGCTTCTCAAACAAAGAGAAGCTTATTGGATTGATACATTGCAGACTCTCGCACCAAAAGGACTCAATGATGAACTGATTTTGAATGTATTCTTATAGAAATATGACTCGGTGTGTTGTATATATTTTTAAGTGTACATAGATAATGTTTTGTAGAATATTTGTCCATGAAATGTATTACATCAATATAAGGGGTATGAGAAAATATGGAATTGTATTATCCTGACAATATTATGTAAACTGCAACTTGACACATTTCTGTGCTTTGGTGGGAGCATCCGGTGGCGCAGTCTGCCAGCCACTCCCTATTTAAGATGGCTTCTCATGCTCAAAAAGATATTTGCCTGATGAAGGCCACAGGCCGAAACGTTGCACTGATTTAATGAATTTCACTGGTGTTGCAAGTCCACAGTATGCGAGAGACTTTTCATTCATATGGTAAGTTTAGATACCTGCTCCTCTCAGGTTCATGAAATCACATGTGGTGTGCCTCAAGGTTCCATTTTAGGTCCTGTACTTTTTAACCTGTACATGCTCTCTCTTGGTGGTGTCATCAGGAGACATGGAATCAACTTCCACAGTTATGTTACATCTCCATGTCTCCTGATGACACCAGGCCAATGGATGCTCTTTTTAACTGCATTTTAGACTTTCTCCAGCTTAACCAGGACAAAACTGAGGTTTTAGTCATCGGTCCTGAGGCCCAGAGAGAGAAACTTTTATATTACGTACAAAACAGTCTTTTAATCCATCTCACAAGTAAGAAACCTGGGCGTTATTTTTGACTCTGAGCTGACTTTTATCCCACACATTAAAAATATCACAAAAATAGGTTTTTATCATCTTAAAAACATCGCCAGAGTCCGTCCCATTCTCTCTCGGGCCAACACAGAGACGCTGATGCATGCTTTTATCACCAGTCGTATAGACTATTGTAATGCCTGCTCTCTGGTCTTCCCAAAAAGACTATTTCAGGTTTACAATTATTACAGAATTCAGTAGCTCGTGTCCTGACTAAGACCAGGGGCGACAATTACAGGTTTTAAATCGCTGCATTGGTCCCTGTGTGTTTTAGGATCGATTTTAAAGTTCTTTTACTGTTTTTAAGTGTCTTAATGTCTTGGCTTCTTATCTTTCAGAATGCTTTTATTATGACCCTCGGGACCCTGCGCTCCTCCGCAGCAGCTCCAAGTCACCCAAGGTCAGGACACACACTAGGTCATCCCAAAGTCAGGACACACACTAAGGTCATTGAAGTCATTCCAAAGTCAGGACACACACTCAGGTCATTCCCAAAGTCAGGACACACACTCAGGTCATTCCCAAAGTCAGGACACACACTCAGGTCATTCCCAAGTCAGGACACACTCAGGGCGAGGCGTTTATGGAACAGTCTGCCGGAGGACCTCAGGGCCGCAGAGAACATTCAGGTTTTTAAGAGCAGGCTCAAAACCCATCTTTTTAGCTTAGCTTTTAATTAGTATTTATTGTCTTACATTTATTTATTTAATCTATTTATTTATTTTATTTTATTACTGGTTCTAGATTTTAGTATTTTTAGCTTTTCTTAAGTATATATTTTACACTTTAGTTTTTTAATGCACTGTAAAGCACTTTGTGTTACAATGTTTGTATGAAAAGCGCTTTATAAATAAAGTTTGATTTGGTTTGATTTGATATAGTGACGTGCGGTGAGATTTCCAACTAGTGAGGCACTGTGGATCACACAGATCTAGTTGCTTGTTTTCACTTCAAGATGCCTTTTATTCACTTTGCAGACGTGTATATCAAATAGAAGCATATAACTCATGTGACTATTTTATGTCTACACGCAAAATTAAACTTGAGTAAAAATAAATATTGACGCGAGACTCTTTGCACCTCGGATCACTCACTCATCCATCTGAGCTAAATGACTGATGACGTCACCATGGTGCGGGAGTGTTAATGACTGCTACTATACAACAGTTCTGGACAGAATATTACGGTTTATTTAGGCTTTTGCAGTTAAATATTTGCTCGTGAGGATTTATATACAGTAGTTTCTTATGGCTTTATTTAACTGCACAGTGAATTTTAACACAGACACATTTAAACGTATTACCGTATTTTGGCCGTAGAAAGCCGCCAGATTTGTCTCATAAGCAGAGCTGGACTGTGAGGCAGTTTTGGATTTGCCTCATCTGGGCTTCGTACTAACTCCGTTTACTGTCAAATTAAGTCACTAAAAGCGCTCATGTTTGCATAATATTCTCTTTCTTGACAATTAGAAGTCAAAGCAGTCGAAAAAAGTACGTCTACAAACATATTTCATCACTTTTTGTGAAAAAACAGTGAGTGCACGTGCTGCATGAACGCGCCCTCTTCATTGTGTGTGTGTCTGCGCAGGTCTGAGTGAGGCGAGCCTCAGCGCCGTAGACCTGGAGAGGCTTTGAAATAACATTTAAACCAACCATGCGACAGATATTGACATGACGCACGGTGGACAAGGGGGGCAAACAGGTGAAGGAAGGAGGGGCAAACAGGTGATGGAAGGAGGGGCAAACAGGTGATGAATAAGATGAAGGGTGAAGTGGCTCACCAGATCATGCCTTGGTTGAAGACAAGACTCAGCACATTACCGCTGATGTCGAACTCTCCGTACGATGGCTGGAAGAAGCAGACATTACAATCAGAAATCTTCTCTTCTCAAACAGCTAGTGGTCTGTCGGCTCCACCATCTGTGAATTGTGACCTGAGTCTGAGAGCGGAGTTTGTGTCTGACAGAGTCCGACAGGAGTCAAAGCCAGACGCCTGGATGTGAGCGTGCACGTACACTTCTGTGAGCGCGCACGTACACAGGTAGTTCATGTGAGGTGTATTCATGTAGTAAGTGTATGTGAGCGCGCACGTACACAGGTAGTAGTATAGTGTATGTGAGCGCGCACGTACACAGGTAGTTCATGTGAGTATAGTGTATGTGAGCGCGCACGTACACAGGTTAGTTCATGTGAGTATAAGTGTATGTGAGCGCGCACGTACACAGGTAGTTATGTAGTAGTTCATGTGAGTATAATGTATGTGAGCGCGCACGTACACAGTGTGAGTATAGTGTATGTGAGCGCGCACGTACACAGGTAGTTCATGTGAGTATAGTGTATGTGAGCGCGCACGTACACAGGTGCAGTAGTATGTGTATGTGAGCGCGCACGTACACAGGTAGTTCATGTGAGTATAATGTGAGCGCGCACGACACAGGTAGTTCATGTGAGTATAGTGTAATGTGATAGCGCGCACGTACACAGGTAGTTCATGTGAGTATAGTGTATGTGAGCGCGCACGTACACAGGTAGTTAGTAGTAAGTGTATGTGAGCGCGCACGTACACAGGTAGTTCATGTGAGTATAGTGTATGTGAGCGCGCACGTACACAGGTAGTTCATGTGAGTATAGTGTATGTGAGCGCGCACGTACACAGGTAGTTCATGTGAGTATAGTGTATGTGAGCGCGCACGTACACAGGTTAGTGAGTATAGTGATGTAGCAGTGAGTATAGTGTATGTGAGCGCGCACGTACACAGGTAGTTCATGTGAGTATTATGTGGCACTAACAGTGTTATGTGAGTGCGCGCACGTACACAGGTAGTTCATGTGAGTATAGTGTATGTGAGCGCGCACGTACACAGGTAGTTCATGGAGTATGTGAGGACGTACACAGTATGTGAGTATGTATGTGAGCGCGCACGTACACAGGTAGTTCATGTGAGTATAGTGTATGTGAGCGCGCACGTACACAGGTAGTTCATGTGAGTATAGTGTATGTGAGCGCGCACGTACACAGGTAGTTCATGTGAGTATATGTATGTGAGCGCGCACGTACACAGGTAGTTCATGTGAGTATATGTGAGGGACGTAACAGTAGTATAGTGTATGTGAGCGCGCACGTACACAGGTAGTTCATGTGAGTATAGTGTATGTGAGCGCGCACGTACACAGGTAGTTCATGTGAGTATAGTGTATGTGAGCGCGCACGTACACAGGTAGTTCATGTGAGTATAGTGTATGTGAGCGCGCACGTACACAGGTAGTTCATGTGAGTATAGTGTATGTGAGCGCGCACGTACACAGGTAGTTCATGTGAGTATATGTATGTGAGCGCGCACGTACACAGGTAGTTCATGTGAGTATAGTGTATGTGAGCGCGCACGTACAAAGCCGGCCTCCAGGTCCCAGCACCAGCAGTAGTTGAGGAAGCGCACAATGACAGCTCGGGCAAAGTCTCCGATCAGAATGGTCAGGTAGGTCACCTGGATGTCGGACACGGTCAGCTTCACAATCTCCTGAAACAGTCGAACAGAAAGTCGTGTGAGCGCTCAGGGGTTCAACAGATCACCTGCTATCTGCGCTGTAATCCCAGCTGCATGAAATGAGTGTTCAATGAATGTTCAGCAGCTAACTAATTTTTTGAATAAAATAAAATTATCTTTTTCAATTTTTCACAACAAAAATGTGTCTGTTCCAATTATAAATGTATTGTAAATGGAGCACTATTTGATAAAATCAGACTGCTGTGTACTGTCTGAATCAAATAATATGCCTTGAACTTACCCCTACCGTACACTGACTGCGACTTCAATGCGAGGCGTGACTCGCACGACTCACGCAAGACTTACGCTGGATTTACACAGACTGCGAGGCTGGTGCGGGTCGAGACACGTGCGGGTTTCTTGCTAAGTGCCTGTTACACCAGATGCTGTCAACTGCGGTCCGGTTTCGTCCAAAGCACGTGGAGTCACGTAGATTCCGCGAGAACGCTCGTATAATGAATTGAAAGCCGCACCAGACCGCTGCGGTCTCCGACAAAATAGACTTCATGCGGATTCTTTCCGCAGAGTCGCGCGACTCTCGCACTCGCAGTCGGACATGTCGGAGCACGGTGTAAATCAACGCATTGGTTTTGAGCACTTCTAAGTTCTGCGTGACTCGCATCCAAGTTGCACTTAGTGTAAATCCACTGTTAGAAAGTGCTTAAAACCAATGTGCCCTCGTACACAGACCTCGGTGCAGTGCGAGTCACGTCCGACAGTCGCGCGACTGTGCGGAAAGAATCCGTAGAGGGTCTATTTTTGCCGCAGCTCGCAGCGGTCACGGACGTCATGGCGCATAAACGATCTGTGCCATGGGCCGATGACGTCATCCTCTAGCGCCGTTTGTTTACATGTCGCGGTGAAGAGTGGATCAAGCGCTGAGGTACTAACGCTGTAGCGGCGAAAATAGGTCCTGCGAGCAGTTATATCTTTGACATAATGAGGCAGACCCGAGTTTCACCCGTGATGCTCCTCCGCCAGGCTTTGGATTAAAAACCATGTGGAGCAGCAAAAACAACAGGACACGAGAGACTTCACAACTTTTCTCACCGGGTCATGATGATGCTAACTAAAGGTAAGCGCATTTTCACAAAGTTTGGTGCAGAGTTTCTTCCTTCTTGTGACCAATATTAGCGGTCACAAAGGGCTTGCATGCTAAAGTCGTGAGAAGTTTTTGAAGTATCGCCAGCGTAACTACAGACGCTCTCTCCCTCTTGGCCGATTACCCATGCGCTGACGGATTTGTGAGAGCATAAAACGTTCCTCACCTTTAAGTGGTGAGGAAAATAATAAAATAAAATAAAAATGAGTGAACCACCCAAGCTTAGCCAATCAAAGTGCTGCTTTTGACTTTCTTATGTATTTCAAACAATATACAGCAAAGTGCTGCATTAACAACATACTTTTAGTGTTCTAAATGTGCTTGTGTGGCCAAAAAGTTCCTGGTCTGACTGAAACCTGCCCTAGAGCTGGAGCTTAAAAAGTCCCCATTGCAGCCTGAGTGAGTAGTTCCTGTTCTGTACTAACATAGGGACAGGAACTAAAAAGTGTAAATCGACCTGACTATTGTCAGGTAGTGAAGATTGCGCGTCCTCAAAAGTTGAGTGCTAAACCCCCCAAAAAATAATTTCAGTTAATCAAAATAAGGGTTGCACATCTTCATTAAAAGAACTTCAGGACAGAAATACTCACATAGTTTTTTATTTGGCTATTTCACACAAGTAAATGCTCACGCGTTTCGGCATAAAGCCTTCCTCAGAGCGCTTGAGGAAGGCTTTATGCCGAAACGCGTTAGCGTTTACTTGTGTGAAATAGCCAAATAAAAAGGACTTATCTATTGCTTGGTGTTCTCACAATGCCGACAGCTGTCTCCCAGCACGGGCCCCTGATGACGTCAGCTGGGTCCATGGGAGGGGGCGTGGCTTCAGAGTCGTTCATCAGGCGAGAGTAGTTAGCGTAGTACTCCATCATCATCAAGTTGGACTGGTTCTTTATGTTCTGCTCGCTTTCGATCTGAGCACACCACAGACAGCTCATGGTTAGGGTCAGGTGTTCCTCTGGGTTTTAAAATCAATCTCAACAGTTTTTAAAGCCTGGCTAAAGTTCTTTGCTCACAGATAAAAATTCATAATTGAGCTTTTGGGGTTCCCACTTTTCTCATTTTCTCTCTTTTAGACAAGTCTCTTGTCTAATCAGCCAAAACAGACTCTAAACGTACAGACAAGAACACACTGTGGCCTGTTAATAAATGACTTTTGACTGTACCTCTACATTTTTAAAATCTAATGTCTTTAAAACATTTTTTTGTGAGGGAAAAACAGCAAAAAAAAAGAAAAAAAAGCCAAATCTCGTGTCATTCAGGCCCAGGCTAGCTCTGACACCGCTTCAGCCGCTGCTCCTGCCTGTATATGTCCTGCTCAGTATGATGGATGGAGTCTGAGTGAGAGCTGTGAGAGCAACAACAGACGAAAAGAGAACGTATGATTTGAGTAGAACACATGGTGTACCATGGTGTTGACCTCATCAAACAGGGCCAACAGGAAGGTGTAGAGGTTTCCCAGAAAAAGGGCGAAGATGCGTCCGAGCTGCCACTTGAGGGCGATCCTGGGGTGGTAGTCCTCCAGCTCTGCGATGGTCTCAAACAGAGGAGGACACACCAGGCCCAGCAGAGACATGATCAGCTCCAGCTGCAAACACAGACACAACTGGAGCTTTGTTTCCATAAGATCAGTTCAGAACGGTACAGTACAGTCCTCTGCAGTTTCCACTTCTTCTGCCATCTCATGTACAAGTAAGGCTGAAACCATTCATCGAGTAAATTGTGTAATTCTACAACAAGAAAGCTTTGATTATTAGTTTTTGCCTCCAAGATTCCCTTAATTTGTATATTTAATGGTGCGGAGCGCAGGCGGAACAATGCAGCACTTGTTTCACATAGAACTTGTTCCCGGACACACCGCTGTCACAGCTCCAGCAGAGCAGAGGATTCTAAACTAACAAGTCTGTCTTTGGAGCTTATAATTATGCACATATACGTATATATATAACGTTCACAGTCCATCAGTGTTGGAAAATGGCCCTCAGATAAAATCACTCATACTCGGAGGTTCATACCTCATTCTTCTCGTACCAGCTAGCGTCTGCTTTATCTTTAACTGCTTGGGAGCGCTTGACCACAAAGAAAATGAGGTAACCACTGCCGCCCAGAATGCAGGTGATCAGGAAGTTAGCCAGAACCCTCAAAAAGCGTCGCAGGTGGATGTTCTCGTCCTTCTGGTTCTCCTGCTCGTCCACGATGGACTCCTGAGAAGAGACGACCAGATGATTAGGTTCATTGATAGTCAGGAACATTCAGATTACAATATAATTTAAGAACAATCTGCATGTTGCAGATTCTAGTTTTACAGCTACCTTTCCACCTTTAGAATCTACAGGACTTGGACATGGGACACAGGCCTTGAAACAGTGACTTCTGGTGGGTTTTTGAAACGTCTAAATCAGGATTGAACTACATGCATTTCACTGCAAAAATGGCTGCCTCAAATGAAAGAAGTGTGTTCTGGTAACAGCAGCACTTTTTCTTGATAAATCCACATCTTATGACCTTCTGCCATATTTGCAGCATCTTTACTTGAGAACACATTTGCCTTAACAATGTAAAGAGTAAACAAAACAACAAAACAACCTGATGAATGAGTCTGTAGAGTCAAAAGAGGTTCTAATGAACAGTGTCTGAAGTGTCTGTTGGGAAAATGAGTCTACAGTATGTATAATATTGTCCCGTTTGCTCACTTGCTGAGAGAGTGAGAGAGAGAGGAGAGAGAGTGAGAGAATGGAGGGAGAGAGAGAGAGAGTGGGAGAGAGAGAATGAGTGAGGAGGGAAAGAGAGAGAGGGTGGAGGAACAAGAGAATAAAAAACACCTCACATACTTGAGTTTAAGCGACATCAAACTTTGGGACAGTGAGTGGACTCAGTTTTATCTGGAACAGAAGATGTAAGATTTGCCTGGGATCCAGAACCCACACTTCAGCAAACTGCGAAGAGTGGGTCTGGTCACCACGCCCTCCACCTGCGTTTCAGATCAAATCCACATCGTACCGGCCAATCAGATTAGCTTATTAGCATGACGCAGATGAAACAAAGAAGCTGATTGGTCGTCTGTCATTTAGACCAAAATCTAACTTCACTCACCTCACATTCAAATCCTTTTTTGCTTCGCTCATTGATTCTGCAGAAATCCGCGATGTTTTTCAGTTCCATGTGAGATTTCTTTCATGTATTTTTTCGTCGGGAGCAGCCATGTTGGTTTTCACACAGCGAAAGATGCGTGTCTCTGATTGGCTAATTAATCTGTCAATCATGGCTACAGAAGTCTCGGCTCACAGCTTTCCTTTTTATCTGTGCATATGACTGAAATGCTTCGTCTGCACTCTTTATTTCTTTAATTCTTTGAAAGTACATTTTATGCTGATTATTGAAATTTTTATTAACGCTGTTTTGTTTTTGTATCGTAATTTTGATCGATCAATCAATCAATCAAACTTTATTTATAAAGCGCTTTTTACAAACCAGGCTCACTCCAGATGGATCTGTGTTGAACTACGATTTGAGTTTTTCCACAGTCTCCATCTGGGACTTGACTCGCTGAAAGTGTTCGAGAAAAGGTGGGATGTTTAGTGAAATACTATGAGTTAATTGGGTGAGCGGCCGACCTTATCTGTGCTTAGCCAATCACAGCAACTACTGGTAATGGTGTATCTAATGTCCACAAGGGATAGAACAAGTGTCACACATACGGCTCTTCTTTCAAAAAGAAATTACTCTGTATTTCTGCTAAAACCGCATCAAAAGCAGCAGAAACACGAACATCCACGAGGGCAGCCATCTTTGTTTAGCTTGAATTAGACTCCGTGGCGGTGCTGGGGCGCTTACAACCAATGTTAGCCCGCTCTGCTACAATGTGATTGGGCCTCAAAACCACACTGCTGTGATGTGAGTGGGCCGAATTCGAAATACTGCTGTTTCGGACTTTCAAACCAATCAGGCGGCTGGAAGGCCAGATGGTTTATTTCGTGTTTGAGAATTCACAAATATCGCGAGATAAACCATCTGGCTGGCACGCTACTGGATAAACTGGCAGAATGTTTGCTAGCTTCGCTGTGATAGGTAGACAGACTTACCTTGAAGCTGGTGGTGATGGAAGCGTACTTGTTATCAGCTGTCTCTGCGTTTCCGATCAGGTAATCCCAGCTGGTGAACATCTTCCAGGCGAAGGTGAACTCTCCCTCCTCGCCATCGCCTCCGCCCACGTCCGCGTTCTTCGCCATCCTACAGAGACACCAACACAGGCCGTCCAGCAGCTCCCGCACAAGAGCCACATTGTGATATACAGTGCCTTGCAAGTATTCAACCCCCTTGAACTTTTCTACATTTTCTCTTATTATGACCACAAAAATCAAACATATTTCACTGAAACTTTGTGTGAAAGACCAACACTAAGTTGCACACAATTGTGAAGTGGAAGGACAGTCATACATGATATATATATATATATTTTTTTTACAAATTAAAACCTGAAAAGTAGGTGTGCAAAATTATCCAACCCCCTTTTCTTCTGAGTGCAACACATTGCTTTTAGAGGCTTTAGAAGGTTCCAATGTTGACCTAACAAATAAATAGAGTCCACCTGTGTGTAATCTACTCTCAGTGTAAATGTAGCCGTTCTGTAAAAACCTCAGAGGTTTGTTTGTGAGTATTGGGGAGCGGTCAGCACCATGAAGTCCAAAGAACACACCACACAGGTCAGGGAT
The DNA here is from genome assembly GCA_038363315.1 of Mugilogobius chulae. Lineage (NCBI taxonomy): Eukaryota > Metazoa > Chordata > Actinopteri > Gobiiformes > Gobiidae > Mugilogobius > Mugilogobius chulae. Next base: position 14,975,583 of record CM076409.1, read on the forward strand.
AAAGCTGTGGAGAAGTAAAAAGCAGGATTGGAAGGAGTATGGCACAACTGCAAATCTACCAAGACCAGGCCATACACTTAAACTTACAGTCTGAACAAGGAGAGAACTGGTCAAAGATGTAGCCAAGAGGTCCCCGGTGACTCTGGAGAAACTGCAAAGATCTACAGCTCAGGTTAGAGAATCTGTCAAAGGTACAACTTTTAGTTCTGCACTACACAAATCTGGCCTTTATGGAAGAAAGCCTTTGCTGAAAGAAAGCCATAAGAAATCCCGTTTTCACTTTGCCAAAAGCCATGTGGGGGACACAGTAACCATGTGGAGGAAGATGCTCTGGTCAGATGAGACCAAAATTGAACTTTTTGGCCAAAATGCAAAACGCTATGTGTGGCAGAAACCTAACACTGCTCATGACTCTGAATACACCATCCACACAATCAAAAATACAAGTGCCAGCATTATTTTCTGCACATGCTTTTCTTCAGCAGGGACAGGGAATATGGTCAGAGTTGATGGAAAGATGGGTGGAGCCAAATACAGGGCAATATTGGAAGAAAACCTATTGGAGTCTGAAAACACTTGAGACTGGGGCGGAGGTTTATCTTTCAACAGGACAACGACCCCAAACATAAAGCCAAGGCTACATTGGAATGGTTTAAAACAAAACATATTCATGTCTTAGAATGACCCAGACAAAGCCCAGACCTAAATCCAATCGAGAATCTGTGGCAAGATCTGAAAACTGCTGTTCACAAACACACTCCATCTAATCTGACTGAGCTGGAGCTATTATGCAAAGAAAAATGGGCAAAAAAGTCAGTCTCAAGATGTGGAAAGCTGGTAGAAACATACCCAAAGAGACTTGCAGCTGTAATTGCAGCAAAAGGCGGTTCCACAAAATATTGACTCAGAGGGTGTGAATAATTTTGCACGCCTACTTTTCAGGTTTTAATTTGTAAAAAAAATCATGTATGACTGTCCTTCCACTTCACAATTGTGTGCAACTTAGTGTTGGTCTTTCACACAAAGTTTCAGTGAAATATGTTTGATTTTTGTGGTCATAATAAGAGAAAATGTAGGAAAGTTGCACAGAAAATCTGCCTGTAAGGATGCATTTTAAAGACTACGGCAGCACTACAGCCCATCACAGACTGACAAAACATCAAGTGGAGGAACTGACTCGGACTGACAGTTACACTTCTTTTTTTCCTATCAAAACATCTCGCGTCTGACCTGACCAGCCCATAGAGATGATAAAGACAAACATATACAGTATGACCAACTTTGTTTAGGTGGAGTTGTTCTATGAGCTGTGTTCTGATGTTGACTTCCTCATAGAGACACAGAGACAGCAGCTGTAGTTGCTTCTCTCCTCTCTCTCCCAGTGTGTTAACACTATGCTCTCCACTAGGATGTCCCGATCCGATCACGTGATCGGAAATCGGCCCCGATCTCGTGGTTTCAGACTCGATCGGAATCGGACGCTATCTCCCGATCAGGACTCGGAAATATTTATTCTCATTACTTACTTTAACATCATATCTAGTTACGCGTGGCACAGTGACCCTCAAAGCAGTAGCAGCGCGTAACTGCAGCAGCACGTCATATACGGCCGTCATACGCGCAGGAGTCGCTCATAATGGAATCAAGTTTGATTTGGTTCTAACAATTTACAGCAGCGGTGTGAGACGCTCGTCTGACGGCCGTCATACGCTACACGTCCCTCAATAGATCAGACTTCTATTATTATTATCAGCGTCAACGGCGCGTCTCCCGGACTTTTCAGCAGGAAAAACACAAGAAAAAGCCGCGCAGAGACAAAATAAAGTTCCGATGCTCTTTCAAAATACGTCAACTACAAAGATTACAACCATTAAAGCAACATGTACCGAGCCCAGAAGCTCCGTGAACGACCGTAAACATCGCAAACTTTCCGACTTCAAACACAAACTTTAAATCACGTCCTTACGAGACTCTTTTCTCCATAAATATGAGTCGGACTGCTTTAAACCGCACATTATTTTACAGCTGAACTTGTAACGAACGTGTTTGTGAAGACAGCGCTGTTCCTTCTGTTCACAATCGCTTTATATGAGCCGTTTAGTCCTACCTGGGTCTATTTTCTTTCTTTGGCTTCTCTCCAGCGGCTGCTCGGTGCTGCGCGTGCCTGTTTGGGTGCTAAGGCGCGTGCACGTGTATGAGAGAGAGCGAGAGGTTGCCTGAATCCTACACTGTTAATTGCGGGACGGGGTGAAAAATAGAAGAAAAATTAAGATTCTTAGTACAACGTGAAGTAGGCAAAGAGATGTTGGTTTTCATCAAGAAAAACGTAATTTTTCTGTAAAATGAAAGCTGGAGAGTGCAGTGCAGTTCTTAAAAACACATTACTTGCCTTACTTGAAAACACTGTGGCACTTTTGTTTCTTATGCCTGCTGGATATTTTAAGTTGATGCTGTTTTTTCATGTTAGACCTTTTTAATTTAATATTTACTGTTGCACTGCAAGTGAAGAATTTATGCATTATTTGATTGTTCAAGCTACGTCACAGAAGTCAAATGTTAGTGCTAAATGTTAAAAAGGTAAACAAAATAAAAAATAAAAGTCATCTGGGTTTGTTTACTTTAACATTTAATGTTTTATAAAAGTATCGGATCGGGACTCGGTATCGGCAGATCATCAAAATCAAATGACTCGGACTCGGACTCGGGGCCAAAAAAACCTGATCGGGACATCCCTACTCTCCACCAAGCAACTTGCTCGCCAAGGGCGCGCGCCTCTCGCTCACGCGTGCGGTCTGTTTGTACCAAGCCACTGGTTCCTCTAACAACCGCTCTCGTACTGGTCACCCCTGTGTAACGACCGCTGCACAAGACCGGGCCAACCGGCTGGTCCTCAGTCGAGACCATTGGGACACACCATAGGCCAGTGTCTCCAGAACCATCCGTAATCGCCTCTGCGTCGATGCTATTCCACCATATGGGCCATATGTTGGATCAGTGCTTAGAGCTCGGGTCGAATGGTGCACTCACATCGTCGTTGGACTTTGCAAAGTTGGTCCCAAGTTGTGTTCAGGGACGAAAAATGTTCCAGTGCTTCAGAGCAGATGGCCGAGATCAGGTGTACAGGAGACGTTGGGAGAGGCTGAACCTTGTGTGGCCAAGTGAACCGGGATGGTCCCAGTGTCATGGTTTGGGCAGACATGTCGGTAAGTCACCGGACAGACCTGGTTTTCATCGAAGGAAACCTCAATGGTCTCTGTTATTGGGATGAGACCCTGAGGCCTGTGGTGCTCTCTTTACTGGACAAAGTTAGGTCGGGAGCTCTGTTCCATGTAAGTCCGGAATCATGGCTGGAGTCACATGATCCCATTAAAAATGTCTGGAATCTGACGTGAGCATCCTATCGAAACTCAGCAGCACTGGTGGAAGAATGGGCGGCAATTCCACAAGATCCAGGTTGTCAAGGGCCAACGGGGGTAAGTGAACTATCGACAGTCTGATGAAACTCTGTCACTTTTGGTTTTAGAGTTGCTCTATTGTTTGGTTGTGTTATTGGACTGAAAATGTGTAAACGCCACAAGAGTTGGTCAGAGGATTAGAAATGGATGTAGAGTTCATATGAAACAGGCGGATCTCAAAATTAACATTATTCTAGCCCCGAAAAACTCTGAAAACTGAGTGTTGTGTTTATTTTTTCCTTGAGTGTAGATCCGTCTCAAACTGGTATGTCCACTGCAAAATATACTTTGCTTAAAATGACTTGAATTCAGAATTGAAATCCAGATTTAAGTCATTTTGTCTTGATAAGATTTAGATGTAAAACATAATTTAGATTCTTGCATTGTTTTTAAGGCATTTCTCATGTTGTTCTAGGAGAATTTGATTTAAAGAAGGCAAACAAAAATTAGCTCAAAGCAAGAAGACCGAAACAGTTTGAAACAAGGACAATGTGAGGTTTTCACACAGTAAATCCTTCTTGTTTAGGATTTGGGTTTAACTTAACCCTTTAAGTACCAAAGGAGTCATTGTGAGCTCCATTAGACTCCAGATTCTCAGTTTCAGTTGATTAAAAAACTCTGAATCTGTGGTTTAGAAAATAACACTGAAATATCTCAGTTTGGATGGTCATGGATAAAAATCATAGTCTTTAACTTCACTGGACTGGATTTCTGGCACCAATACAGCACCTCTAAAAGCAAAAAGACAAAACATGTAGCTCAAGATAAGAATTTAAGATTAAAATAAGAAAAAATATGATATAAACCTGGATCCCACAAAGGGAAAATTGCAGTAAAGAACAGCAAGGGAACAGAGACATCAGGCTCAGTTGGTTGTAATGCAGGACGTCTATATACATGTATACCAGTGGCGGCTGGTCAATAGGGGGCGCAAGTGCACCACACTCCCTGATTTGATCCTGAAAAATAACGAAAAGAAGCTTCGAATATATTCCTATGTTAGTTTAAAAGAGTGGCTGAAATCTATGGGGTTTTCCCATTGGGGCACGAGGCATTAGCGAACACTTAAGAGAGCGATGGGAAGACCTGAAGTTCTCGTGCTAGACCCCATTAGTTTATAGAGGGGTTTGTGGTCGACGTCACTCTCTGCCCTACTGCACGTGCGTCATGCAGAAAGAGCTCATCTCCATTTGTTTACACTGGGAAACTTGTTCGAATTAAACGACGAAACGGGACGACACCGAGGTGCTTTCATCAGGTATGAACCGGTATGATAGACGTCTGTCCCCTGAAGCTTGAGACAGCGTTTTTCTCGCCATTTTTCTCACTTACCTGAATGTAACTTCTAAGGGTCGGAGGATCAGATTTCATCCATAAATGTTAGCTTAGCAGCATAGCTTTTTTTTCGCAAAGTGATAACTCTTGACTAGGGATGGGTATCGATAAGATTTTAGCGATATCAATGCCATTATCGATTCCTCTTATCGATCCGATTCATTATTGATTCTCTTATTGATTCTTAAAATGATGTGTTTTATGTATCTAGTTTAAAACAATGTATTTTAACTAAATTTAATGCATTTAGACAATGATGTGGACTATACATGTATTATGATGATTACTAATTAAATATAAGTTAAATGAAGAGCAGAAATAATAATTCAGGCTTAATTTCAAAGCTAGAGGCATAAACGACTTTGATATTGATAACACTAATAATGCTATGTAAGGGTGTAACTTTGGCCACGTGAAGTCCTGGTTCTACACACATCACACTCTCCCTGAGCTCACCAGGCCTTTCTCTTTCTCCATATCCCTCAAACTGTGCTACTGTAGTTGTTTGATCCAGAAAGTCCGCTCCGGGTGACGGTCTGCGCTTCGAGAAGGCGGAACAGCGCGCTCCAGTCCGAGGCAAAGGCTCAGTGTCTCCTGGACCAGACCAGACCGTGTGCGCTAGTCAGGACGCAGGCACAGCACAACGGACTGTCCGTGTACGCTAAGTAGGGGGTACAATTCGCTTTGAGATCGATAACTCGTGCGCTCCGAGGCGCGGACACAGCTGACAGTTGTGGGACGTCATCAGAGGAGACGGAGGAAAGAGAGAAAATGAGAGAGAGGTCGCCCAGGCTCGAAGAAAACACACACAAAGTGCGCATTAGGAGCGCGGAAAGAAAGAGTTTATATGCCGGTAGATACACATTAACGGTGGAAGCTTACCTCTGCTGTCACGGCGCTAGTGTGTGAGCCGCATGTGCGCCACATGTACATGCCGTATTGTCACCATTTCTTCTTTTGTTTCCTGTGCGCGCTGTGCGTAAACGCGCTGTCGAGAATTGGTGAGAGGCTTAGGCTTTGCCAAAGCTAAAACATGTGGTTGTCATGAAACCGAATTTAACAGCCCAGCGTGAGGTTGAAGTTCACGCAGCATTTAAAGGCACAGCGGCCCAAAGCGGCATCGATAAGAAGAATCGATAAGAGAGGAGACAAACAATTCCAGTGGGTTGCTAAAAATAGAACCAGTTCCCAAGTAGAACCAGTTCTCGATACCCATCCCTACTCTTGACGTTAGCTGACAACGGAGCTTTTTTGACTTGTTTCCACTGTTTGTGTCTATGTGCGGAGGCTCTTTCTGCAGGATGGGTGCGTGCGCATTGCCCGTAGTTATAAACAAAAAATCCCTCTATAGCTCAGCTTTATTCTCGTTGTAGGTAAATGTCCCTGGGAAAGTCTCTTCCTGCCACAGACTTCTCTGTCATGGTTCAACATGTGACCAATGAAAACCAATGAACATTTACTCTGATGTGTCCCACTGACTCCATTTGACTTTAACAGTCACAATGAGACTAAAGAATGACTTATCGTTGCTCTAATGCTACAAGTACTTATTTAGTCTAAAAAACAAACTTTTCCACAAAATTTGTGACTGACCAATCAGGATTCAGTATGACCGACATGTTTTCCTATGCTAGCGCAGCGGAGCACCGGAGGATAAACATTACATTAGCATATTGTTTCTTTTGTCTAAACTTGTGGAGCTGTTGATCCAGTTGGACTTGGATCTGGATTAGTTTCATTTCACTTTTGGAGAAACAAACAGGAGCAAGAGGAGAAAAGGTCAGACATTTATCTGAGCAGCTAAAGCCCTTCTGCTAACGAAGTTAGTATGTGTAAAAGAAAAAAAGAGCTCATGGTTAATTCAAAAGACTCTCATGATGATGATGTGTGTGGGTGGGTGCTTGTTGCTGTGTGTTATGTGTGTCTGTTTCCATGTGCTCCTGTTGTTATCTGCACATGGTGCTGATGGGCCGTGAAGCTGCGTATGAAACTCCCTCCTATAGGTGTGTATACATACAGTATACACACCTAACCTACATATACATATTAGGAATGAGATGATTCACTAAAGTCACGATTCGATTCAGTTTTCAATTTTGCTGTCACGATTTTCAATTTTGTTCCATTTTGTTAGTTTATCTAGATCAGGGGTGTCCAAACTTTTTTCACAGTGGGCCACATTTTGAAACTTATATGGAGTGGAGGGCCATTTGATACACAGCTGTGACGTGAAGCATTAAATTTTACTTTTAATTTTAGGTTTCAAAAGCATCAGAATGTTTGGTATTTCAATTATGACTGAAGAAATACTCAAACTTGACATTAAAAACTATACTTTTTGCTATTTGGGCCAATCTAGCAAAAAGTCTGAGGGCCAAAAAATGTTTTCCCAAGGGCCGCATTTGGCCCCCGGGCCGCACTTTGGACATGCCTGATCTAGATTAACATTTTTTTATTACCTTTAGACACCAAATAAATCATAATTACATGTAAAGAAAGCCAAGTGTCAGAACTTGTGTGTTTGATCAACATTTGAACAGTAATATTTAGTGTCCATGTTTAGAGGTCCAGACATCAGTTGTTATTGCAACATTATAAAGCAGATTCAGTCAGGTGTGACACAAGTTCATGGTTTGTTTTCGTGGCTATGCTTGTATTATTGTGTGCATTATACAACTACAGAATGTGTGTAAGTCTGAGCTACATAAGCAAAACTGATCCTGATGTGGCCTTTCGATTTGATCGCTTCATACTTCGATTGATTTTTACATACGTATATATACATGTCAGAAAGACGGAGGGGGGACCATCGTTAGTTCTGTGTTTCTGTCTGTGTATTATTAGTTGTTGCCACACCCCTCTGCTGCCGCTAAGCTTCGCCATTTTGTTGTCCGTTATGTGTATCAAAATAAGTACTTTTCGTTGTGTTAACCGTTGTGCATAGATCAGGGCCGCGATTGCACACCCGTTAGTTAGTCGAAGTAACTTAGTTCTATGAAACCCCACTGTATTTTCTTTATGTTTTCTTTGAGTGTATGTTACTAAATCAATGTTGTACTTTTCTGTTATAAACCACATTCATTCTCTGTCCGAAATCTGCTCATAGTGCTCCCACCTTTAATGAACCACTATCCATTCTTCACAATACATACAGTATATATATATATATATATATATATATATATATATATATATATATATATATATATATATATATATATATATATATATATATACACACACACTCAACAAAAATATAAATGCAACACTTTTGTTTTTGCTCCCATTTTTCATGAGATGGACTTAAAGATCTAAAATTCATTCCAGATACACAATATCTGTCTAAATGTGTGATAGTGGGCACTTCTGCTTTGCTGAGATAATCCATCCCACCTCACAGGTGTGCCACATCAAGATGCTGATCTGACATCATGATTAGTGCACAGGTGTACCTTATACTGCCCACAATAAAAGGACACCCTGAAATGTGCATTTTGTTTTTGCTTTCTTGGCGGTCTGGGGACTCAGAACCAGTCAGTATCTGGTGTGACCACCATTTGCCTCATGCAGTGCAACACATCTTCTTCGCATAGAGTTTATCAGATTGTCTATTGTGGCCTGTGGAATGTTGGTCCACTCCTCTTCAATGGCTGTGCGAAGTTGCTGGATATTAGTGGGAACTGGTGCACGCTGTCGTATACGCCGGTCAAGCACATCCCAAACATGTTCAATGGGTGACATGTCCGGTGAGTATGCTGGCCATGCAAGAACTGGGACATTTTCAGCTTCCTTGCAACATGGGGCCGTGCATTATCTTGCTGAAACATGAGGTAATGTTCATGGATGTATGGCACAACAATGGGCCTCAGGATCTCATCACGGTATCTCTGTGCATTCAAAATGCCATCAATAAAATGCACCTGTGTTGTTCGTCCATAACAGATGCCTGCCCATACCATAACCCCACCACCACCATGGGCCACTCGATCCACAACATTGACATCAGCAAAGCGCTCACCCACACGACGCCACACACGCTGTCTGCCATCTGAACTGAACAATGTAAACCGAGATTCATCCGTGAAGAGAACACCTCTCCAACGTGCTAAACGCCATCGAATGTGAGCATTTGCCCACTCAAGTCTGTTACGGCGACGATCTGGAGTCAGGTTAAGACCCAGATGAGGACGACGAGCATGCAGTTGAGCTTCCCTGAGACGGTTTCTGACAGTTAGTGCAGAAATTGTTTGGTTATGCAAACCAATTGTTTCAGCAGCTGTCTGAGTGGCTGGTCTCAGATGATCTCGGAGGTGAACCTGCTGGATGTGGAGGTCCTGGGCTGGTGTGGTTACTCGTGGTCTGCGGTTGTGAGGCCGGTTAGATGTACTGCCATATTCTCTGAAACGCCTTTGGAGACGGCTTATGGTGGAGAAATGAACATTCAATGCACGAGCAACAGATCTGGTTGACATTCCTGCTGTCAGTATGCCAATTGCATGCTCCCTCAATGCTTGTGGCATCTGTGGCATTTTGCTGTGAGACAAAACTGCACACAACACATTTCAGGGTGTCCTTTTATTGTGGGCAGTATAAGGTACACCTGTGCACTAATCATGATGTCAGATCAGTATCTTGATGTGGCACACCTGTGAGGTGGGATGGATTATCTCAGCAAAGCAGAAGTGCTCACTATCACACATTTAGACAGATTTGTGAACAGTGTTTGAGAGAAATGGTAATATTGTGTATCTGGAATGAATTTTAGATCTTCAAGTCCATCTCATGAAAAATGGGAGCAAAAACAAAAGTGTTGCGTTTATATTTTTGTTGAGTGTATATATATATATATATATATATATATATATATATAGTATATGGGAGAGTGAACTCACGTTCGGATGACCACCATGAGGCTGTATCCAAAAGTGCCGATGCCCACCAGGAGGTAAGACAGAGGCTGCCTGAACTTGAGCAGCCCGATGGTTCTCTGGTTGTTGTAGTATCCATAAAACAGCACTGAGTACTTGCAGTAGCCCTGGAACACAGAGCAGGATTTGTGTTCAATCTGAAAAATGATTTCTACTGTTTCTACTGTTCTTGGCCTTCTAACTTGTTCTTGCACCTTTACTTTGACATCTCATGTTTTAGAATTCAAAAAATGTGTCTGCCAAAAGCACACACTTCACAGGTCTGTGTAGCTCGAGAGCAGCCCAGACAAGTCCAAAAGTCGAAGAGACAGGTATGTAACTAATGTGGCCGAAGGGAAGTAACGCCTGAACACTGGAGAAGCCTGACACGCTTCACTCTCCCCAAAACAAACCCCAAAGTCCAAATGGTTAGACCAACTTCATAAAGTTGTTGCTTTTTTTGGCTTCATTTTACAGGCGTGTCACATCTATCCCAAAATTAAACCTCAAATAATACATGTAAGACACTTTTCAGATTTATTATTTTGGAGAAACGCCAAAAAATAGAGCAATTCTGTCAGGCCTTTTTGCTCATTTTAAACAATATTCTCAGCTCCACTAAAAACTTGGACTGGACTCATGACATGTTGAACAACAAAAGAGACCTACAAGTGTCTACTTTCATTTAAAAAAATACAATTTTGGTAACACTTTACAATAACTACACCTTATTTCGCATTAATAAAGCATTGATAAAGGATTAGTTAACCATTTACAAATATTTTGTTAATCATTTATAAAGGTTAACTAATCATTTATAAAGGCTTAATATCATATATCTATTAAGCATTGACAAAGCATTTAACCTAAATAAAAATACTAAATATTAATAAAACATTAATAGCAATACCTTACTAAACATATATAAATGTTTATTGAATTGATCAATTAGGCCTTTACCAAGTATCAAATACTTTCTTTTTAACCAAACACGACTATTTTTATTATTTATAATAGACCATTAATTGATACTTTACAAATCCTTTATAGAGTCAAATTATCCCTTATAAAGCAGCTATTAAGTGCTAATAATGGATTTGGTGTGAGCTCATCTAAAGTGTGAACTACTTATGCTTTATAACTTACTTATAAATGTAAATGATAAACATTATATCCATGTTTGCCAATTCTTTTTAAACATTTCTAATGAGTTGTTTTTGTTAAGAGTGGGGAAAAAACATCTTCCATATGTAGCCCAGTGGTAAATTTGGGTATTACCAGGTAACAAGTGATGATAGGTTTGTTTAACTTTTCACGACACACAAGTAGGTCACACAAAAAATAATATACTGTAAATAAACGTTTATTTACTTTAGCAACAGTGACACATTATTTTGCACTATTTATCCAGGATATGTATTTTTGGATGTAGATGTAAAAGCTCGAATTATATTATCTAGTTTAAATAATATCTTTAGAGGTTTTTGTTTTTGCCTCGCCTCTGTTTACTTTTAACTGTTCTTATATTACTACGTTTCATTGGTCATTTTTGTGTTCACTCTGTATAGTCGATTGTGATTGGCCGTTGTTATGCATTGCGTGAGTACACGTGACCTTGCGTGTGTTTACGCGCTGGAACTTTCTACACTTCCTTCTCTTTCTGCTGCACCTGCTTGGAGCGCGGGAGACTCACACTTAACGGAGAAAAAAAAGACTCTTTAAAAGCCGAGGACTCGATAATTCTGAGCGAGGAAGCTCAGTTGAGGACCGCGGACTCGTTTACTTTGTGAGCAGAGAAGTTGCGAGTGAGATCGGAGTCCGGAGGCCGGAGTCGGAGCGGGAGCCGCGAGGGAAAGAGGCGGCGTCTGCGTGCACCACGCCGGGTGTAACCCACAGACGGAGCCGCCCGGTACATCGCGCCGCGCTCAAGACTCCGGATCCGATGAATTTCAACGCACTCAATGTTTTGCAAGTGAGATTTCAACGCTCTCAATGTTTTGCAAGAAACTTTCCAGGCCTGCAACGTTTTTATTTTTTGAATTGAGGTTCATTACCTTGAGTAAACTTGACTAAAAGTCTGAGAAATTCCAGCATCTTCTAAAAAACATTCGAAAACCATTACGCGCGCTTTGAGTTCCATTGTTCTGCTGTGCTGTGTCTTCTTGGTTGTTTGGGGAGAAAAGCTAAGGGGAAAGGCAGTATTTGGGAAATGTGTGATTAATCCAGATTAAAGCTGTGGTCCTAATTTTAAAAGTGTAAAGGTTTTGCCATTTAAAGGGGACTGTGCTACATATTTTTGGGGGATCTTTTGTGTTATCTATTTTTGGTACCTAATAGGCTCTGTGCACGGATTTCAGTTGGCTGTGTACGTTCAAAATAGCTAACTTCTGTATGTACGACCTCTTCCTGTTAGCGTTAGCATTTAGACACATTATGTCTCTTTTTAAACACACAAGTGTCTCTGATGAAATATTCCTCTGATATGTAAAGTCTTTAACATGTTTTCTGTAACATTCACCACAACTGTCTGATCTAAAGAATATTTATTCGTTTTAAACTGATGTAGTGAAAACCTCATAGAAAAAAACAAATAAATCCTCTTTGCATGTGATTTTTGATACTTTTCATGGATGTTTTATTTGATTGTTAACTTTAAATAAAATATAAAGATGTATCTGTGTATTTGTACATGATTATTATATTGTTTAAAACTTCTATGTGTATTTTACCTGATTTTTGTTGGTTTCGTTTGCCATATTCATTGTCATTCCATAAGTACTTTACGAAAACATGTATAAGGCATTATGTGTCCACACTTTAGAAGAGCTCACTCCAATCACCTTATTAACAGTTAGTAGATGCTTTATAACTGACAATTGTGTTTTACAAAGATTTTATAAAGCGTCAACTGACTGTTATTTTAAAATGAATTGGCAAACATGGGATATGTTTATCATTTACATTTATAAGTAAGTTATAAAGCATAAGTAGTTCACACTTTAGATGAGCTCACACCAAATCCATTATTAGCACTTAATAGCTGCTTTATAAGGATAATTTGACTCTATAAAGGATTTGTAAAGTATCAATTAATGGTCTATTATAAATAATAAAAATAGTCGTGTTTGGTTAAAAAGAAAGTATTTGATACTTGGTAAAGGCCTAATTGATCAATTCAATAAACATTTATATATGTTTAGTAAGGTATTGCTATTAATGTTTTATTAATATTTAGTATTTTTATTTAGGTTAAATGCTTTGTCAATGCTTAATAGATATATGATATTAAGCCTTTATAAATGATTAGTTAACCTTTATAAATGATTAACAAATTATTTGTAAATGGTTAACTAATCCTTTATTAATGCTTTATTAATGCGAAATAAGGTGTAGTTATTGTAAAGTGTTACCACAATTTCTTCTACAGTCATCTTCCCTTTTTATAAGTATTTCAAATTCCTTGTTTTGTAGAGTTCAGCAAAGTTTGTAGAGACAAAGTTTGACGATAATGTTCTTTTTCTAAAACAAACCTTGTGCCAGTGTTGTTTTCCTCTGTTCTATTTTTGGGTGAAAGAATTTGAGCCACTGCAATGAAATAATGTCTAAAACAATGATTTAAACAACGAGGACGAGTGTCTTTTTCACCTTTAAGCCAACAAACGCTGTTCCAGACGTTTTCTACTTTCTGATGCAGATTCTATAGATTCAGCCTCTTTCATGGGGCAGAGATTAGGTTGAACCTCCAAACTTACTCTGACACTTTGGTTTTCTTATCCTTTTCTTCTGGTTGTCTGAGACTCTTCTCCAGCATTGTGCTTTTTTCAGTTTAAAGATCAAATATCTGCTCTAAACTCACTCAACAATGTTTTTAGTCTAAGATGTTTGCTTGTAATCTGTTTGAAAAGAAAGTTATATTTAGTCATGTGACCTTCCCCCTCTGCTGGTGAATCTGTGAAACTACATCATGTATTTGACTGTAGACAACGTGCACATCAGAGAGAACCACATCGTCACAGAGAATAAAAGTCTTTTAAAGTTGTCCTAAGATTATAATGGATCTTTGTGTTTTTTAACAAAAAGTGGATTGTAAACGCAGACAGAAAGCTCTCCCAATCACATGAGTAAGTATTGTAATTGTCATTAACAGTCAAAAGCAGCGCTCTGATTGGCTGAGCTTGGGTGGTCCACTCCTCTTTCACTTTAATGAAAAATGAATACCACAGTTTTAAGTAAGCTAGGAAAACACTTGAGCAATGGAAAATGCTTCAAAGTTAATAGTTTATTACAGTTTTAACGGGGCTAAAGTTGAATAGTTCTGAAGTAGCATGAAACTCTTGTAAAACATTCAGAAATATGACATCACACAAAATGTTTGCACTCACATCGAAGTCCATGAGCACAGAGTAGTCCTGGGCCGTGGCCTGCTCCTCACGTGGCACCGTTTTCCTGGGAATGGATCCGTACGGTAGACCCATGAGAACCTACAGGTCAGAGGTCAGAGCGATCAGGACACAGCGTGGAAAAGGCGCTCTTAATGGACTGACCTCGGGGATCACCACCAGACCAAAGGTGAAACCAAACAGCACCATGTTCAAGCCGTACATCCAGCGCAGGAAGATGAAGTAAGACGCCACAGATGAGCCAAAATGACCTGAGAGAAGAGAGCTTTTAGACACAAACATATGAAGAGTTTAGTTTAAGGTTGAAGAATCTACACTACTGAATAGCAACATATCAAGCTGTGGTCCAGTTCTGGGTTCATTTCATTTCATTTGGCTGGGCTGCCACATTCAAACCTCCTGTAACCTGAATCACAGTAGAAGTTCATAGATGGATCCTACTGACTTTCCACTTCCTTGATGCGGCTTTCCCAGGGGATACAGGACGTCCGGAAATTTTCAAAATCTCGCTGGAATTTGATCCATTTCTGTGAAGGAAAGTACATATTCAGCCAGAAACAAAGAGGCCTAAACACACCCTGAAAACAGCCTGAATGAACTGGATTCAAGTCCAGTAAATGAATGAACATTTCTCTAGCACATTGACACAGACTTCTCACAGTAAACTCCCTCATTCAGTGACAGCAGCAGCCCTGCAGCAGCTCAGCAGAGGTGAATCACCTAAACAGCTGGAACCTCAACCTCCGACCTCCACCAAGTGTTCCCTAACCTGCATGTTATTGGTTGGTGAGGAAACCGGAGGAAACTCACCCAGACATGGGTAGAAACATGCAAACTCCACGCTGAAAGGCCCGGGAGTTGAACCCACAACCTTTCTGTGAGGCGAGAGCGCTATCCACTCTGCCACAGATGTGTCACAGGAAATACAGCTGATGCTTGTACAAAACCTGTTCAGTCTGTTAAGAAATGACTTGCCTTTGAGGTTAGGCAGTGGCTCACTCCAAATAAGCTCACTCACTCAAGTTTTGAAAATGCTAAAGCACAAGTAGTACAGGTTTGAAATATCTTGGGCCTGTTCTAGACCCCAACTAAAATGTGATCAGCAATTAACAATACAGCCAAAACAATACAGCTAAAGAGTATTAAAACAAAAAGAGAATCTATTCAGGATCAGGCGGCCCTGTTGTTTCTCACATGTCCGACTGCAGGACCACATGAGGACAACCATGTTTTGACCATATTAAAATATGATTTGCCAATAAAATAATAATTTTTAAAAAAGCGTACAAATACATGAGTTTTGGTCGCAGCCGCGTGGGGACGTTTTCTTTAGGTGAAACGAGTAAGTTTAGGTCTGGGGCTTGGGGCAGGTTAAGATTAAAATTATGATTAGGATAACAACCTCCATAGAAATGAACTGGGACTGCGATGCGTACCATAATTACGAAGGACAGCCATGAACTCGTACTAATCATACATGTCGCGTAATGTTGTGGTAAATGTACGCTTTACTGTGAGATCGAGCTCAACCTTTAGACTAAACAAAAGTAACGCTAAATAACCTGCATCCAATGTTTGCATCGTTTTTTGTGGCAGCTAAAGTGGGACTTTCTCGTTCAGGTCCCAGTTCACAAGAGGCATTTATTCACCAGTTCAAGTGTCGCATTTTTACAGTGAGAAGTGGTAAATGTCCCAGGTGCCTTGAACGCATCATTAATACAAATAGTTTATTGAAAGTGAGACACTGCAGGCAACATTTTTTTCCATTTTATGTTTTTGGATCAGTTGCTCTTTAACGTGCGTCCAATCTCCTCCTAAATGTTTTATTATTTAATTTAATCCACTAAATCAAAAGAGTTCAATGGAACATTGTGAGTTTAACAATTGATTTCCCAAATGTTTTTTTTGTTTGTTTTTGTTTTTTTGTTTAGTAAATGTAAATGGTCTATTTATATGGTCTTTTTTTATATTAACAAGCTAGTATCGACTAACCCAGTGTACGCAGACACTGAGGCAATGTGGGTTAAGTGTCTTGCCCAAGGACACAACAACAATCTCTATTCTTGTCGTCCCACTGTGGCACCTGGTGTTCCAGCGGTCTCCCATCCAAGTACTAACCAGGCCCTAACTTGTTTGGTTTCCGAGATCTGACGGGATCACACAGGAATTCCACATCCTGCATATCCGCTGCGCTGCACCACAGAACACCTCCGATTACACGCTCAAAGCCTCTCCTACAGGATGCATGTTGTGTCCGCCAGGCTGTGAAGCCTCGAGAAGCACGAGTAGAGCATGTGCGTAGAGTATAAGTTTATGAAATAAAAGTTTTTAATTAAAGCCAAAATAGCTCTTTATTGTGCAGAAGGAGTGCAAAAACGTCCGTGTTTGATGGGATCGCTCTTTAGTTCACGTCACATGAGTTTACGTGTGTTTCTCTCTCCCACGAGGGCAAAGACATTACGTGAATGAGTCCGATAAAAAGTATTCTCCCGTCAGTGTTTCAGTGACATAAAGTGAAAGTTTACAGCCGACTGAGTTTAACTGGCAAAGCAACTATGCATATAAAGAATAAATACAAGTCCTGTAATCAAAATAAAGTCAGTGTGAAGTGTTTTTAATTTGAAATTCCGGACGTAGTTCCCGCTCTGTTTGCTGCGCTCTGAACTGTGGAGCTTGATCTGGTCGGACTCAGGCGCAGAAGATTTTACCGTTGATCTGCAATTTTGTCAGACGGCGTTGGAACGGCAGAGCTGAGATGCAAACCTGCGCAGCGCATATGCGAGATGTGGAACATATCTCATTCATTTCAAAGTCTGTGCAACTGCTGCGAAGGTCGTGGATATGCAGGATGTGGAATCAGCCTGTCAGGCTTTGACAAGCAGGTATGTGAGCGGACTTAAATACAGATTTGTCTGATCAAAGTGTATTGCATCAAGACATTTTTAGATTTGGTCTATTAAAAAGCAAAGCTTGAAATACATAATAATCATGATCATTTTCATGCTTAAATCATGAAGCATTTTCTCTTTACAGAAAATTAAGTCTGCAATATTCAATTGTCTTTTTTCAACTGCAGTCTGTACTCAAACAAATTAAAGTTAGTTATTTTGGCCACTATGTCTGGTGCAGCAAACTTTTTGGTTTTCTCATATCCCAAGTTCTCATAGAGGTGTTGAGCGTCCCTCTGCACCACTGAAGTTTACAAGACGACCGCAGCAAAGCCTCTGTCCCGAGTGAAGTCTGCCATGATTCGACACGGAGCCTTGGCTATTCCCATCCCACAATGACTGCGCCGCACTGTCAAACGCTTCAGTTCCAATGCCTCGGGCACATTCTGGCGCCCCTCCACCTCTGCCACCCAAAAGCATGAATTCTTACGCTTGAGGTAGGTGTCTGAAATGTTGCGCGGGTCTTTTTTGAGTGAAGAGTCGATGTAAGAGTTAAACATGTGAACAACCATCTGACGAGTGACAGCAAGAAGCAATGTAACAGCGAGGATGGGTCACAGGAAAGATTTGGAGCTGATCATCAGAGCCCCCCAAAAAACATGAGCACCATCTGGGTGAGCGACTGTGTGAAAGAAGAGGGTATGTGCTCTCTCATCCCCACCGTAAAAACTTCCTGGACCGCCTCAGCATCTTCTTCCCAGAACTTTCTGATCTAGAAACTGGCTGCCATACTTTACTACTTTTACCAAAGCACTCCAAAGTGAATGTAACAGTCTGGGATTGAACAAGCACAAGTTTCAAATTTAGAGCTATAAATGTTCTCTTCACCTGCAGTGTCTTATACACTATATGCCACATACTGGCCTTTTATTTGCTTTTCTCTCTCTTTGTGTGTGTTTGGTGCAGACCTTGGTCATCATGACTTTGTAGGCGTACCACTTCCGTCCTTTGCCTTTTCCCAGAGCTCCTTCAAACTTGTCGACAAATTCCTGAGCCTCCCTAAAAAAAAAAAAAACAACTTGTTTGTTCTCTCTTATGTAAGTGTGTCTGTGCAACGACCGTGTCTCTGGATGTAGACGTGTCTCTGAATGTGGGCGACTCTGTCTCTGGATGTGGGCGTGTCTCTCACATGTGGGCGTGTCTCTCATATGTGGGCGTGTCTCACATGTGGGCGTGACTTTCACGTGTGGGCGTGTCTCTCACAGTTGGGCATGTCTCTCACATGTGGGTGTGCCTCTCACATTTGGACGTGAATCTGGATATGGGCGTCTCTCACATGTGGGCGTGTCTCTGGATGTGGGCGTCTCTCACATGTGGGTGTGTCTCTGGGTGTGGGCGTGTCTCTCTCATGTGGGTGTGTCTCTGGATGTGGGCGTGTCTCTGGATGTGGGCGTGTCTTCCTGAGCAGCTCTTACTTGAGGTGAGTGAGGCGTCGGTGCATCCTCCAGGGCTTGTTCCTGATGTTGGCGATGAGTTTCTTCTTCTCCTCTACCTCCTCCATCAGACGGGCCATCTCTCCCTCGGACAGCGAGTCCTCTTCTTCAGAGTTTGAATTCGAGTCCGAGGAGCTGAACCAAATGGAAACTAGTTTTATTCTCTTTTTATTAACAAAATAACAAAGCTAACTAGAATGAAGCTAAATACACTCAAGGAGAAAAGAAACGCAACACTCAACACAGTTTTGGGGGGCAGAATAATTTTATTTTGAGATCCGCCTGTTTCATATGAACCCTACATCCATTTCTAATCCTCAGACCAACTCTTGCAGCGTTTACTTATTTTCAGTCCAATAACAAACCAAACAATAGAGCAACTCCCAAACCAAAAGTGACAGAATTTCATCAATAGTTCACATGGCCCCCGTTGACCCTGGACAGTGGTTCTTCGTCGCCTCATGGATCAGCAGTAGTGTCTGAGTTGATCCATTCTTCCACCAGTGCCGCCCTCAGCTGGGGCTGAGTTTCAGGAGGATGTTCACGTCGGTGGACACGCACACTGAGCAGATCCCAGACATTTTCAATGGGACCATTGGGACCACCTCTGCAAAGTCCAACGACAATGTGAGTGCACCATTCGACCCGAGCTTTAAGCACAGATCCAACATATGGCCCATATGGTGGAATAGCATAAGCGCGGAGGCGATTACGGATGGTTCTGGCCTGTGGTGTGTCCCAATGGTCTCGGCTGTGGACCTGGTGGCGGGCCGGAACCTGTCACAGAGATGTGCGGGGTTGGTCTTGTGCAGTGGTCGTTACACGGGGGCCACCAGTACGAGGGCGGTCGTTAGAGGAACCAGTGGCTTGGTATCCCTTCGCAAGACAACTAATGGTAGAGCGGTGAACTCCAAACACCTGGAGACACAAGACAACAGCGTCCAACTTGGAGCATTGTAGCGCCAGAACAAGTATTTTTGACACAGAAAATCCTGATATTTCTACATTTTAACAGCTGAGCTGTTTGTCAGTGGTAACTCTGAGTAGTTAGTTTCAATGTGTGGATAATAGCCTAAATACTTTTCCCTAAAGAATGACTCTCACAGCACACAATCTATCATTTTTAAAAGTGCAGTGTAACTTTCTGGAGGTGAAAAGTTGGCTACACATTTCAAAAATAGAAAGTTACTTTGGGATAGATGTATATAAAAATAGTGCCAAACAACCATTTTGTGGACAAAAGTCCACATAAAGTGAAAATAAAAACATTATTATTAATATTATTTATTTATTTATTTCGTAACAATTTAACAAAGACATATAAATGACAGAAACATGCATTTGTTCAAGTCTATTTTTGATCAAAATTTACGGAGTGCACCTTTAAGAAGAAATCTTATTTGGATTTAGAGAGCCCAATTTATTGTATTCTCGCTCATATGTGTGTCTGCTTTTTAACACTACATTATTCTACTATGGTTTATGAAAATATCGGCAGGTGCCTTCCTTCCTTCCTGGCCACCAGTCAGACTGTACAATGAACACTGTTACCTCTGTACATCTTCACATGTAATCTTGTGCAATACTGTGTTACCATGTGAATCATCTCTGGTGCAACTCACTCATGTCACTTTATCTGGTTTTATTTATTCATCTTTATAGTTACTTATTTCTCATAATACTCTATCTCTTTATTCTGTCATATTCGGCATTATGCTCAGTCAGAGCAACTTATTTTTGCTCTATTTAAAGTTATGTCCTTTTTTGATTGCAGGGTTCTATTTTCTGTGCTCTTCTTAAGGTTAGGTCATGTTTATTAAGCACAATAGCAGAGATGCTTGTACCAGATTCTAGCTTTACAGCTAATTTCCATCTGTAGTTCTGGGGAGGGAGAGGGGAGGCACATTGGACATGTTTTTAATTGTAGGAGGAAACCGGAGTACCCACAGGAAACCTACGCAGACACGGTGAGAACATGCAAACTCCACATAGAAAGGCCCCGGGCGACCCGAGAGTCGAACCCGGGACCTTCTTGCTATGAGGCCAGAGCGCTAACCGCTGCGCCACCGTGTCGCCCGTGTCTTGAGCTGTGCTTTGCAACACGGAAGTTTTACAATTGTGGAACAAATAAAAAAATTTTTTTTTTTATTTGTGTTTTTAATTTGCACCCATAGAATAAGCTTACTTTTACCTGCCTCCTTTCTTCTTTTTCTTCTTCTTGTCGTCATCTTTTCCCTTGTCTTTTCCTTTATCTTTTCCCTTTTCTTTTCCCTTGTCTTTTCCCTTGTCTTTTCCTTTAGCGTCCCCCTTCTTTCCTTTTGGCTCCTCATCTTTTCCCCCCTTCTTTCCACCTCTCCTTCCTTTCTTAGTGTCCTCCTCACTCTCCTCGTTCTCTTGTCCCTTGCGTCCTTTCCTCTTATTGGCTCCAGCTGCTCCTCGTTTTCGTTTGGGGTTATCTTCTTCATCGCTGTCCTCCTCTTGTTTCTTGGTGGCTTTCTTCCTGTTGGCCCCGCGGCGCCCTCTAGGAGCCTCTTCCTCTTCTTCTTCTTCTTCTTCTTCTTCATCACTGGCAGCTTTTTTGCCCCGCCCACGCCCCTTGGCCGCTCCTCGTCCTCCGGCTTGACGTCTGTTTCTTCTCTGAGGAGCACCGCCGCCTGCAGATCACAACAAAGTTAAAGTGCATTCGACAGGTTTTGATTTTATTAATATTTTTAGTTATATTTGGAAGATTACCTACTGACCAAAAATAATAACAGCAAAAAACATACATACATACACACATATGCATGGATACATACATACATACATACATAATAAAACATAAACACAATGATGCATACATACATACATACATACATACACACATACATGCAAACACATACATGCATACATAAATACGTACATACATACATAAATACATACATACACATATGCATGGATACATACATACATACATACATACATACATAATACATACACACATACATACAATGGCAAACCAGCCAGACATTGTGGTGGTCTGGGGTTTGGGAGTCCTCCCCCAGGAGATTTTGGCCATAATGTGTGATTTCCTGCAATCTGGGGTGTTTTGAGCCATCAGATCCTATTTATTTATAACCGCTTCACGTGACTATAAAATCAGGCTAGGAATTTCTAAGAAAGTATTACTAAGAAATTAGATAATTTCAACTAGTCTACACAGGTGCACTGTGTAAGTTTCTGAAATTGAAAAGTCATCTACACAATTCGGTAGAATTACAAAGTTAAAATTATACTAACCCTAACCCTTCTGGATGGAGATTTTATGCCATAACATGAAAAAAAAAAAAAATCAGCTAAAGAAACCGCTTTTCTGTAGAAACAAGCATGTTCGGGCCCTCCTCCAATCCAAATAATGGTCCATTTTGTGGCCATGCAAGTTCACTCCAAGTAAAAACACAGATTTTTATTAATTATTATTATAAGTGTCAAAATAATAAATAAATAAATAAATGTGTGCGTATATAATATATATATATATATATGGCAGTATATGGGAGAGGGAGGCATCACACAACAGCGATGCACAGTGGCTGATGGATCTGAGGAAAGACCACAGCAATCTCCCTGAACAGAATCCAGTGACTATCACAGTGGCAAACATCCAAGAAAGAGTCTCAGGTATGAAAAACTGGACAGCACCGGGCCCTGACATGATCCACTCCTACTGGCTAAAGAACTCACTGCACTCCATGAGTGCCTAGCAGCACAAATGAACCAGCTGCTAAGGGATGGGACTCACCCTGAATGGCTAACCGAAGGGCGAACGATCCTGATAATGAAGGATCCCTCAAAGGGTACAGTCCCATCCAACTATCGGCCAATAACCTGTCTCTCCACAACATGGAAGCTCATGTCAGGCATCATTGCGGCTAAGATAAGTGGGCACATGGATCAATACATGAGCAAAGCACAGAAGGGCATTGGTAAAGATACCAGAGGAGACAAACACCAACTCCTGGTTGACCGAACAGTTGCCCAAGACTGTAGAACCCGACACACCAACCTGTGCACAGCCTGGATTGATTACAAGAAAGCCTATGACTCAATGCCACACACATGGATCACTGAATGCTTGGAGCTGTACAATATCAACAGAACTCTGAGGACCTTCATTGCAAACTCGATGAAGTTGTGGAAAACCACACTTGTAGCCAATGGGAAGCCACTTGCCCAAGTGTCCATCAAATGTGGCATATACCAAGGAGATGCACTGTCCCCACTGCTGTTCTGCATAGGTCTGAACCCCCTCAGCCAAATAATCAACAAGACTGGCTATGGATACCGACTCAGAAACGGGGCCACCATAAGTCACCTCCTCTACATGGATGACATCAAGCTGTATGCTAAGAGCGAGCGAGACATCGACTCACTGATCCACACCACCAAGATCTGCAGCTCTGACATTGGGATGTCATTCGGGCTTGAGAAATGTAGTAGGATGGTGACAAAGAGAGGGAAGGTAATCCACACAGAAGGGGTCTCACTCCCAGACGGAACAATAGCAGACATTGAGGACAGTTACAAGTACCTTGGGATACCACAGGCAAATGGCAACCTTGAACAGGCAACAAGGAAAGCGGCAACAGCCAAATACCTCCAACGAGTAAGGCAAGTCCTCAGAAGTCAGCTCAATGGCAAGAACAAGTCCCGGGCAATACATTTTTTTTATTTATTTATTTATTCAAGTTTATTTTGGGCCAAAAAGTTCCGCAGTGCACCTTTAAGAAATAGGCCAACTGATTCTTTATGTTCTCATTGAACTCATGCACTCATCACATTGTCATTTTATGAGCCATGTCACAATCACCTGCAACTACATTGACCATGTTAATATCATCTTAACTATTTGTACTGACAAAATGCATTATTATTCTGATTAGATTTTTTTTATTAAATGCTAATTGTTATATTATTATATAATGTTAATTTTAATCAGCTATTTTACTTTGTATACTTATTTTTTGCATTCCCTTTTAGTATGTATTTACTATATTTTCTTTAATCATAGCTGATTTTTTTTTTTTTTTTTAATTCTTTATTAGCATCATCAGTGTTATGTTGCACATTAGCATCTAAGCAAGTTCCTAGTTTGTGAATTTTGTTTAGTTCACTGACAATGGCAATAAAACCTTTTTTATTCTGAAATCTGTGTGGAGCCCGAGTCCTGCTCAGTGGGGCCTTCAGACTGCAGGTGCCAGGTTTAGAGATTCTCAAACTGCAGGTTGTGAGACTGCTGCCTCCAGCTCTGCCCTCTGCTGCAGCCTTGGACTGCACACAGACTCCTCAAACTTCTGCCTAAAACTTTTGTGCTGAGTCCTCGCGGACTTATGCTGTTGTGTTGTTTTTTAGAAGTCAGAATCTTTTTGGATCCGCGGTGAACGCTCCACCGCCGTAATTAACGCTATGGGATTTACAAACGTATTGTTTCTTCAGCTGTTTTGTTCATAACTTCGCAAATATGAAGCAGATTTTTATAAAATCAAAACTGCACTATTTGCTGTAATGACAGGAGGTTAAGTTTTGCACAGGAGTGAATCCTGCTATGCATATAAGATGTGACATGCGAGCGCGTAAAGAGAGAGAGAGAGAGCAGCGTCTATCTTCTCTCTGCTCCTCTCCGCGGCCCTAAGGAGAGAAATGGCTGCTGTTTGCCGCAAATAGACAGTTGCAGTTTTTAGTTGCACAGAAGAACTCCGGCGGCCGGCCACAGGCTGGCGGCGGCCGACTGGGTTATCTCCCATGTGTCCCTATGGCCACTCCGCCCTTGGTGGTGGATAAAGAGCAGAGAAAAGCTTTGGTGGTGAATGTGGTAACATCAGAAAAAAGAAGCATGTCAAAGTAGAGAAATCCCAAAGGCTCAGAGAAGAGTTGGAGAAAGCTTGGAAGGTGAAGGCAACAGTGCTGCTTGTGACTACCAAACTCAAGGAATGCACACAACAGGACTTAGGACTTACACACAGGGAACCCCGGTTAGAAAGCATCCAGTGTGGGTCCTTGGGTAAGACCCTTCACGCTGCTGCCTGCCTAAGAGCACCTTGATAAGAAATGGGCTACTGGAACAAAGCAGAAATGGCTGCAATGTGACACATTCATTCCACATTCCGTTCATTCCACATTCTTTGCATGCAAAGAATGTGGAATGAATGGTTAGTGCGAAACCCACTTTCAAGGTTGACTGCAAAACAGTTAATAGCTCAGTGTTCCAACATCTGATCTACACTTCAGCATCAGTGATCTTAGAGCAACCATCGGAGACATGAGAAACTACACCCACCATAGAAACGAAGGTTGGAGGCAAAAATCAAGGCAGCTACCCAAGAGATACAGCCAGATGCTCATACCTGAAGCACTTTATCAATCAATCAAATTTGAGCAGTCAATCAATCAAATTTATTTGAGCAGTCAATCAAATGAAAACATCATACAGGTGAATATCTAGGCAATATAATTGAATAAATGCCTAAAAAAGGAGTAGGAAGAAGTATAAACTTGCAGACTCCTACCCCTATTGCATGATAATTCTAAGCAAATGAGACAGCATATTACATACTGTACTTATTGAACATACTTAATCATTATTCATGTGTAACAATGTGTAGATAATGTGATACAGAGATATGCAAGACCACAAAAAAACTCATCTTTCTGCATACATTGAAAATGCATTTTTCTTGTATAATTGTTTAAAGGAATGAATGT
Organism: Mugilogobius chulae; assembly: GCA_038363315.1. Lineage (NCBI taxonomy): Eukaryota > Metazoa > Chordata > Actinopteri > Gobiiformes > Gobiidae > Mugilogobius > Mugilogobius chulae. The sequence continues at coordinate 15,000,802 of CM076409.1, forward strand.
TGGAACAGAACTTTAGTTCTTCACTTAGACTATTCCATAAATCAACCCCACATCTTGAAATGCAATTTTTTTTTAATTGTTGTACGAAAGAAATTTTTTTTTAATTAAACTGATTCCCCAGGTTATAATATCCTTCACTTTCCCTAAACAGTATTTGAATATCTTCAGGTAATTGTTTATGTCTGGCTTTAAACATAATTTGCACTGATTTATATTTAACAAGATCATCAATTTGGAATTGTAAAACAACATATTTGTGTGCTCTCCATAGCCTACTCCATGTAGTATTCTCACTGCCTTCTTTTGTCATTTTAATATGGATTCGGTGTTTGATTTGTTTGTATTTCCCCAGACTTGTGCTCCATAGCTCAAGTATGGTGATACTAAAGAACAATACAAGATACGAAGAGACTGAGGGTCTAAGAACTGTCGAGCCTTGCCTAGAACAGCAACATTTCTAGCCACTTTTGATTTAATATTTGTAACATGAGGCTTCCAACACAACTTATAGTCCAGTATCACTACAAGAAATTTAAATTCATTGACTCTTTCTATTTCTACATTATCAATTAGTACATGAATTTGTGATTTTATTTCACGATTACCAAAAACAATAAATTTGTTTTTTGAAATGTTTAAATAGACTTTATTGGTTTCAAACCAAGACTTTAACTTGTCTAATTCAATGGACACTTGACTTATTAATTGTTGTATATCGTCTCCTGAACATGTTAAAGTGTCGTCTGCGAATAAAACAAATTTTAACTTTGTTGATATAGAACACAGATCGTTAATGTACAGTAAAAATAATTTTGGGCCTAGTACAGAACCCTGAGGTACTCCACATAATAATGTTTTACATTGTGACTTGTGATTCTCAATTTGACCATATTGATATCTATTAGAAATATATGATTTTACCCACATTAACGATTTACCCCTAAAACCATATTTTTCCATTTTTTGTATGAGTATGTTGTGATCAATGGTGTCGAACGCCTTTTTCAAATGAATGAAAATCCCCATCACATATTTAAATGAGTGCAAGTTCTGTTGATCTACTGCTTCTAAATCCGTACTGGTTTTCATTTAAGATTTTGTGTTTTTTCCAGAAATAAATCCATTCTCACTGCAAAGAGTTTTTCCAAGATTTCAGAGAATTGAGGTACAATTGAAATAGACCTGTAATTAGAAAATGTATGGTTATCTCCAGTTTTAGCGTCATAGCGGTTAAGATAAGCGGGCACATGGGTCAATACATGAGCGAAGCACAGAAGGGCATTGGTAAAGATACCAGAGGAGCCAAACACCAACTAGAAAAGTCACCTCCTCTACATGGATGATATCAACTGTATGCTAAGAGCGAGCGAGACATAAACTCACTCATCTACATCACCAGGATCTACAGCTCTGACATTGGGATGTCATTTGGGCTTGAGAAATGTAGTAGGATGGTAACAAAAAGAGGAAAGGTAATCCACACAAAAGGAACAATAGCAGACACTGAGGACAGTAACAAGTACCTTGGGATACCACAGGCAAATAGCAACCTTGAACAGGCAACAAGGACAGCGGCAACGATCAAATACCTCCAACGAGTAAGGCAAATCCCCAGAAGCCAGCTCAATGGCAAGAACAAGTCCTGGGCAATAAACAGCTACGCCCTGCCAGTGATCAGATACCCTGCAGGAATAATAAGATGGCCAAAGGAAATAATACAGACCACAGATGTTGAGACACAAAAGCTCCTCACCATGCACGGAGGGTTCCACCCCAAATCCAGCACCTGACACTGTACGCTAGCCGAAAGGAAGGAGGCTGAGGACTAGTGAACGTGAGAGCCACTATCCAGGATGAAACATCCGAGATCCATAAGTACATCAAGGACAAGGCCCCAACAGATGGTGTGCTCAGTGAATGTCTCAGACAGTGGGGAACAGAGGATGAGGTGCTGGAGGAGGGACCATCATGGGAGGACAAGCCCCTACATGGGATGTACCATCAGAACATAACTGAAGTGGCTGATCTCAAGAAATCCTATCAATGGCTTGAAAGGGCTGGGCTGAAGGACAGCACAGAGGCGCTCATCCTGGCTGCACAGGAGCAGGCCTTGAGCACCAGAGCCATTGAGGCCCAGATCTACCACACCAGACAAGACCCAAGGTGTAGGTTGTGCAAAGAGGCCCCTGAGACGGTCCAGCACATAACTGCAGGGTGTAAGATGCTGGCAGGGAAAGCATATAGAAGAAGGGAATTTTATTTCATGTATAAATATGGCAGTTGCCGCTTTCCTTGTTGCCTGTTCAAGGTTGCAATTTGCCTGTGGCATTCCAAGGTACTTGTAACTGTCCTCAATGTCTGCTATTGTTCCTTCTTCTATGAGACCCTTTCTGTGTGGATTACCTTCCCTCTTTTTGTCACCATATATATATATATATATATATATATATATATATATATATATATATATATATATATATATATATATATATATATATATATATAATTGGTAAGTCACTGGACTTACACATGGGGGACCCTGGTTCGAATCCCCGTCGGGGCGGAATGAGCATCCAGTGTGGGTCCTTGGGCAAGACCCTTCGCGCTGCTGCCTACCTCATGACAATGATGAAAGACAATGAAACACATGAGATACCGGCTCAGACGTCGCCCGGTCTAACAAGGTCTGCGTCAGGTGCTGGGGAACCAGAGCACCTTGATGAGAAATGGGCTACTGGAACAAAGCGGAAATGGCTGCGATGCGAGAACATGGCTCTGTTGGAATGCTACTACTCAAGTAACCCTAGTCAGAGGGGTTATATGCGAAGAATGTGGAGTGAATGGCTAGTGCGAAACCCACATTCAAGGTTGACAGCAAAACAGCTAGTAGCTCAGTGTTCCAACATCCACAAATGGCAACTGCTATCACAACTTGAGATTGACGAGGTACAACACAAATACAAATGCTACGGCAAGGGGGAGCCAGGACGCCAGGTCAGAGGGGAGATTGAAAGTCTCATAGATGATGTGAATGCAGCATTGAGAGCGATCCCGACCACAACAATCACTGAAACCAATGAGCTGATCTACACTTCAGCATCAGTGATCCTAGAGGTGCTGGGCTACAAGAGCAACCATGGAAACGAAGGTTGGAGGCTAAAATCAAGGCAGCTGGAGAGAAGTGAGCCAATTGACAGAGGCCCAGAGAGGTGCAATGAATGACCAGTACCCAAGAGGTACAACCAGATGCCCATAACTGAAGCACTCGAAACTGCCAAGCAAAAGCTCCAAGCCTTGGCCAGCCGCCTAAAGAGATACACGAAAGATAATGAAGCCAGACGAATAAACCAGCTCTTTGCAACACAACCTGCGAAAGTGTACTCTCAATGGCAGGGTAATAACAGCAGAGCAGACCCACCAAGGCTGGAAACTGAACAGTACTGGAAAAGTATATGGGAGAGGGAGGCATCACATAACAGCGATGCACAGTGGCTGGTGGATCTGAGGGAAGACCACAGCAATCTCCCTGAACAGAATCCAGTGACTATCACAGTGGCAGACATCCAAGAAAGAGTCTCAGGTATGAAAAACTGGACAGCACCGGGCCTTGACATGATCCATGCCTACTGGCTAAAGAAACTCACTGCACTCCATGAGCGCCTAGCAGCACAAATGAACCAGCTGCTAAGGGATGGGACTCACCCTGAATGGCTAACCGAAGGGCGAACAATCCTGATACTGAAGGATCCCTCAAAGGGTACAGTTCCATCCAACTATCGGCCAATAACCTGTCTCTCCACAACATGGAAGCTCATGTCAGGCGTCATTGCGGCTAAGATAAGTGGGCACATGGGTCAATACATGAGCAAAGCACAGAAGGGCATTGGTAAAGATACCAGAGGAGCCAAATACCAACTCCTGGTTAACAGAACAATCGCCCAAGACTGCAGAACCCGTCACACCAACCTGTGCACAGCCTGGATTGATTACAAGAAAGCCTATGACTTAATGCCACACACGTGGATCACTGAATGCTTGGAGCTGTACAACATCAACAGAACTCTGAGGGCCTTCATTGCAAACTCGATGCGGTTGTGGAAAACTACCCTTGAGCCAATGGGAAGCCACTCGCCCAAGTGTCCATCAAATGTGGCATATACCAAGGAGATGCACTGTCCCCACTGCTGCTCTGCATAGGTCTGAACCCCCTCAGCCAAATAATCAACAAGACTGGCTATGGATACCGACTCAGAAACGGGGCCACCATAAGTCACCTCCTCTACATGGATGATATCAAGCTGTATGCTAAGAGCGAGCGAGACATCGACTCACTGATCCACACCACCAAGATCTGCAGCTCTGACATTGGGATGTCATTCGGGCTTGAGAAATGTAGTAGGATGGTGACAAAAAGAGGGAAGGTAATCCACACAGAAGGGGTCTCACTCCCAGAAGGAACAATAGCAGACATTGAGAAAAGTTACAAGTACCTTGGAATACCACAGGCAAATGGCAACCTTGAACAGGCAACAAGGAAAGCGGCAACAGCCAAATACCTCCAACGAGTAAGGCAAGTCCTAAGAAGCCAGCTCAATGGCAAGAACAAGTCCCGGGCATTAAACAGCTACGCCCTGCCAGTGATCAGATACCCTGCAGGAATAATAAGGTGGCCAAAGGAAGAGATACAGACCACAGATGTTAAGACACGAAAGCTCCTCACCATGCATGGAGGGTTCCACCCCAAATCCAGCACCCTGAGACTGTACGCTAGCCGTAAGGAAGGAGGCCGAGGACTAGTGAGCGTGAGAGCCACTATCCAGGATGAAACATCCAAGATCCATAAGTACATCAAGGACAAGGCCCCAACAGATGGTGTGCTCAGTGAATGTCTCAGACAGTGGAGAACAGAGGATGAGGTGCTGGATGAGGGACCATCATGGGAGGACAAGCCCCTACATGGGATGTACCACCGGAACATAACTGAAGTGGCTGATCTCAAGAAGTCCTACCAATGGCTTGAAAGGGCTGGGCTAAAGGACAGCACAGAGGCACTCATCCTGGCTGCACAGGAGCAGGCCTTGAGCACCAGAGCCATAGAAGCCCAGATCTACCACACCAGACAAGACCCAGGTGTAGGTTGTGCAAAGAGGCCCCCGAGACGGTCCAGCACATAACTGCAGGGTGCAAGATGCTGGCAGGGAAAGCATACATGGAACGCCACAACCAAGTGGCTGGCATAATATACAGAAACATCTGTGCCGAGTACGGACTGGAAACCCCAAGGTCAAAGTGGGAAACACCTCCGAAGGTGGTAGAGAATGACTGAGCTAAGATCATGTGGGACTTCCAGATACAGACAGACAGAATGGTAATAGCGAATCAACCAGACATTGTGGTGGTGGATAAAGAGCTGAGGAAAGCCGTGATGGTGGATGTGGCAATACCAAGCGATGGCAACATCAGGAGAAAGGAGCATGAGAAACTAGAGAAATACCAAGGGCTCAGAGAAGAGCTGGAGAAGGCTTGGAAGGTGAAGGTAACAGTGGTGCCCGTGGGGATCGGTGCACTGGGGGCCGTGACCCCCAAACTGGATGAGTGGCTACAACAGATCCCTGGAAATACATCAGACATCTCAGTCCAGAAAAGTGCAGTCCTAGGAACAGCAAGGATACTGCGCAGAACCCTCAAGCTCCCTGGCCTCTGGTAGAGGACCCGAGCTTGGAAAGTGGATGAGACCACCCGCGTAGGGTGAGAAGGGAATTCTTTTTCATTTTTATATCTAGGTCATTGGACTGAAGGTCATTGGACCTTCAGCCGCGTGTTTTGGACACTTGGGTTAAGAGAGGGGCAGAGCTGTCAACCGAATACCACCTGGTAGTGATTTGGAATCGCTGGCAGAGGAGAAAGCTGGACAGACTTGGCAGACCCAAGCGTATCGTAAGGGTCTGCTGGGAACGTCTTGCGGAATCCTCTGTCAGACGGGTCTTCAACTCACACCTCAGGGAGAGCTTCTCCCAGCTCCCGGGTGAGACTAGGGACATGGAGTCTGAGTGGTCCATGTTCTCAGCCTCTATTGTCAATGCAGCTGTTCGAAGCTGTGGTCGTAAGGTGCTTCTCGTGGCGGCATTCCCCGAACCCGGTGGTGGTTCCACGGAAGTAAGGGTTCACCTATAGAGGTTTGAATGCATTATAGGCTCATCGACTTCAGGCTGAAAAAGGAGTGCGATCAGGCCCTGTTGGCCTGTAGCATTCCTGACATAGTTGAGAGGTACCGGCAGGCCAAGCGTACCACAGTTTGTGCAGTTGCAGAGACAAAAATCCGGAGATGCATGGAGTTCGGAGAGACCATGGGGAGGACTATTGGTCAGCCTCAAAGAAATTCTGGCAAACCGTCCAGTGCCTCAGGAGAGGGAGACAGTTTTCCACCAACACCATTTATAGTGTGGGTGGAGAGATGTTTGCGTCTTCCAAGGAGATAGTCCTTGCCCCAAGTGGAGGAGTTCAAATATTTCGGGTTCTTGTAATGAGAGAAGGATAGAGCGTGAGATTGACAAGCAGATCGGTGCAGCGTCAGTAGTGATGCGATTGCCGTACCGGACCATTATTATTATTATTTATTTATGTGTACAGGGAGGCTCATGAGGGTAGAAAGCCCTCTTCTTCCTGAGCGCCCTGTTTAAAACAACACAATAAAACAACATTTAAAATATAATAAATACCTGTACATTAAAATCAACATTAAAAACAAGCACAATTATGAAAAAAATCTCTGCAACAAAACCATTAAAACACTGTATTGACACCAAAGTCTTCCAATTGGCCTGTTTTTGAAAATTGTTCCATTTGTATGGTGCCAAAAACAAAATGCCTTTTTTTCCATTTCAGTCTTAGGACAAACAGAGTTCAGCATTAAGTAATCCTGCGATCTCGTGTTGTGAGTTGTCGATCTAAAACTTAAAAGTCTCGAGAGGTACCTGGGCAGCCTATCCAGAAGTCTTTTATAAATAATTTTGATACAATGTTGTTCTCTTCTGATGGCAGGTGATGTCCAACCTACACTTTCATAGAGATTACAATGATGTGTATTATACTCAGCACCTGTTATGAAACGAAGAGCTAAGTGATAAAGTGTATCTGATGGTTTCAGAGTAGAGTTTGAAGCCTGCATATATATATAATGTCCCCGTAATCCAAAGTAGAAAGAAACGTTGCCTGGACAATTTCTTTTCTATAATTTAGGGGAATACAGCATTTGTTTCTATAATAAAATGATAAATTTGACTTTAAGCTGTTACATAATTCTGAAATGTGGACTTTAAAAGTAAGTTTGTCATCAAGCCGAAAGCCAAGATACTTGTAACAAGTATTATTTATAATATTGTAAAAAGTAAAAAAAAAAAAAAAAGGTCTATTTATATAGCGTTTTTCTACCTTTCCAGGCACTCAAAGCGCTTTACAATCTAGCATCCACTCACCCAGTGTAACAGACACTGAGGCAGTGTGGGTTAAGTGTCTTGCCCAAGGACACAACGACAATCTACTCCTGTCGTCCCACTGTGGCACCTGGTGTTCTAACGGTCTCCCATCCAAGTACTAACCAGGCCCTTTCTTGCTTAGCTTCTGAGATCTGACGGGATCAGGCTTTGACAAACAGGTATGGCCACAAAAGGGCCCAAAATTGAGCCTTGTGGCACTCCTTTGTTTGGAGTTAAAAAGTTAGATTGAAAACCATCTACTACCACTGCCTGGGTTCTATTTGTGAGATAATTTAGGAACCAATTACATGCAGCATTATCAAATCCACAATATTTTAAACGCTTCAGAAGAACTGTATGATTTACAAAATCAAAAGCTTTTGTTAGATCAATAAAAAGTGCCACACAATCTTGTTTATCATTCAAAGCTGAGAAAATGTCATTTAAAACTTTTGTAGTTGCAGTAACTGTACTGTGTCCTTTTCTAAAACCTGACTGATAAGGCTTTAAAATTGAGTATTTATTTAAATAATCTGTAATTTGATTTGCAACAAGCTTTTCTAAAACTTTTGCCAGACACGGTAATTTATATATTGGATGAAAATTGTTTAGATCTTTTGTTGCTCCACCTTTATGCAGGGGCAAAACATGCGCAGTTTTCCATAATTCAGGTATAACAGCCGTTTGAATTGATAAGCTATGTGTCAAAGAATGAGCTATACATGGAGCAGCAAGTAGTAAAAGCTTGGGATCAAGATGGTCAGCTCCAGTGGACTTGTTTGGGTCTATGGACCTCTGTGTAAGTGAAAGGTCTTAGAGAGAAACATTGACCCCTATTTTCTTCTAAGGATTCAGTCTCAACATAATTACAATCATGAAGAGTACTGTTATTTTCCTCTAAAGGACCACCTGCAGAAATAAAATGCTTATTAAACGCCTCACATATTTCCTCTTTAGTATTTACAATGTGTGAATCTAATAGAATATCAGTGGGAAGGGTTAGATTTCTTGGTTCCGAAAGGGCCCTGACTGATTTCCAGAACTTTGCAGGATTTCCGTGGCTCTCTATGAGAGCAGACATACAATATGCAGTTTTTCCTTTCTAATTATTGATAGCGACCTATTCCTTTTTTGCCTAAAGCATGCCCAATCCTCATCCAATTTAGTTTTACATGCAAGCTTTCAGGCAGCATTTTTTTCACTAATTGAACGAGCAATTTCCACATTAAACCAGGAAATACCATAGTTTTTCCTTCTAATCTTCCTTTTAGGTGCATGTCTGTCTGCAACGTTATTGAGTGTATTAATAAAGAAATGTAATGCCAAATCAGGGTCTTGAAATATTAATGTTAACCCTATATTACTGTAATACACATCTGAGACAAAGGCTTGCTCATTAAAATGTTTGTACAATCTTTTGACTTTAACGCAAGAATTTATTTTCCTTAATTTCATATTACGTATACATCCAATTAGACAATGATCGCTAAAGTCCAATGGAAAGACACCATTTGCTTTATAATTATCAGGTTTGTTTGTTAGAATGATATCAATTAACGTACCTTTATCTAAATTTCTTGGGTCAGGTCTTGTCGGGGTAGTAATTAGTTGTGAGAGATTCAAACTATTACTGTACATAGGTCTTTCAAGGCTTCAGACTCTTTTCCAAGCCAAGATCTCAAAATGTTCCAATTTAGAAAATATCATAAACAAGTCTTCCAGTGTACTTTTAGGTGCTGAAGGTGCACGATAGATACCAACAATTCATTTGTTTTGTCATTTACATTACAAACAGATAAGGACAGATATTCATAACATTTAGGCTTTGAACAAGAAGATAAAAGATCTACAGACAGGTAGTTTTTAACTTATATGGCAACACCGCCACTTTAGACTGCCTGTCACAGCCAAAAACCCTGTCATTTTCAATACTGATTTCTGAATCACTTCTGGATCAGTTTGTTCCACCCATACCTTGATATAATCTAATTTCGATAAAAGACTACATTCATTCATTTGTACAATTCCCAACCCCTTCCATCTTTTGAAATTCTGCATATTAAATTATCCTTTCAAGATACAAGGTTTAAGATTTGAAGTTAATTTCAGAATATTTGTCTTATTATTACTATCTATTTTCACCAAGTTACATGACGTTCTGCATCTTTTGTCCTGTTTATGATTGTTTCTTTTGGTGATGTGAACGTGAATTGATTGTGAAGATTTATGTTCATCCCAAACAGGATCTAACACAGTGCACAGTGATAACTCAGATTCATCATGCTGATCATTACATTCATAATGTGAGGCAGATTTGGAAGTGGAAGGTCATTGTTGCTCAACATAGTAATTATTACTTGTTAATGTGGCGCTATTAGAGCAAACTGACTTATTTATTTTTAGTCAGTTAAGTTTACTTCTATGTTGTGGTAAAGAAGGAGTCGAAAGGCAAAAGCTCTCGATTTACCGCTCAAACTACGTTTTCAACCCTCACCTATGGTCATGAGCTTTGGGTAATGACCGAAAGGACAAGATCGCGAATACAAGCGGTCGAAATGAGTTTCCTCCGCAGGGTGGCTGGGCGCTCCCTTAGAGACAGGGTGAGAAGCTCAGTCACACGGGAGGAACTCAGAATAGAGCCGCTGCTCCTCCACGTCGAGAGGAGCCAGCTGAGGTGCTCGGGCATCTGTTTCGGATGCCTCCTGGACGCCTCCTTGGGGAGGTGTTTCGGGCATGTCCCGCTGGTAGGAGACCTCGAGGAAGACCCAGGACACACTGGCGGGACTATGTCTCTCGACTGTCCTGGGAACGCCTCGGGATTCTCCCGGAAGAGCTGTCGGACGTGTGTGGGGATAGGGAAGTCTAGGCCTCCCTGCTCAGACTGCTGCCTCTGCGACCCGACTCTGGATGAAGTGGAAGAAAATGGATGGATTGGCTCATTACTGTTAAAGTAATCCGACTTCCAAGGTCTAAGTTCCGACCTCCGAGGACAACTGGAACAACTGGCTCTGTGCACAGAAATCAGTTGGCCTATTTACTTTCAAAAATGTTAACATCTTGCCGGTAGGTTCATTTCCTGTTTAGCTCATTTTTATGAGGTTTTCACTACCTCATAAAAATGAACTCACGGTTCACTGCCTGACTAAAGATCAGGCAGTGAACCGAGAGTTGTTGGTGATTTTCTCTCAAAAGGTGTTAAATACTTTACAAATAAGAACAATATTTCACCAAAGTATGTTTATAAAAAGATGTGTTTGTCTGTCAATGCTAACGCTAAAGTCTGACAATTTGAAAACTGCTTCTATGCACATGGTCAATTTAGTAGTTCAACTTGTCATAGACATTTGTTAAATGTACTTAGTCCTTGTGGTAAATATTTACTGTATTATTGCAGAAGCAAGTTATTTCACTGAAAACACAGCTTTTAAAAAAGCACCTTTATGACCAATCACACTGGAGCTCTGACAATAGAACTGCCTGAAGGACATTCCTCCGCAGACAGACTCTACTCACCATCGCTGTCACTCACGTCTCCATCGATCTCGATCCCCACTGCAGACAAAAGAATACTAATCAGTGAAACCGTGTCCACCCATGTCCCTAAAGCTCTTTTCTACTTAAATTATCCTTCGATTTTGTCAAAACCCATGGACTGTAAAAAGTTATAAGACAAAAAAGTTTAATAAATTGAAATATTTGTTTTAATACAACCTAATAATGTGAGTCGAAGATTTTCTAAGCTTAGTCTTGAAAAGAGGAGAGAGAGAGGGGAAGGAGTGAGAGAGGGAGATTGAGAGATGGGGGGGTGAGAGACATAGAGAGGGGTGAGGGTGAGAGGGATAGAGAGGGGAAAAGGTGAGAGGGAGAGGGGGGATAGAGGGAGAGAGAGAGAGAGAAGGGAGAGGGAGAGAGAGGGGGTTTTGTTTTTTTTTGTGCAGAGCTTGTTCTCACTTGTGATTAGAGTCAAACAGGTAAAATGTTTGTATCCAAAGCTTTGTTTAAGTCAGACGTACACAGGACTAAATGTTTCCTTTGCAGATCCATTTAGTGTGATCAAAATGAAAAGTAACCTTGCCTACAGAAAGTTTGCAGTGTTGGTCAGATTTCATAAGAATCTTACATTGATCACTTGTTGCGACATAGACTGGATCACCACCGGCAGCTCTCATTAAAAACTCATTTAGAAAGTCCTTTGTTGACAGTACACTACAAAAAGTCTTGAATTCAAATTATTCATTTTAATTTAATTTTTTTTTAAACCAAACTAGAACCAAAGTGCTTGTTTTAAGATTTCTCTGAACAGTCCAAATCCAACGAGCCAGTGAGGGAGTGAAAAGATCCCCTGGAGTGAAATGAAATGGTCAAATATTCTGGCTTGGAATAAGAACACTTCACCTCAAAACATCCAAACCATTTGATTTAGAAATCCATGTTTACAGTGTCACGTGACCTTTGACCTGAGCTGAGTTTGACAGTGTCACGTGACCTTTGACCTGAGCGGTTGGTGTGGGTTTCAGTGGCTCTTAAACATTGATGCTCTTAAAGCTCATTCAGCTGAAACACGACGAGCACTTTCCACACAAACTGTTTGTAATTCGAAGCTTCAAAATGAGTCACAAAAAAGACTTGGCTTGTCAAAAGTTTGTGAAATCCAGATATTAACTTAAATACTAAAAATAACTTCGGAGTTGGAGTGGAGTCGTTTTATCTGGATAATTAAAACGTGACTGTTACAAGGCATTTCTGAGCGGTTACAAAATAAGAACACAAGTTTGCCAAGTTCGCCACAAGCTCAACTAAACTATTGTACTTCCTGTAGACAGCTGAAAGCAGCGTTCTGATTGGCTGTGCTCAGGTGGTCCACATCACTTTCACTTTCCTGTCTGTAAAAAGCTGTTCTACAGACGGGAATGAGGTGTTGGCGTTTCCCAGTGGCGGCTCCTGACTAATTTCTTTGGGAGTGCTATCATCAATACATTGCCACTATCAAAACCAAATGCCCACAATTATATTATATTGTCTAATCAATCAAAATAATAGAATATCATTTTACACCACTAGGTGGCATTGACGTGTAATCAAATGGCATGTGGCCAACCTGTGTCAATAAAACTATAAAGTCAAGATCCAGACCAGTAAATTGCATAAACAGGCTTTATATTTATATTTAACATGTCTATTTGTTAATATTTAAGACAATAAAACCAGCCTGAGAGCCACAGTAAACATGGACATGGATGACATGGTTGAAAACAAGAACAGAAAATATACAACTCTGATTCTAACTTGGCAAAAAATACACGATAATACATCTCCCACCTTCTGTTGTAATGTGTCTGATGCTTAGATTTAGTCTTGGGGGTCGTAGCTGTTGTAAACGGCTTGTTTTGGTGCCGGATATTCTGAGTTGGAACTAGCACTAGCCGCGCTCTCCGTTTGACTGACAGACGTCGTCACGCAGACGTACGTGACGGCGCAGCGTTGGTGCAAGCACCCGCGAGTCCCATTAGTTTGCATTGAAGGGCTGAAAACCATGCTGAAAACGCTCTTGCATTAGATTCAATGGAAGCAGTGGGTGCGATTTGAAGTCAGGCAGAGATCGCACCAAAAGAGGCGGGACTATGTACCGGCAGACGAAAATAAGCTCCTCTGATTGGACAATGATGTTTGAAGGCATTTTGATCAAGTTTTAATCGGTTTTGATCAACTTTAACTACACACCTCGCTCATTTTTTCCTCTTTTTGTTGGCGGTGCGTCGCACCTATCGCCCTAATGACGAGCCGCCCCTGGCGTTTCCCCACCGAAGGCCCAAAGTCACTGGGATAGGCTCCGGTCACCCACGACTCCGAACCGGAACAGAGTGGAAGAGACAAGAATCCAAACGATCTTCACAACGCTGCAGACATGGGCGTTTAAACACGTGGACGTGCGAGCGTTAGGTCGTTTATCGCTCCAAGACTGTAAATGCTTAACTCACATATAGTCAGCTTATATCAACACAAAGATTCAAGTCAATAAAACGTCTTGGCCACAGGACTTTCTACAGTAAAACAAATACATGAGTAAAACTGCACAGATGAGAAGACATAGAGACATTTCTGACCTTCGTCCATAGCAGCGGAGTCCTTTTTGCGAGGCATGCTGGTGTGTTTGTGTCCGATGAGCTGGACACAGGCTGATGACAGGCTTCTGGTCCAGACAGTGCACTCAGGTGTCCCGGCCGGTCGCCATGACAACACAAACCATGTGATCTCAGGTGTGTCTGATCGGGCAGATCATATTTTATACACACACTCTCCCAGGGCGCGCTGCAGCCAAGTGGAGAAACGGCATCAATAATGCACTATCTCTAAAGAGAAGTCTTACGGGAACTTAAAGGACAAGTCCTCATGTTGCTTTTCTCAAATGGAATTTAAACATTTTTAAGCCTCTGAGTCTGTGCCAAGGCAGTGTTGTAATGTCTGGATTGGAGTGCTTTAGTCAAAGTCAAGTCAAGTCAAATGTATTTATAAAGCACATTTAAGACAACCACAAAGGCCCAAAGTGCTGTACAGAAGTAGAAAACCCACACAAGGACGAGCTGAGTCAAAATGCTAAAGTCTAACTGGTCTATGGAGGTTCCTTCTCTCACCTGTGGTCATGAGCTGTGGAAATCTATCTTCTGTCTGTGTGAGGACATGTGAGGACAGTGTCTGTGTGAGGACATGTGAGGACAGTGTCTGTGAGGACATGTCGTGTAGGACATGTAAGGACAGTGTCTGTGTGAGGACATGTAGGACAGTGTCTGTGTGAGGACATGTAAGGACAGTGTCTGTGTGAGGACATGTGAGGACAGTGTCTGTGTGAGGACATGTGAGGACAGTGTCTTGTGAGGACATGTAAGGACAGTGTCTGTGTGAGGACATGTGAGGACAGTGTCTGTGTGAGGACATGTGAGGACAGTGTCTGTGTGAGGACATGTGAGGACAGTGTCTGTGTGAGGACATGTGAGGACAGTGTCTGTGTGAGGACATGTGAGGACAGTGTCTGTGTGAGGACATGTAAGGACAGTGTCTGTGTGAGGACATGTGAGGACAGTGTCTGTGTGAGGACATGTGAGGACAGTGTCTGTGTGAGGACATGTGAGGACAGTGTCTGTGTGAGGACATGTGAGGACAGTGTCTGTGTGAGGACATGTGAGGACAGTGTCTGTGTGAGGACATGTGAGGACAGTGTCTGTGTGAGGACATGTGAGGACAGTGTCTGTGAGACATGTGGGTGTGTGAGGACATGTGAGGACAGTGTCTGTGTGAGACATGTGAGACATGTGAGGACAGTGTCTGTGTGGAGGACACGTGAGGACAGTGTCTGTGTGAGGACATGTGAGGACAGTGTCTTGTGTGAGGACATGTGAGTACTGTCTGTCTGTGTGAGGACAAACTGGACAAACTGTCCTCACACAGACAGACAAAATGTTACTGATTGATTACATGAATTAAAATGAATTTCAAAAGACAGTTACAAATTACCAAAAGCCTACCAATTTGAAAAGAATGATCAAATGTGGTTCAAGGCTTTAGACCAGACATGGGCAAACTAAGGCCGGGGGCCAGATGCGGCCCGCGACCAGTTTTAATCAGGCCCTCATAACATTTTTGAAAAAAGGTGGTTATCCTAATGTTGCATTTTTTTAAATTGATTTAGCTGTTGTGGTCTTAGTAAATGTCACAATAAATACACACAATAATACATTACAATTTTCTATTTAAATTTTGGTATATTTATATATTTTTAAAGAAATTGGCTTGCAGTAATGGCACTTTGTTACACCTGGGATTGCTGTCCGGCCCTCCGCCACTTGTCTGGATTCGAATATGACCCTTGTGAAAAAAAGATTGCCCACCTCTGCTTTAGACCAAACAGGAGACAGCGTTCAGCAGCAAACTGTCCAGAAATAGACCAACTAATGTCCCAGTTAGTGTTCAGAAATGACAGTGACAAACGCATTTTAGAGTTAATTTACCTGTCCTTACACTGATGCAAATGTTACACCACTGCAGGAGACGTTTGGTGTAGAAAAGTGAGCTCTTTATTACCTCTGAACAGAGCAAACAAACAAGACATCCAGAGCATGCGATGCATCCTTTTCAGTTACACAGAACAGACTGCATTATTTGAAAACTTGACCTCTGTTGCCTATTTTTGCAGCTCGCGCCACCTATTGGCGGAGATAACTGCACAAGCACAAACAGTTTAGCTTACACTTATTCAAGTGCTACACAAACACAGCACAAAATCAAACTTGCTGGATACCGCGAGTAAACTCGGTCCACAGTGTAATGATCCTGAATTCATAAAAATGGATTCTTCATAATCATACGTTCATTTTGAACTGTTGGAGTTTACTTTAAGTTCAAACCCTCAAATTGAACCCAAAGGACAAAACCAGATGGTTGCTCTAAAGAGTTAACCTTAAGCAGAAGGCCACATCGATCACTCACTAACCATGGGCTCACACTGGATCCAGTCTGTACTCCGGTCCGGTGTATGTTTCTTGAAAAGTAATGTGAGGCTCTCACACCGCGATCCGTTCGGTCCGGCGAGCCGCGGCTCTGCTCCGGTCGTCCGGATCATTTCCGTTTCATGGAAATTTTTCCGGACTGCCGGAGCGCTCCGGAGCCCTTTTTGATGAAGTTGTGAAAACAAGACACGACAAACAGGAAACCAAACGCTCGAGGGTGAAGTGAATCCGGTGGTTTTCAAAATAAAAACAATACGAAACAACTACTACATCAAATACGTCAAAATGCTCGACATATACGCAACTATTGAACACACAGGATGTAAATAAAGTCCCCTGCTTACCCACTGTGCGGCAAAAATCCAACAGAAAATGAAGTGACGTGAAATAAGCCCAAAACACGGGCAAGTGTTCCTTGTTTACATATCCATGTGCCAGAGATCGCGTAAACTCCCCGAAACTCCCAAGTTGAGCGTGAATCCCCGTGAACTCGTGGTCTCGCGAGGCCAGCAGAGTCCGTACATACGCTTGCATATTCTGGAGGCAGTGTGAGTGGCTACCGGAGCCAGACGATCCGGATCTGGATCTGGATCTGGACTGGAGGCAGTGTGAGCCCGGTGTAAACCAAACACTTTGTCCTGCGTTTATCACCTAAATAACCAGCAATAAAAAGACTTCTTTCAAGCTGGCTAATCTACCTCCTCCAACACATGTGGAATGTGGGGTTTACCAGACCAGCCTCTCCTCTGGATTTTGGACTTTACCTCTCTTAGTATTTTGTGCTGAACTTTGGGCGTTATTTTTGTTGAAAGGCCACTCTTCGGGAAAGAAGCAACAGTGCCAAGCTCTCTCCATTTGTACATAATTTCTCCAACTGTAGACTAATGAACATCCAGACTTTTAGAGATGGTTTTGTAACCTTTTCCAGCTTTATACAAATCTACAATTCTAGATTGCAGGTCTTCAGACAGCTGCTTTGAGCGAGCCATGATGAACAACAGACATTGCTTCACATCAAGACACAGTGCTTACCAGGAGTAAGTAAGTAAGTAATCTTTACTTGTATAGCGCATTTCACAGACAAGAGTCACAAAGCTCTTCACAGTGAGATGAACCCCCCCTCCCCACTCAGTGACAGTAACTGCCCTGGGGCAACTCAGCAGAGGCGATCACCTAACACCTGGCGCCTCAACCTCCGACTATCACCAAGTGTTCCCTAACATGCATGTTATCAGTTGGTGGGTAAACGGGATTGCCCGGAGGAAACCACCCAGACACAGGAGGAACATGCAAACTCCACACTGAAAGGCCGGGCCTGAGCGGGAATCGAACCCGCGACCTTCTGGCTGTGAGGCCAGAGCGCTATCCGCTCTGCCACCGTGCCGAGGTAGAGTTGAAATAATCTCCGTTTGTTGTCGTAGCAGCTGAAGGTGATGCCCTCTTTCTTCATTGCCCATGTGGCTGACGTGATTGATGTGGAAGAGGTAGGAAGGAAGAGGTGGTTCCCGGCAGCTCCGGAGGCTACAAAGGCGAATATATTTGCCAGACGCTCATGTTGGATGCGTAGCCGAGACTGTGTTTGGAGCGGAGAGCGGATGGTTGAGATGACCTCCGACTCGCTGAAAAAATAAATAAAACTGGTTTATTTGCACTGTGATTTATAATAAAATCATCTTTTAATGGGGTCATAGGGGAATAGACTTGGTAGTTGAAACTCTAAAACAAAATGTAATAAAATAAATACACGATACTAAGCCCCACTAGAGGAGCAAGTTTAGCCTGTCGGTCCTAGTTTGGATTAGAATTGTATGTGTTTTTCATTTGCATTCCAAGAAATTTTGTTGTGCCTGACGACTTTGCCTAAAAGCCGTAAGGCATTCTACACAATACCAAGGCATTCTATTGAAAGGCAAAGTACATAGATAATTTATGTATTTATTTATTTATTCTTTATTTGATTGGGACAGTGCATATTAATGAACATCTGTAACAGTTACAGTGTAAATATACCAGATTATAGCAAAAATGCTAGTTTTCATCTGTAGTCCCTAGGCAGATACACAGATAAAGACAACAAAAACCCAAGAGTACAATAAAAGAGAGCTAAAAGTGCTCACAGGCTCCATGAATATTATACATACTATTTAAAAATGTGCAGTCTATACGATAAAGAAATACAAAGTACGTAGATAACTACTTCCTTTTTGGCCTAAAAACACCAGACATATACAGGTTTGTCTCAAAAAAATTGAATATTAAGAAAAAGTTTATTTTTTTGTAAATAGATTCTGAAAGTCAAACCAGTGTATAATTTAGATTTGTGACACATGAAGTGAAATAACTTTCAGGCGGTTCTCACTAGGTTCACAGGTGGTTCTCATGTGGTTCTAACATGGTTCTCAGGTGGTTCACAGTCAGCAGACACACATACATAATGCACATGGGGCCTGACAGCTTAGGATCCTGTTCCACTGGTTTAAAGTCACTGACTTCCACTTCAGCTGCAGACCAATGATCCCCAGGCTTTTCTGACTTCACCATGCTCTGCATTGCAAAAATCCCAATGAACAAAATTGGAAATAAAATTATGTTTTCTTGACTTTTAGCAATATTTCATATAATGTTTTTTAATGTAGTTTGAACAAAAATAATGGATTGGTAATGTTAAACCCAGACTACAGACAAAAAAAAATGGACTAGACCAAGGTGTAGACCAGATGTAACCAGACTACGACTGGACTAGACCAAGAAAAACTAAAGGATAGACCAAGGTGTAGACCAGATGTAAACCAGACTACGAACTAGACAATAGACCAGATGTAAACCAGACTACGACTGGATAGACCAAGATGTAAACCAGACTAAAAACAGGAAACCAACGGTGTAGACCAGATGTAAACCAGACTACGACTGGACTAGACCAAGATGTAAACTAGACTACGACTGGATCAGACCAAGGTGTAAACCAGACTACGACTGAACCAAACCAAGATGTAAACCAGACTATGACTGGACTAGAATTGAAGCTGAAAAAAAAAAGAAAAACATGTAAATGTAGTTTACAGTCCAGCTTTTTGCTGAATAAGATAAGATAAAACATTTAAAACAAACAACAATCAGGTAGAAGTTATAAGGTATAAGGGTCAAGTAAAAAAAAAAAAAAGCTTGGGCTATGAGAATAAACTTGAGATTATTCTCGGAAGTTTTTGAGAATAAAGTTGAAGTTTTAGAATGTTGTATTTATATGACAGTAAAGTGAAAAACTGAGAGAAATGTCAGATTATTGTGAGAATAAAGTCGAAGCCAAAAAATGACGTATTTTTTTCAAGAATAAATTTAAAAAGTTATGCAAATAAAGTCATATTAATTTCCAGAAAAAAAAACAAAGCCTTTGTATGAAGCTTGTCAGTGGGGCTTTCTTGCGCTATGGAGAATACGGATCACTTGAGGTTCACTGACGGTGAAATAACAGAGGCTTTTGGCACCAACACCGCATCATCATTGGTGTATGTACTTAAAAGCGACACTGCAGACACAAGATTCAAACCGATTTCTTGTAATTAACAAAAACACAGCACCAGTTGCAGCATTTGATTTTTGTCTTGAAATAGAATCTCAAAATTAAGTCAAATATTGGGAAAAAGTTGTTATTTAGCTACATTTTGGATAGGCTAAAGGCGAAAATCAGAAAACTGATGTTTTTTTTTCCATACAAGCTCCAAGAAATGTGCCGGTGCTGGGTCTCTCCCTTCTCCGGGAAAAAGGTGCTGTGATCCAGGAAGAAGCAGACAAACGGCCCGGAGCTTTGGGTAAAGTTCCCAAGGCGGTGTCTCACTTTCCGGGAAAGGGGCGTTGTGACTGGGGAGGAACAGAGCCAGCCTATCACTTGGAGCTCTGGAAAACGAGCTCCAATCTATCGCTTCCCCTGTGGATGAAGCACTATGCAGGGAAAGCAATCAGGCTTTTTGGTTCATTTTTTGGTTAGACAAGCCGTCCACACTTTACTCACAGGTTTGAGCTCCACTTTACGCACACTCACACGCTGAAAAACTTCCACATGTGTGGCTTAAACTGACCGTTGGAGATGGCATTGTATCCTGATCTCCAGTGTTCGGTGTGGAGCACAGTTTTAATGCACGCTGCTCACGGTTTGGTTCTGCGAGGACAGACTGAGTAGCTTCGGCTGGAGAGGCTCGTGCAGGAGGGCCACAATGCTCCAACCACAGGGGAAGCGATTCTTTGGCTCGTTCCATGGAGCTCAGAGCGGATTCTTCCCGGATCACAATGCCCTTTTCCATGTAAAATGAGATTAAACCTTTGATACTTTTACCAGATCTCCGGGTCGGTCCAGTGGTTCGGAGTGCATGTGCACTGCACGGCCTGTCAAGGATGTGTTCTTCTGGGCATCGGTCTCAACGCTCACTATGCACTTGTAACATGAATCACACATGCAGTGATCCGACGTGTGATCTGCCATTATGAATGTAGCTTGTTTTTGCATCGTAAGACTGAGCAGTCATTTCCTTCCTGGTGTGCGCATCAGTCCTGTTCATTCATAGTATATTTTCATAAATTTCAACGATACAAATTAAAATCATAATCACAAGTTTATATATCTACACTCAAGGAAAAAAGAAACGCAACACTCAGTTTTCGGAGTTTTTGGGGGCCAGAATTATTTTATTTTTGAGATCCGCCTGTTTCATATGAACCCTACATCCATTTCTAATCCTCAGACCAACTTTTGTGGCGTTTACACATTTTCAGTCCAATAACACAACCAAACAATAGAACAACCCCCAAACCAAAAGTGACAAGAATTTCATCAGACTGTCAATAGTCAATAGGATGCTCACGTCGGCGGACGTGCACACAGAGCGGATCTAAGACATTTTCAATGGGGTCACATGGGGTCGCGCATTGTCGTGATGGAACAGAGCTCCCGCCCCAACTTGGTCCAGAAAAGGGAGCACCACAGGCCTCAGGATCTCATCCCGATAACGGAGACAATTGAGGTTTCCTTCAATGAAAACCTCTCCCAGTGTCTCCTGTTCACCTGATCTGGGCCATCTGCTCTGAAGCACTGGAACATTTTTTCGTCACTGAACACGACTTGGGACCAACTCTGCAAAGTCCAACGACGATGTGCAGTGCACCATTCAACCCGAGCTCGGCGATGTTGGGGGGTAAGAACTGATCCAACGAATGGTCGATATGGTGGAATATCGTCAGCGCAGAGGCGAATACGGATGGCTTTGGCCGACACTGGCCTGTGGTGTGTCCCAATGGTCTCGGCTGTGGAACTGGTGGCGGGCCGGAACCTGTCACAGAAATGTGCGGGGCGGTTGGCACGGTCTTGTGCAGCGGTCGTTACACGGGGGCCACCAGTACGAGGGTGGTCGTTAGAGGAACCAGTGGCCTGGTATCGCTCCACAAGACGACTAATAGTAGAGCGGTGACTCCAAACACCCTGGAGACACAGGACAACACCGTCCAACTTGGAGCAGCCAATAGCTCCATCCCTCTCTGGTCGGACAATCGTGGCATCATGAAGAAGTGTGTTTTTGGCTTCATTCTGGTGCCTACAACTCACGAGATTGTGACATTGTACCTGGAAACACTAAGCCAGAGTCAGACATAACAAGTGAGCATAAATCAAAAATGTCCACGTCACATGGCATTGGGGATAAAAAGGTGCACATTTGTTTGCATGGTGTAAGTTCTTTTGACAGAGACATAAGACAGTCTTCTGCATCCCACAGATGAGGAGCAGTGTACGTGACATCAGGGACACCACTTGGCACATTAGGATTCTTGCTCGGCTTGATCCGGTGGGCATTCCAAACACTGAAAATGTCATTTAGTACTTCTTACAAATTAGAAACAAATTAGAAACTTATCAGTAATACTGGAACACTTAAGAGTGCGAAATCCAACTATTTTCCAACCAGATAATGATAATAAAATAAGTAACAGATTGACTCAGTGGAAAGGGAATGTGCTTGTGCAAAAAAACAAATATGAAACAAGTACAATAATGTGCAGTACAGCAGTAGTGTCCTAATATTCTATATACTGTAAATTTCATCACAAGGGGGCGCTGTGTATGTGTTAGAGGAATTTTTAAGTGCACTGGCAATAGAAATATAACTTTTGGACATAAAAGACAGCGTTACTGTGTTTATGAATGTAGAAGGCTGTAATAAAAGCATATTTACATTTACCAAGAAATCCATGCAAATAGATTCATGTTTTTTGCAGACTATTCACAGTGACGAACATGACAGTCCGTCCTTGTTTATTGTCCGACTGATAAACATTTGTTTCCACTAGTTTTGAACTTCATAGTTTAATATACGAAGATGACGAACAAATTGTTAATGTTTCAGTGAAATATATAGTTGATTGTTACATGTTTACCTGGACGAGTGGCAAGAAGCAGAATTGAGATAGCGATTTGTCCAAAAAATCACCACAGAAAAGTCCCTCATCTCAACTCTCCCAACATAGTGATCCATGACTCGATTCCTTCTTTTCTCATTATCCCCCACCAACTCTCAATTCTTTGATTTGCGGTGCTGGCACCAGTGATGTAGCTTCCATCTCCAGCTCTGTCATCTTCATCATCACTGCGTAAATACCGTTGGATATCTCTAATAACCACATTCTCGGTGCCCATGTCAGTTTGTACTAGTTTCGGGACGCCCCCAATAAGCTCAATAGCTTCCACAAAGTAGCCCCTACTACTTTAGGGTCACTGTTTGTGTATGCTCCTCTTAGCCATATTATTCGGTGAGAGTATCCATCAATGCATTCATTTATGCATATACCATATGGCTTAAGCTTATTGTAAGAGTCGATGTGCCATATAAAATTGGGTCCCGCAGCAAAATATTGTTGCCTTCTTAAACATCTAGACTGGCGAATTTGAGACCCAACTGGGTCGAGTAAGGCAAGAATAAGCCTTACGTCTTCTTTTCGTATTGAAATCCCATTCTGTGTACACTTTGTATACATCCAACGGTAGCCATGATCTCTACCGGGGCCTTGCAGTTGATCAATGATAAGGTCAATGCCAGTGTCCAAGTCATATTTTTGCCGATATATGTGTCTAGCTCGCAAGATTCTTTGTGTCACTCTGATATAGAAATCCCATGTAAATCAAGGGTTTGCACAATGTCCTTGTATTTTAACCCAAGATTAAAATAAAACTCGACCAAATCGTCCCTCTCCATTGGTGCAAGATTATGCAAAAAAATAATAATAAAATGAATCAGTCCCAAAGCACAACAGTTTGATCCTTTAGCAACTCTACAATACATCCATGAACTCCACTCATAAACAGGTTCTTCTTGTTTACTGTTGAGCTCCGAGCAGCTTGTGTGAGGTTACTGCCTCCTTCAGGCACCCCGGGCCATTTCCACAAACACATCGCGTTCCCTCGAAATAATTATGTCGTTCCCTCGTGATAATTATCTCGTTCCCTCGTGATAATTATCTCGTTCCCTCGTGATAAAATTATTTTTCCTGATGTCATAGGAGGGGCTCTGTTGATCTCCGCCCCTGTTGTTGAAGACAACCCTGGACAAAAATCTGCAATGGACTCCTGTTGTTTTCTGTGCGCAAACTATGTTTGTTCCACTGCCCCATGAAGTTTTTCATGGCTCTATTAATGCGAGGCAGATACACATAATGGAGAGCACAGATGTGCATTTCATTGTCTGGATCAAGAACCCCCTCATTTTCCAGAAAGTGAAAATATTTATAGTACACATTTGTCAGCCCTCTCCATAAGTCACCCCACAAATGCTCAATCCTTTGATTGTGTGTGCTTCTGCCCTGCAGGGCCAGCCCTGGCCTTCAGGGGGCCCTAAGCAGAATTTGACTTTGGGGCCCTTGCCACTTCAGCGGCACATTGCAAAACATACACTGCCCTCATCACGTAGCCCATAGAGGGCTACGCACATACTCCTAGAACTACAGTTACATTAGGTAACTAAGATTCTCAATGTGTGCAGCCTGTGTTACTGCTGATTTGTAGAAAAGGGCTGGCTATATAGCCAGAGGCGGGGGTCTGGGGCCCTCCCCGGAGATTTTGACTAAAATAGATGTAATTTCCTGCAATTTGGACTATGTTTGGGTAACAATATATCTTACTTTTCAGCAGTTTATCTTAAAAAAAAAAGCAAACAAAGAAAAGCAGTTGTTTATTGCATAACCAATAGCCTTTAAACTTGTGGAAATAGGTCTATTAGGGTCAGTGATTCTCTCAGCAGAGAGACATGTTAGAGACTGTGACTGCAGGTGTGTCACTGCAGGTGCCAGGGCTCTCCTTTGTGCATTTTCTGAAGAAACAAATGTCCCAGCGATTTATCCTGATAACTTGGCAAGTATTTCCATCATGCTCTGCTTTTCAAATCTTCTTTCAACTGTCCATCTTTAACTTAAACAGTCTTCTGGTCCTTCCTCTGGTGATCTTGAAGCATTCTCCACAACATAATAAAGGTTTTAGCTCACTAACGTTTAGTCTAACAACTTGTAAAGCACCTGATCTCCGCTGCCTCAGAGCAGCCTGCTTGAGCCGGTGTGCGCAGCGCACCTCAGTCAGTCAGGCCGGGGCCCTCCGCTGTAAACACGAAGCTGCCCTTCTACTGCCCGACTCAAAAACAATGTAGAAGGGGACTTCCGGGTGAGCGATCAAGATGGCGACAGCTTAAACTCGTGGCTCCTCCGATAAAGATTTAATTTATCTATTTTCCTCTCACAAATACCTCCCAAAAACAACTGCGAAGTGTGCAAAAAGCGAAGAAGATGCCTAAACCAAAAAAAAGCACCGCAAACAACCGGGAATTGACCTTACATCAAGAAAATCGGATCGGCGAAGCAAGCTCGGCTAATGCTACTCATTCGGACTCGGAAATATCTTTGCCTGAATCTCCGGAGAAAGCCGTGCAACCAGCTAATCTGCACACTATCCTTCAAGAATTGAGAGACTCACGCCGGGAAAATGAAAATAACTTCCGCGAACTCAAAGAGAACATTAATGCTCGACTGGATGAAACAGAAAGACGAGTGGCGAAGGTGGACGACAGAACCCAGAGAGTCGAAGAAGCAACCCTGATGCTTATAAAGGCACAAGAGGAACTGCAAGCTAAAGTCTCTGATCTAGAAGGGAGATGGCGCAGGGAAAATGTACGACTCCACGGTGTCACCGAGGGCGCGGAAGATGGGGCTCAGTCTGTCTCGGACTTTGTCACGAATCTGCTTAAAGAAAAACTGAACATCCCGTTGTCACTGGACTTGACTATTGAGAGAGCGCATCGGTCATTGGGCCCTAAGCCGCCACCAGAAGCAGCGCGAGGTCAATTGTTGTCAAATTCACTTCTTACAGGACCAAAGAAGAAGTTCTAAAACGAGCGTGGCAACAGAAAGGATTTATGCTGAACGAGAAAAAAGTGTTTGTGGACCACGATTACGCCCCAGATGTGCTGAAGAAACGCCGTGAGTACACAGAAGCAAAGAAAGTTTTGAGAGAGCGTAAAATAAAGTTCCAAACTCCGTATCCGGCGAAGCTGAGAGTATTTTATGAAGGAGAGACACGGCTTTACACGACCGCTGCGGAGGCTACAAAGGACATGGCAGGACGAGGTTTTGGAGTCACAGTCATCAAACCACCGGTGACATGGGCTGACAAGATCAAAAGCACGATGTGGCGCAGTGTGGGACAAACACAGACGGGAGGACCGTTAACCGAAGACAGCTCCACCGAGGGATATAAGAAGAAACTGGAAGCTTTCCGCAGGGAATAACAAGCAACGCTGGGGGGCAAATGCAAGGAAAGCTGTGAAATGGACGCAGCGGGAAGAAGGAGGAAGAATTAAACCTTTTTTTACGAAGAGATATCGGGGACCACGAGTGGACTGAGCGCATGTACTGCACAACAAGGTCAGGGCAATATTAGACGCACACTGCATGTAATTTCTCAAATAAATGAAAATATGGATCCAGCAGTTATACTAGGCCTAGATGCCCAAAAGGCATTTGACACAGTAGATTGGGCCTTCCTGTATAAAGTTCTCAACCAGCTTAATTTTTCCCCCAAATTTATAAAAATTATACAAGGACTTTATGACAAACCGATAGGAAGAATTAGAATTAATTGTGGCTTATCAGCACCTATTAGAATTGAACAAGGATGTAGACAGGGTTGTCATATTTCGCCAATTCTGTTTGCCATATTTATTGAACCTTTGGCACAGTGGATAAGACAAAATACAAAAATAGAAGGAATAAAGGTAAACAAAGATGAACAAAAGATTGCCCTATTTGCAGACGATATCCTTGTTTATTTGGCCTCACCCACCAAATCTCTCCCCGAACTATATAAAACTTTGATAGAATATGGCAAAGTTTCAGGATATAAAATAAATTCTCATAAATCACAGGCACTAACATTTAATTATACACCGAATGAAAACATTAAACAGCTTTTTAAAATTAACTGGGAAATGGAATCAATAACCTATCTGGGAATAAACATCCCCAAACATATCCAAAACATAACTTCAATAAACTATGATCCCTTAATGGCTAAAGTTAGAGCAGACTTGGACAGATGGAGCTTGATACCTTACATAGGGCTTCTACAAAGGGTAGAGGCAATTAAGATGATAATTCTACCCAAGTTATTATACTTATTTCAGACAATACCGGCAGATCCAGAAAATGCTCTGTTTGTAGAAATTGATAAACTGTTTTCAAGATTCGTTTGGGATGGGAAAAGACCCAGAATTAGATATAAAACTCTACAATTGGCAAAAAGTAATGGAGGTCTCTCTTCCTAATATGAGAAATTATTATAAAGCAGCTCAAATAATTCCATTAATAGACATTTGTAATCCATCTTATACAGCTAAATGGAAGGACATTGAATGTGTCATTGAAGACATTCCATTAGCAGCAATAATAGGGAATCTCAGCTTGATGAATAAAATAAACACTCTAAATTTATGGTCAAAAACAGCACTCGATGTGTGGTCAAAACTAATAAAAGATAATAAAAAATCTAACATATTGATCAGATGGATTGCATATGATGAAGACTTTATTCCAAATATAGGTGATAAAACATTTAAGATGTGGTCTGATAAAGGATTAGTTATACATATTGATTTATACCTTAAAGGTTGTATGAGGAATTTTCAAGACCTAAAACAAACTTATAATCTTGACAACAAAGATTTCTTCAGATACCTGCAAATTCGTCATTATTTAGATAATTTTAAGAAAGAGGACAAGGAAAGCCCCTTGTCAGGAGTCATCACACTCTTCCTTAAAGCATATCAATCGAGCTCAAACAGTAAAGGGATTTCTAAATTGTATAATGAATTGCAAAACATTGTGGGTTATGATACAATCTATATTAAAGAAAAGTGGGAAAAAGATGGTGATCTTGTAATTGAAATTGATGACTGGGCTAAAATTCAAGAATATGTGTGGAAAAGCACATCCTCCCCTATGTGGAGAGAATTTGCCTGGAAGAGTGTGGTGCGCTTTTTTAGAACACCATTACAAAGAGGTCCAAATGCTGATAATTCATGTTGGCGGTTATGTGGGATGAATAAGGCTGGGCACTTTCATGTCTTTTGGAATTGTCCTAAAATAAATAGATACTGGGGGATTGTTAAAACAAGTGTTGAGAAAATATTAGGATTGAGAATTCCTTTAACTTTTGAAAATTTGTTTTTGGGCATACGGCCGGGTTGTATCACAGGTTCATGTAAAAATTACATGTGGAATATTTTACTGGTGGCAAGCAAAAAGGCCATCACTAAAAATGGTTGACGGACACACCACCCACTGTGGACGACTGGATACATGTGGTTAATAACATTTCTCAAATGGAAAGACTCACATTCATACTAAGACTTGAACTGGATAAATATGAGGAATGTTGGAAACCATGGATAGATTTTATAAAAACTAAAAACTTTTTGACACCCTTTAGGTTTTTGCTGCTCATGTTTTTGTTTTGTTTTTGTTTTTCTTTCTGTTTAAAAAAAAAAAAAAGGATGTATGTACGTACGTTTAAGTAGAGAGATGTATACATACTAGATAAGATGTTATGTAAAATCCTGAAAATTAAAAATGTATGTGACTTCTCTTTTGCAAGAAACAATAAAAATTTGAATTAAAAAAAAAGCAAATATTTTGGAAAAAAAAACAATTGTCATGATTTTATAGGACTATTTGACCACGTGTGAAACATGCATACATAATAGTTTCCAAAAAAGCTTTCAAATAATACGTTTTCAATAAATGTTAATGTGCTCGTGGGGGCCCCCTGGTGGTCACGGGGCCCTAAGCAGCTGGTATGGCCGGGCCTGCTGCCCTGTAGAGCACTTCCCCTATTAACCCCCCTGAAAATGTTCATCATGATGCAGAGATCATTGTTCTCACCACCTCGGTCAGTTCGTACTCTGGAGGGTGGGCCATATCTGCCAATTGCCCCAGGAACAAGTCCAACACAGTGCTGCTGCAGTTGTCATTGGAAGCGTGAAGGAAAACCATCGTTCTGCTATAACCATCAATGCCGCCGTAGATGACAATTTGCCATCTTATAAGTTTGTGGTTACCATCTATGTGCCACAGTGAGTTGGGCCCAGCCACTTGATAAGATCTTCGTCTGGCCTCATCAAGATTGAGCGAACAGCTGCACCTTCAGGGTTTATTCTAAGCAAGCTGGATCTCACCCTTCTTCGCTGCAATGCCTTCCCATGGATCGCAGAGATGCCTTCACAGACTCTGGTCCAACCAAGTCGTTTCCTGCTACAATGGGGGTATTCCATGAAGCGAGCTAAAGCCAAAGCCTGGCTTATTTGGCCAATCTAGGCTTATCAAATCTCCATTTCTGTTCCACTAACGTGGTTAGCCAGAGGTGACGCTGAGTTGCAACAAGTACTCAGACATAAACCTGATCGGGACCAGGCTAACTGTCAAGATTATTTTAGCTTTGTCTCAAAAAACGTCTTAAATCTCATGTTTATCCTGCACACTTCCACAACTGTGTGAAATCTTTCTGTCTGTCACAACACAACTTATAAAGTAACTTTTTAATTCACTTTTATTCACTTGGCATTGGCACCAAAGAGCTGCTTTCGCAGGTTCTTTTCTTTCTTTTTTTTTTTTTTTTTCAGCCACTCTCGCAGTGGAGAGACGCGTTTGTAAGAGCAAACGTCAAATTGGCTGCACAAAGAGCCACGTATTTAACTAGAAAATTAACTTGTGCATCTAAACTACGTAAGATTTCCCAGACATGCAGCTATTTCTCTAAAGGATGAAGCAATGAAGCAGGACTAAAGTGTGAGAGCAGCCGTGGAGTTGTGCTGCTGCTTTTCGCACAGAAGCGCTTCATCACCTCTTTCCCTCGTCTCTGACCCTGTCACACCACGTCCACACATCCTCTGCTCTGATTGGTTAGTTCTGGTTGTGAAGAGTTACGCTACAACTTTGTGACAAGTTTACGCAGCGGGACTAGTTCCACATGCGGAGTGGATAACTATGCATTGCATTAATTAAAAACAATAAGCCTACTACTCACAAATACGATGATAAATCCTCTGGATCTCCTCCGCAGTAAACTGCGTCGTCTTTCTCCAGCAGTGAACAGGAGGGGAGGGGCTGCAGCCTCTTTCCTCTCGCTCTCCGGGTCACAATTAACCACCATAAACTGAAAACTTTTGCGTTGCAAATCAAACTAGAGTCCGTGTGCACTTTGGCTTTCATTAGATCATGAGGAAAAACACGTTTTCTCTCTCATTCTCAGTGATGTCTTGCTCCATTGATCTGACCTCGTCACATTCAGCGGGAGCAAGCTCACAGCGCAGATTAATCTTAAACTTGAATTAGTGTTGTTCAGACTCAGGCTTAGATCTTTCATGGAACCACTTGAGGCTTAAGTCGGAGATGAAGCTAGTTTCAGCTCAAGATTTTAGGATAAGCCTAGACTTGTTAAGCCACTTTCATGGAATACCCCATGTCTTTAATCAGATCATCCAATTCAGCATCAGTGAGGTCATCATATAATGGGGCCGGTTGAGCTGAAATGTTCTGCAATAAGAGACAATGCACTATAAATGTTAACAGTTTGGTTTCAGGGAATAAAGCTTTACAGCCTTTGCTTTCACTTTCTTTCTTTTTTTTCTTTTTCTTCTGAAACACACTGAGGACACAAGTAACTTGGCTAGCTATGCTTTTAAACTCTTAACCCTATAAGCACAAAAGCAATCCAGCACCAAGTCATTCCAGGTTCTCTGTCTACTCTATAAATTCCAGGTTCTCACTTTTTGTTTTATGTTTTTGTAGACTTGAAAAATTCCAGACAACTCAGTGCTAGTGGTTGTACAAAATAATACAATCTGATGTCAGTGTGGATTCTCCACACTACAATTTTAAGTTTAAATAATTACTAGACTGAAAAAATGCCAAAAAGTGTTACAATTATTATTATATTATAATGTCAGTGACTTGATATTTCCATTATCTATATAGAAATATACAACATAAAACGAAAAACAAAATCTACCTTAAGCGTCGCTTCACTGTACGTACAGACAGAATCTATCTGCACAGCTGTAAAGGAGCATGATCGCAAGAAGCTTAGTTGTTCGCGTGTAATACTATAGCCAGGACGACCTCGACTTCCACTCCGATCTAGAGGCGCCTGGTATACAAAGACTTCTGAAATGACAATTTAACCATTAAGTATATGCACTAGTGTGTACCTTTACATTTTCTGTTTATATGCTATAAAGCAGGGCTGGGCAGTTAATTGTTTCTTTCCAAGTGCCATATGTGAATCCAGTGGTGAAGGGCTGAACCACAATCATTGCTTTAACAAATGTTCAATATAAAAGAATATTTCAGTAAAATAGAGACCATTTGATTCATTGTTGTATGAATTTATTATAATATTCATAAGGACACAAGTCCAGAAAAATATTTCATAGCTAAAGCGACTAAAACCATTACTAGAGAGAGTGACAATTCTCATGCCCAGGTCTGCAATAAAGTGTACATTGTAGTTGCTACATACATTTGTCCAAATATAGCTTGATGTCGTGTTAACTATCTACCGAAATGTGTTGACATTCTTGTAATCATCCATTGTCATACCTTCATATCCTGGGTGTGAGGTTCGGACTTCTTGAATATATTCTGCTAAATCAGCAAGAAGTTGATCCGCAGCTCTAACATTAAAGCCCACCTCGAGCCCACCGTAGGCTTCTCTCCATCGTATCCAGTCTAAAAAATGAACTGCATGACATTTATGTTCAGAGAAAGATTTCTCTGGGGTTCTCGAGGAATAATGAAAGACTTAAGAACCTGCATAATACAGTTTTTGTGAAACAAGTACAAGGTAGGGGAAAGTGGGGTGAGTTGTGCCAGTTTTTACTTAACATGACTTTAGAGCAAGACCATGAGAGTAATTCTTCAAACTACAACATGAACACAAATTTCAGGATGTCGTGAATCTCTGTAAACTGTTGTTTTTAATCTGAAATATATTATTTAAGAAACAGAGTTTTCTTTCTTGCCAGTGAGGGGGAAGTTGTGCCATTGGACAGATTGCACTGGGGTAAATTGTGCCATTTATTATGTCAAATAATATATTGTAATCTAAAAAAACAAATGATTTATACAAGTTAAACAAACTCAGTATACATTTTCTTCTTGAATTTTAAGTTAAACTTAAAGTTATTTTAGAAATAGTTCAAAGTAAAGCATAAACCAGGCCAATCATAACATGAGCATACTGATTATACTTCTTAATTTTTCCATCTGTGTTTGGTGTAAAATGAAGATTTAGATTGCTTTAGTGATGAAATGATACAGTTACCGAAAAGTAATATATTATCAATGACTCATTAATGATTAATTAACTTAACCCAAGCTCTTTGGCACAAATAACCCCAACTCCACCATTTTGGGAAAAAATGCTAAATTTCTCAGTTTGGAACTAACATCATGCTAACTATATAGATTCAGTATGTAGCTTACCAAAGCACTAAAACATACACGTGTGGTGTATTACAAACTTTCCTAACACTGTTCAGATGCAACAATCAAAAAACCTTGATCAAATATGAGGTGGCACAACTTCCCCACTGGCACAAATCACCCCACTGTCCCCTACTAGTTTCTGCATCTGAATAAAAAAAATAATAAAAATTCCGACGCAGAATCGGAGACATTCAGGACAGGATCAAAGCTCAAGTCAACAGGATTATTAATGAACACAATGAAGCGAGTGATGAACCTTCAGTGGTTGAACGGTAAGGTTTTATTGCGCTTAAAGAAACTATATTTATTTAAAATCAACGTTCTTAAGGGTGTTTTGAGGTTTGAAAAGACTTACAACAAAGTATAACGTTATAGGTACTTTGTCCATCCCATTTATTTTGGCATGATTGATTGATTGATGTTAAATTCTAAAATATGTGGCAATTTATCACACAAAAACTATTTGTAGTCTTTTTTTTCCCCTATTTGTTGTAAAATACAAGTAGGGCTATCTGAGTGAGTAGGACTAACTACAGGCAAATGGTTAGACAAACTATATATATATATATATATATATATATATATATATATATAT
The DNA here is from genome assembly GCA_038363315.1 of Mugilogobius chulae. NCBI lineage: Eukaryota > Metazoa > Chordata > Actinopteri > Gobiiformes > Gobiidae > Mugilogobius > Mugilogobius chulae. Next base: position 15,033,435 of record CM076409.1, read on the forward strand.
ATATATATATATATATATATATATATATATATATATATACATAAAAAGGCAACAGTATTCTTTCAAGCTGTGAAAAACACATATTTTTTCTTGCTACACTCCAGCGATTTAGACAAAACCGTAATCGCCCAAGAGAAAGACGCAGCCTGCTAAGACAGGTGACCTTCAAGGTGTCAGTCCTGTCCGGGCGCTGTCTCACTACAGGAGAAGTTCAGGTTATTTGAAAATGTATTCATTAGACAGGCCAAATGTGTACACTGTATTTCTTGTTAATATATATATATATATAATATATATATATATATATATATATATATATATATATATATATATATATATATATACGTTTTTACAGATTCCACCCGTTCTTGCCGAGTTATTGTACCTCTCAGTTTATCCTATGAACAATTTGAAAATTTGTTGAGGACAACAGTGGATAATGTGCCAGAGGAGTTGAGCTGTGCAAAGTAAACGGCCAGAGAGAAATTATAAACACCCAGAGAAATACATGAAACGAAAATTCTAAATCGTTCTGCCCTTTATTTGCGACCCAAGGTCAGCAGACATATTTTATTAGAGCTAATTTGTGTAATATACCAATTCATAATTTAATGTAAAAATGTTTTCTTTAGATGACAACTGAAGTGATGAGAGAATCCTCAAGGCAATTGCATTACTTATTTTTTAATGTCCTTAAACTAATTTTCCATTTCTTGTGTGCATAATAGTACACAGCAAGCATCTGGTGACACCAATCAGGACAGTGGCACAGACGAATCCAGCAGGCAAGCGATTAGCTTCATAATTGTTTGTTTGTTTGTTTCAAAACTTGGGAACCATTTTGCATACAATAATACAAGTCAACCATTTGGTATACAGTACATAGCTTTGTTGTAGTTTTTAGCCACACTTTTTTTTATTATTATTTTAGCAGTGCAGCAACACTCTGATGACATCCAGCTGGTCATTGACACAGACTATTCCACCAGGTAAGCAAAAGTTAACTGTACCTTTTAAAATTCATAAACCTTTTGGTAAACATTGATTATTTGGCACAGTACACCATGGCAACAATACCCCAACACCCAGCAACCCAGTGTCACAGAGGAATTCAACAGGTTAGTAACTAACTGCAGTTGTACAAGTAAAAAAAAGTCAGTTGTCTCGAGTTTGTATAGCATAGAAATGTTTCTTTTGTTTTTTTTTCATTTTTTAATAGGAATGATTTCCATGTTGATTCACCTGACGATGTAAGGACAACTGATGAGACATTGTTGAGTTTGTTGGTGAGTCAGCAGATGACTATGGGGACCAAGGAGAGAGTTCTTTAGGTAAGTTGTGTTTGTGTATTTGAGGGATGTTTTAAACTGACATAATCCACCATCTTTTCAGAATACTGAAACAATCTGTGGTCTCCTCCTTTGGAGTTCTGGAGGGAAAGCCTGGGGACTTGATTTTTTCCAATGATTTACAGACCTTGGCGTGTAATAAATATTACACTGCAGGCAAACTGGTTGCCTGGTCTCCCATCCACAATGGCCCAGGACCCCAAAGCCTGAACCAACAGGCTTATATGCTGCTGGTGCTGGTTGGCCAAAAGCCAGATTTCTCCAGCTTCAACTACGACGTCATCACCGATGCTGAAGTCGTCAGCAAGCTTCACCAGGTAAGTTATTTACATTTTAAAGGGATAATATAATTATTAACATCAATTTGCACATTCTTCTCTTAGATAAGTTCTTGCCAAACCGAAGCAGACCTTAGTGTCCTGAAAGACAACATTGGAGAATGGCTGGCAAATATTGGGATTCTAAAAATATATTCAGCCAAAATCACTGATTTGGTTGACATAAAAAAACAAATCATTGAATATTTCATTCATCATCGTTAAGAACATTGTAAAATAAATACACATTTCTTAAATCTAATGCTTCATAATGTTTATTAAGGACGATGTGCAAGGACATTAAGCACAATAGCAGAGATGCTTGTACCAGCATCTAGCTTCACAACTAATTTCCATCTGTAGTCCAGGGGAGGGGAGAGGAGAGGAAACAACATTTTCATCAAAATAACATTTTGATTTTACAGTGTGTCAAGCATGGCTCAGCAATTTATTTCTGGGATGAATGGCTGTGGACGCTTTGGAGACCTGGTTCAAACATTCTGGTATCAGTTTCTCCCATTATTCTGCCAGAAAAGTCAGAAGCTGACCAGGACTCAGCTCCAAAATACAGTATGATGGAGGTGCAATGGAGCGTGAATGGGAGCAACAGAAGGGAGGCTGAGGAGGATACCATCTTCCTTTGGGGCTGGTGGCTGATGGCCATTCAAGGTAATCCGAACTGTCACAAATTCCACATAATGAAATGTCAACATGTTGTTACAGAAGGACAAGTTGAAACAACACTGGAAGATGTGCTTGTGTTTGTCACAGGGAGAAGTTCCACCTCTGGCTTCCTGCATCCTCTGCACATAGATTTTTTTAACCAGGAGGAGGGAGAGAGAAGGCTTCCCTACTCCTCTACTTGCAGCCTCACAATCTTTCTCCCAAGAGGAGTCACTGAAAAAAATTAATTCCAAGACATGATGAAATTGGCAATCCACACATCATTTGGTTTCGGAAAAGCATAAAAAGTCAAGTTTTTGTTTTAATGTAAAGTTTTTCTTCATTGTTTGATTTCCATTTTGTGTTATTGTCACAATAAATAGATTACAATTTGAATGCAAACAACAAATATAATAATATTCAAACTAAACTTTTGCTTGATTCTTGTAGCTGTTATCTTATACACTGTAAACATATAATACAAAGATTTGGTATATGATAAAATATATTATTGTTACTAATGATATGATAGTGACAATGGTAAATGATAAGGTCATGTTTATTAACAACAATGTACAATCACGTACAGCACAGAAGCAGATATGCCTAACCAGATTTTAGCTTTACAGCTAATTTGTGAATAAAATTAGTTTAATAAAGTAAAAAGAAATTGGTCTCAAAATAACATTAAGACTGTACCTGTGGCGTAAACCTTGTAAAGTAACTCCAACAATAGGTGGCGGTAGTGGCTTTGTAAGAATGTCAACCGCAGTATTATTATTCCGCATTATTAATAATAATAATTATAATAATAAAAAAAACACCACTTTCAATACAAAACTCTTTGCATGAATCAAGAAAACAAACAAACAGATAAACGGATTCTACAACAGAATAAATATAACTTTTTTTCCAACTACACTTAGCTCGCTGATGGTTGAGTGGTTAAGGACATTCAAGGCGATTCAACGTGTTCACATGGATTTCATAAAATAGCACGCCATGACAAATTGCGTGTCACGACGACGCCCTCTGCCTGTTTTGGCGTGCAATTACACATTCTTTTTTTCTAGCGTAGTCTGGACACACCTAGTGGTTGACGACAAACACGAGGTTTTTCAAGGGATTAATGGCTAAATTCAAGTCTGAAGTTACACAAATGGGTAAGTTTAGCTCTTAGGCTTGGAGTTGGTTAAGGTTAGGATTAGGATTGTGTTAGTCTTCATGAATAATAACACGTCTTAACATTCACCACTGAAATGAACTGAGACAGAAACAAATAGAACAAAATAGAAGTAGCGTTCATATGACACGCTGTTTACAATAGCGTGGTATTGACACGCTTATCCATGAGAACAGGCTGGGCCCTTGGCTAAATACTTATTCCAACATATTTAAATCACATGCAACACATAAAAGAACAGCTAGAATACATCGTTTTAAAAGTATATTTAATAATAATTCAACACTCACGAATGCAGCCACAGGTAGGCCTAATGCAACAACAGAAAAAATCGAATGGTGTCATCTTGTGGCCAAATTGCGCAACAAAGAACGTCATAGGTTCTTGTGCTGTATACTGTATAGTGGCTTTATTACTTCCAGGGTTAGAAAAACAATTGAAAAATATTATCTATATCTACACACCATTGTGATTTTTTTTCTTTTTTTTTTTTCTCTCTCTCTTGTCAATTCACTTACCAATTGAATGTAAGTTTATTAAAAAGTAGCTCAAAAGTCTGACCCTAACCCTATTTTAAATCACACGTGGCATAAGATCACACTGTTTAATTTAATATTTCCACATTTAACCCCACAATTAACCCCTAATAAATAAGAAAGATCTAGGTTTATGTGATATTGAAACATTTAGGAATAAACACTTAAATAAATAAAACGACATTACTCTGACGAGAATCGAGAATCGAACCCGGGTAGTTAAAAGGCAAAATCTCTCTAATGCTATGTCTTAACCACTCGACCATCAATCAGACTACCATTCAAGGAAAAATCCTTTATTTGACAGAATCTGGATGTCTGGGAGTTCAAAAAAAAAAAGGGAGACACAAGATCTATTCATACATTAACATATAATTACATATATTTACATCATTTACATATTCTACGCGCGTATGGGTTTTTGACACGCGTATTCTACGCACGTCCAAAGAAGAGTGACGCCCGTAAAACACGCGCTCCAAGACCTGTATGCGCAGGTTTTATGGGCGTCAAACGTCGACAATACGCGCGCCAAATACGCGTGAAATCAGGTTACAACGCATGTTTTTTACGTGTCTACGCGTTCAAAACAAGGCGAAATTTGGCCCTTTTGGCTTGCTATATCTCTCTGCCTAATGAGCTGGCTCTGCGGCGCGCCTCCGCCCGTCACAGAATGGAGGTGAGTGAATGAGCCCACTGTCTGGGCCGGTAGTGCACCATTCACGTTGACCGGCCCCAAGCAAGCTCACTGCCTGCCTGGCCCGCGGCCGTCAGACACACTTTTGTCAACTTAAAGACGAGAGAGAGAGAGACAGACGTGGCCCGGCCCGCGGCTGTGTAGCGCTTCAGCCGGGTCTGGGTGTGTGCGGCGGCTGCGGCCGGCTTCTCACTTTTTGGCCCATCGGCCCACTGACCACCGGCCCACCAGGGAATTCCCCGGCATCCCCGTATGCCAGTCCGCCTTTGGCTAGAGGACTTCGGCTGCAGCGCGTCTGCTGAAGTATGAATATCTGAGCCGAAACGAACTTTGTTGTTGTTCTTACGGCCCGAGCGGGACGAACAAACTTCTTACTTCTTATGAAGTATGATTAGGCCTTTAGTGTCCTGGTGTTTCACATGTGGTGCAGGGATTTTTCTACCATCGGGATCATCGGGATCGGGATGTGTGACCTTTTCTTTTTTAAGCAAAAAAAATGTGTCCCTGATTGTTTTCCACTTTTTAATGCAGTGGTTTACATCCTCATTCAAATTGTTTGAAATTTCATGCCATGAATTGAGGGTTTTTCTAACATCCTTGTGGTAGTGCTCATATGTTTGCACCTCCTCCACGAGTTGTTCCTCATTTTATCCATTGTCACCACTGACTGTCACACCAGCTACATTCAGTCAGCATTTAATAGATTTGCTCGAACCGGAAGATCTGTCACTCAACCAATCACAACCCTTGTGCTCCGACGAAGTGGTGAACAGCACGAGAGCGTAGGCCTGTCACGATAATGACTATATCGAGTTATGGTGCAATATATAAAAACGTCCAATAGCATTTTGAGTGTCAATAAATGTGTGTGCGCATGCACGGTGCAAAAGCTGCAAAACATCAGGCAGAATCCAAGCAAATAATCACCATAAACACCACGCTTTGGGCTTTAGGAGGAAGAAGAGGTAGAAACACGGCAGTGTGCCCAGAGGTCGAGGGAGGAAGTCAGCGCTGTTCCACTTCACTAGAGAAACGAGCTGAAATGACCATGAGGCATTACGTAGGACGCTTCACAAAAAATAAATATTCATCTTGTAATATGAGATAATACACATTTTGTATGGCTTTTCCTCTGTATACCCACACGCTTGTATAGGCTAAACTAGTGACTTTATCCACAATATGAGTCTTTTCTGTGCTAGCTTGATGTTTCTAAATAGCTAAGATGTGCTTGTGTGCTTTCGTTATGTTAAATTAAATGCCTGCGTCTTCACTGTAATGTTAATGGTCTACAAAAAGTATAAAACTAGTGTTCACATGTCTGTGAACTCACGCTACAGTTAGCAGGCTATTCTATAGACAGCCAGTGTGTGGAGCTGTTCACCCACCAGAGAGAAGCTAGTGGAAATCGGCAGGTTTTTTTATAAAACACAATCTTAGTCTCACTCATCCTTAGAAATGTGCGGCTGTTTTTCTGTGGCTCCAGCGTCTGAGTTTATATTTATTTGGCCAAAAAGGAGAGAAGTGCTGCACATTTGTGTCTTCTGCATGGATCTCATAATCTGTTTAATCAAAGCGAACCTGTGGGCCTTTTTCTGTCTGGATTACTTTCTAGTGCTGTAGCTGGTTTTATTTACAGTTAAAGGCACATTTCAAGGCACACTCACACTGCTGGAAGGTTCAAAGCGTTCACTTCTGCCTGTCACATTTCTCTTCTATTTATAGCTGGTTTTTTTTTTTTTTGTTTTTTTTTTTGTGGTGTAGCGCATAACAAAAAAGTTGCACAAAAAACATAAAACAAATATCTAAACAAAAAGACTGAATGAAATCCTAAACTCTGTCAGAATATAATGATTTGCAGTCCCCGCACACCTACAGATGTGTGGGCTGAGCTAAGCACCACATCTCTGCATTTACAATCATTCTGGAAAATCACACAAGAAAGAGGAAACCAGCAAACCCACATTTGGCCCCGACATGCAGTATGTTTGCAGCATCACTCAACAGCTTTCCTCTCACTGTGTAGTGTTGTAGTGACAAGAGTCTCTGACCTGTGCAGTCTGCTGGTGAGTTTTCTTTTCATGTTGCTTTTCATGTATTAAACATTTGTTTTCTTAAGTCTTTCCATTAAATGTGTGAGAGTAAATGCACTAACGCGTGTGTTCACACCAGACTGTCGGCGGCAGGCGTGTAACAGACGGTCTCATTGTTCTCATTCTGACTGATTTAGTGGGATAGTCTTAGTGTGTCATAGTTTTACAGTCACAGATTCAGTACTTGTTATGTTTGCTGCAAAACCAAAATAATCAGAATGGAGGAAGTTACTACTTCCTCAATTACTCCTAACCACACCCAATCAGAGCACCAGGAAAATACAATACTTTATTGTTTGGTTCAGACAACCCACAGCATCTGATTGAAAAACACTAGAGACAGTGTTCAAAACCTGGCAACCAAGATGGCTGCGCCCTGGAAGCGTTAGTAAATCACAGGGATAAAAGTAAAGATTTCTCTAATTACAAAGACAAGAAACAAACTACAAATTGGAAACATTGTTGGCGATGCCCCTAAAGAAAGACGTGCAGATGAGGAGAGGAGATTCGTAAGACGCTGAATCACACGTCGAGGGACATGGCAACTCACCGAACTAACCATGCTTGTTGAAAAAGAAACTATAATAGAAAAGGACAGGACAGCATCAAGCTTGAAAAAAGAATTGAAAATTTGGAGAGGTACACAAGAATGGAGGATGTAATTATTACGGGGCTGGAAATCAAACGGTGGTCTTACGCTCGAGCAGCGGTGACGGGCAGAAATGTGGGAGAGGACGCAGAGGTAAGCGCTGGAGAGGCAAGTCGTGCAGTTCCTGAGAGACAAGGACATACATCTGGAAGCAAATAATATATCTGCGTGTCATCCGCAACTGTGAAAGGATAGAGCCAAACCTGCCACCATACTGCGCCTGGTCAACACAAACATGAAAACAGAGTCTCGCTGCATACATGAACAAGCATTTAACAAAGAAAAACTCGCGGAGCACGCATCCTACGGAAAAGTAACAAGATTAAAGCTACGTGAACAAGAAACTGTAAAGTTTTCATTCAGACCAACGAACCATCCCCGGAGCAAGAAAAAGTCATTCTGGTGAGAGAACGCACTGACCTTGATCAGGTCAGATAAATGTTGGTCATTTCACTCATGGTAATTCATAGTGCTTTAGCAGTCCTAATCAGGCTGACTGGAATCTTTCATATGAATTTAGGAAAATCAGAACAAACCAAATGTGATTACCTTGCCTGCTATTCAGGAGATTTGGCCGATTGTTGTTGTCTGATAAGCTGGACTATGCTGGAAATACAAAGTATGCTGGTTGGATTTTAAAAACCTGGGCCTGGGATAAAGTCATGAGGGATTTGGTACAAATGGACTTGGGACAAAGTAAACTCGGGACATTGTGGACTTGTACAGGACAATCTGGATTTAGGATGGTGGATGTGGATTTGGGACAAAGAGGACCTGGGACCAGGTGGACTTGGGACTATGTGGCATGGGGATAAAGTGGACTTGGGATAACTGGATTCTGACTATGTGGATTTGGGACAGTGGACCTGACACAATACGGCTTGGGACAACGTGGACTACGGACAATGTGGGCCTGGGATGATGTGGATTTGAGACAATGTGGACTCTGGACAACATCAACTCGGGACAACATGGACTATGGACAGTATGAACCTGGAATATCACTGACTTGAGACAATGTGGATTTGGACGAACTGAACCATGGACAAAGTGGACGTTATGCTAAAGCGTGTGCTGGTGATGTGTGCTTTGTGTGTGGTGTGTGGTGTGTGTGTTCTTGAACATGCATAAAAGTAAGGACCAAAATTCACATTCTACTATCAAAGTGAGGACATTTTTGGAAAGTGAGGACATTTTACCTAGTCCTCACTTTCTGAAGGGCCTGTTTTGCCTGTTTGAGGGTCAAGATGAGGTTTTAAGGTTAGGGTTAGAATTGGGTTAAGGTTAGGGTTAGGGTCAGGGGGTTAGTTTGGATGGTTAAGGTTAGGGTAAGAGTAAGGGTTAGGGTCAGGGGGTTAGTTCGGATGGTTAAGGTTAGGGTAAGGGGCTGGGTAATACATTATTTCAATGAATGTCCCCACTTTTATGCTTGTGCAAGAATGTGTGTGTGTGGTGTGTGAATGTGCGTATGTTTAAGTGCTTTAGAGAGGTAGGAATAAGGTTGAATTAAAGGATCAATATTAAATCAAGCCACTATGAGTGAACAGGAACACAGATGAAATAGATGAGAATGAACAAACACACATGAGCACTGTTAGTAGTGAAATATAGAAACTAGGGCTGTCAGTTTTATCGCTTTTATCGCGTTAACGCAAAACTATTTTAACGGCGACAATTTTTTTGACGCAAATTAATCGCATGGTTATTTTTCACCATTAAAACTCTCCAATGACGCGAGTTCATAGAAAAACACAGAGCACAAGCAGAAAGACCTAGACAAGGCTCTGCTGGCTCACTTTTGTCGACTTTGGTAACGTTTCCACTCGATCCCACGACTGTCTGAGCGTGAGTGTGTTTGTTTACCTCGGCTCCGTCCATGTGCAGCTCGATCAGCTGATGAGGAGGCTCCGTACATGTTTCCATCTTCCCGTGTCTTGATAAAGTCGTGGTCCGTGATCACTAAATGTGATGCTTGTCCACTCAGGATGTTGAAACATCCAATATCCAGAATAGTCTTTCAAAACTCCGGTAAAAACTTTCGTTGCTCTACTTTCAGCTCCACTAGTTTAGCAGTAAAGCTTCGCTCGTTCTCACTAACACTTCCTTTAAATCCTTCACAATAAAAGCTTCATAATCTCCAGCTGCAGAAAGCGCTTCATTATGAAAGAGCAGTGTAATAAATACTTATAATGAGTGAGACACGTCAATACCACGATTGGCCTAATGTTATGGGAATGCATTATTATAAAATAATAAAATATATTAAAAAATTATATATAAACATTATTTTACACTTCAAGAATGTAACAGATTCTACAAATAAAGACATAATAAACAGGAATTCAAGCTAAATATTAGAATGTAAAATACATTAAAATATATAAATAAAAACATTTAATTATATGCGATTAATCGCGAGTTAACTCAAGACAATCATGCGATTAATCGCGATAAAATTTTTAATCGCTTGACAGCCCTAATAGAAACAATTTGAACATATACAACTAAATGTTCACAACAACATTAAGTACAATTCTCAAACAAATGAATTTGGAAATGACATTGATCTTGACAATAACTTCTATAATACTGTATAATACAAAACTGTGACTGTTACACTGATGATCAATTTAAATGTGTAAATATAAATGGAGCCTTTAAAAATAATACATTTTAACAGTAGAAGTTTGTATAAAATTCCAATGAAATGAAAGACTTTCTCAGTCAGTTTGATAAATTCAGGTCATAGCAGTGTCCTTGGTTGGAGGAAGAGAAGGGCTGTGGTTTTGATTTGGATAATTCTGAAATGTTTACTATCAACAGGACAGTTGCATTATATGTAAATGCTGATTTAAGTGTAGTAAGATTATCAGTAAATCAACCACAGTTGACGGAGTATTTGAATGTTTAACAGTTGAAATAGTTTGAAGAAAAGGTAAAAATATCAATGTTAGTTGTGTGTAACCCTAGAACACCCGGATCACGCTTAGATACTTTCAATCTTAAAATCGACAGCTTATTTAGCCATACTAACGAGTTCCATATTGTCTGTGGTGACTTTAATATTAATCTTTTTAATCTTTTAATAAAAATGTAAAAACAACTGATTTTTTTGCAACGATGTATAGTAATAGTTTTTTTCCACTTATCACCAGACCAACAAGATTTACAACAATTCAGCCACACTAATAGATAATATATTTTTCAGTCAATTGGGAAACCAAATTACTGCTGGAATTCTTCTTAATGACATAAGTGACCACAAACCTGTTTTTAGTATTTTTTCACATTTTTTTCCAGGATAAAGCAAAAAAAAAAAGGCCAGTACAAGTTTATTAGAAAACGAACTCTTGAAGGCACAACTGCGTTTAAATCGGACTTCTGTGTGCAGACATGGCTTGACGTCTACGCCTGCGAGAACCCTTTGATAAAACACTCTAATGAAATGATATGATCAACACTGTCCACTCAGGAAACACTGTATAAAAGAAACATGAAAACGAGTAGAGCCATGTACCCAAGGCACAGCAAAGTCATTGTAACTGTACAAGAAATGTAGGAAATGGAGAACTAAAGAAGCAGAGTATAAATATAAAACATATAATAATAACTTAACGAAAACAAAAAAAAAAACATACTATTACAATTGCTTAGAAAAATAACATAAAAATAATATTCCTGGAACTTGGGAAGTGCTTATGGAATAATTAAGGATGGACCTAATGAGAAGGAATATCCTGACCATTTTATTGAAAACCACCAAACAATAAACAAAACTGAAGAAATAGCTCATTTATTTCATATTTTTTGTAGATATTGGACCTTCCTTAGCCAACAGAATTTCACAACCATTAAAAACATGGTTTTGAGATTTGTCATTGCTGGGGATGGGACGAGACGAGACGAGCCACGAGATTGGGTCCTCGAGATCGAGACGAGACAAGATTTTTAAATAATTTGCAATAATTGTTTCAACTTACAATTCAAACAAGGAAAATTTAAAAAAATGTTTTTGTTTTTTTTAATTTAAAAATAATTTATTATTGTTAGTTTATATTCTTTTAGTTTAGCTTTACCTTTCATTATATGTGTATCACCTTGGATTTTTATTATTTCAACCATCAGAGTTTTGACTGAAATTGATCCGCTCCCCTGTATGTAGCTCAGGCTCCGCCCCCTTCCCCGTGTGTAGCTCAGGCTCCGCCCCCTTCCCCGTGTGTAGCTCAGGCTCCGCCCCCTTCCCCCTTTCCTTCTTCACAGCTCTGCTGCTGCTGCTGCAGGGACCAGACACACACAGACGAGGAGACTTATTGATGATATAGGCCAAAATATCTCTTTGTGGATCTATTTTAAACTATGTTTAAGTGTGAAAAACACGGCGCTGTTCCCGCGATGTTCGCGCTTATATTTAACTTTTACAATGTTTAGGACTAATTATCTCTGTCAATATTGTCCTATCTTTATGAAATAAAAACTGAGACAGAGTTTAGACTGTTTTCTGTCAGAATAAGTCTGCTACAAGTCTGTGTGTGGAGGAGAATATTTACTACAGCTGCTCAAAGATACAAAACTTCATTTCGTGACCATGGAAACATGTCACGAGACAGTTCAGTACGTGTGCGCACTGTATCGTGACAAAAATAAGAAGTCAACTGACTGTTTGGACATAGACATGTCTTTGGTCAAAAAAATGACAAATTGTAACCTTGTACCTTTTACACACATTACAAGGGTGTTTTTCCAACTATAACGAAGACAGCAAAAATTAGACCTATTTTTAAAGGTGGAGACTTGACTACTTATAGGCCAATCTCATTGTTACCACAGTTTTCCAAAATTTTAGAAAAATGATTTGTAAAGACTCTATATTTCTTCATTAATACTGTTGGATGAGATGCATGTTCTTATTCTAAAGATGACCAAGATTCCAAAGGTTTAAATTAATACAAGTTTATTCCACCTAACAATATTTCTAAAGGTCGGGTCAACCTTTCCCTGGTAGCTTCCATTATGCAAGTCTTACGCCAGGCGTAGTGTGAGAAGATCTGACCGATGCCTGTCCCTCGGCCCAAATAAAGACACAAAATGAATATGCAAATGATCAGGTTTAGGAGTGTTCCTTTGTCTTCTCATGTTTCGTGCTGGAGCTGTCAGGTCTGACTCCCCCTTGGTCAGAGATAACACCGGTCATCTCCTGAGGTCAGAAAAATCAACCTGAATAGAAAATGACATCCCCCACAGCTATTCTACCTATTCTTACTAAACTATGAAAGTGAATAACTTCAGTTTAGTTAAAGAATACAAAAGAGTATTTAATATACCAAACCAATGACTTCAGTGATTATCTAATCAAATAATATCACAATTGTAAACCTTCATTATTTATATGCAAATGTGTGAGCAACTGAAACACTTTATTCGTTTGAAACTATTTTTGAAATCATCTTCAATACATACCATTTATGTGAACAACAATATGGTTTTAGATCTAATAGGTCTACTTCAATGGCCTAATGGATTTCAACTTCAACTGAAAATAAAAATCATACTATTGTGTTTTTATAGACCTAATCAAAGCATTGATACTATAGACCATACAATACTTTAAAATAAATTAGAAAGGTTTGGATTTAGAGGAACTAAAAGCTATTTAACTGACAGGGAACAATATGTGCAAATTAACAATATAAAGAAGATGTGAAGAAGATTTGGATCCTATGGTGTGCCCCAAGGATCCAAATTGTTTATAATTTATATAAATGACATTGGTAAAATATGAGAAGATCTAAAAAAGGAACTAACAACAATAAAAATGTGGTTTGATATAAACAAACGATCTATAAATTTGAATAAAACAAAATACATCATTTTTGGAAAACGAAAAATAAATCAGCAGGTTTGTCTATTGAGTACAGAGATTGAAAGGGTGTATTCAACAACATTTCTAGGAGTTACTATAGATGAAGTTACACATAAATACAGTACAAACCAAGATATCTAAAATGATTGCGGTTTTATGTCAAATTAAAAACTCTGTAAATCACAAGGCACTTAAACTCTCATAATTCTCTCATTCTTCCGTACTTAAATGATTGTGTGGAAATATGTTTGAATAGTTGTAAATCATACACAAATTCAGTCTTTCTTCTTCAAAAGCAGACTATAAGAATTGTTAATTATGCAGATTATTACTCTCCAACAAATCCACTTTTTGTTAAATGAAATACTCTTAAACTGAGTGATCGAGTTGAACTTAATACTGCAGTCAGGATGTACAAAGTATTTAATCATATGCTCCCTTATTGTATTCAAGACATGTTTAAGTTCAGGGAAAGTAGGTACAGAGGATCAAGTATTTTTCAAAAGCCAAAAGTAAGAACATGTTTAAAAGTAGATGTGTCTCTGTTAGAGGAGTCAATATATGGAGTGCAACTAGAACATGTACATAAAATATGTACATGAACACATAAGTGTTTATCTATGGACATTGAGATATATATATATATGTTACAGGCAAAGTTGATAATCCAGGCATTCTATAGAATGCCTGGTGTTTTCAGGCAAAGTAGGAAATAGATGTGTTATTATCTACTTTGCCTAGGCATTCTATACAATGCCTAGGCATTCTATAGAATGCCTGACAACTTTTAGGCAAAGTAGATAATCTCTGACAAAGCATAATTTATTGGACTACAAAACAAAAAACACGTAATTTTAATTAAATACCATCCAAACTATGGCCCAAGGGCCAAACTTGGCCATCCAGTAGGACTAATTTTGCCTGCAAAGGAGTGCTGATGTTTGAGTATCTATTTGATTACACATGTTTCTTACAAAGAAGGCCATATAAAGTCTATTTTCCTAAAAGACTAATAAAAGATCATTTTATTATGAATTTGTTTTAGTTGAGTCAAAAAAGCAGGCTTTGCTCTTGTTATATAATAAGTTTGTTAATCTAAGGTTGGACACCTCTGCAAAGTCTTATTATGTTGCTGTAGTGGTTGTTGTGTTTGTTGTTATGGTCAGTTGTAGACATGGTTTTGGTTATCTTTTTTGTTTTTTCTTCTCTTTTCTTCAAAAGCCTAATTGGCAAATGCCATACCTGTTATTTAAAGCCTGATCCCGTCAGATCTCAGAAGCTAAGCAAGTTAGGGCCTGGTTAGTACTTAGATGGGAGACTGCTGGAACACCAGGTGCAACAGGGGACGACAAAAGTGGATTGTCGTTGTGTCCTTGGTTAGACAGTTAACTCACATTGCCTCAGTACACTTGGTGAATGGACACTCGATTGTAAAGCGCTTTGAGTGCCTGGTAAGGTAGAAAAGTGCTTTGTAAATAGACCATTTACAATTTATATAAAGTTGCTAAAACATTTAAACTATTTTTTTTTTTATAGATAACAATTGAATTATGGACATAAGCTACCACAACCAACACAACTACCAACCATAACCAGACCTTACAATCATCCCACAACCAACCCCAACCAACCCTTCCCACAACTACCCTCACCAGAACAACCAACCACCCACTAATCACAACCTTCAACCACAAACACTAACCCCAACCACAACCACCAACCAACCACAACCACCGACCACAATCAACCAATCACAACCACAATCAACCACCAACCACAATCAACCACAACCACCAACCACAACAACCACTAACCACAATCAACCACCAACCAGAATCATTAACCACAACCATAAACTACAACCACCAACCACAACCAAGCACTAACTACAATCAATCACAACCACTCCCACAATTAGAGCTAGGTAATATATCACTGTTGTTTTGAAGATATGCAAAAACTGGATATTGAGTATATCATAGTAAAAACTGCTTCGAAATAATTTGATTCACTATAAAAGAACTTTTTTTTAACATATCAAAATCTTGTTTACTTGAATTTTTTCTTGCGCAACCAATCAAATCACCCACAACAAGTCAGGTGCCAAAACATTTCCTCAGATGGACAAATAAATACATAGTAACATGTCAAGGGTGGAATGCATTTTTTTTACTTAAATAAATACATAGTTTGTTTGCACTGAGATTTATAATAAAATAATCTTTTAATGGGGTTTGGGGAAATAGACTTGATATTTTTAAATGTATCAAATGTATCATTTTAAATGTATCAAAATAAATACTCTAATATCAGCACGCCACTGGAGGGCCAAGTTTGGCCCTTGGGCCCTAGTTTGGATTGTATGTAATTAAAATTGTATGTGTTTTTGTTTTGTATTCCGGTAAATGATGCTTTGTCAGAGATTATCTACTTTGCCTAAAAGTTGTCAGGCATTGTATAGAATGCCTAGGCATTGTATAGAATGCCTAGGCAAAGTAGATAATAACACATCTATTCCTACTTTGCCTGAAAACACCAGGCATTCTATAGAATGCCTAGGCATTCTATAGAATGCCTGGATTATCAACTTTGCCTGTAACATATATATATATATATATATATATATATATATATATATATAATATATATATATATATATATATAATATAATATATATATATATATATATATATATATATATATATACACCGCTACTCACAAAAAGTTAGGGATATTTGGCTATCAGGTGAAATTTATGGACAATGCAACAAGTTAATGCTACAATAATATCATATCATGAAAGTAACACATGTAAGCAGAAGGATGCACTGGTGATTTACTCATTTCAAAACTTTTATTGAAACAAAAGGTAACAACAATGATAGTTACACCACAACCAAAATTTACATGTCTCAATATCTGGTCATGTGCCCTTGAGCATCAATTACAACTTGACAACGACGTCTCATGCTGTTCAATGGGCAACTTATTGTCTGCTGAGGCATGGCATTCCACTCTTCTTGAAGGACGGACCCCAGGTCACTGAGGGTCTGGGTGCAGAGCTTCGAGCCTCTACACGGTGACTCAGCTGATCCCACGGGTTTTTAATGGGACTCAGGTCTGGAGAAAGTGCAGGCCATTCCATTTGAGGTACACCAGTCTCCAACAGCCGTTCCCTGATGATGCGACCTCGATGAGCAGGAGCATTGTCGTCCATGAAGATGAAGTTAGGCCTGTGTTGTTCATGTAGGGGCACAATCATACTACCCATACTACCTGAATAATGATGTTATTCAGGTAGTATGGGGCTTGTCACAAT
Source organism: Mugilogobius chulae (assembly GCA_038363315.1). NCBI lineage: Eukaryota > Metazoa > Chordata > Actinopteri > Gobiiformes > Gobiidae > Mugilogobius > Mugilogobius chulae. The sequence goes on from CM076409.1 coordinate 15,050,101, forward strand.
AGGGCAGTTCTGTACCAACTGGACACCTCTGCCCACACTGTAACGCCGCCACCGCCAATGGCTACTGACCGAAGAATAATAATATTAAACAAGTCCCAAAGTGATATGTTTGCAGTGTACTGACACTGTAAACTTCGACTGGTGGAAAAGGCAAAGCTTAGTAACTGACGACAGAACAAGTTAGGTAAACTGTAAAGGTGACTGCGTTTGTTAAAGTTGTGATGTAACAAGGACCACGGCCTGGATGTGCACCATGATGTTCTGACTAATGTCCCAGGTTTCCTCTGGCCGCTACACCTCCTTCACAGTATTATTGTCATTCCTTGTATTATTTAGCATAAGCGCTCTGTTTTGCAACATCAGACTAATGTTGTAAATTGATTGTGACATAAAAAAAAAAAAACTCCAGTAATTGAAGCTTCCCAAACGCCACACAACACAGATGGAACATAACAATGCTGATAAAAGGCCAAAGTGTAAGGCCGACTGATGCAGGGCCAAGACATGAGCAGCACTCAGACGTTTAACAAATCTGTGAAAAGGACATTTTCATTAAATATCAAAGTAAACTGTATTCACACAAAGTGATGTAGCGTAACTTTGTTAGCTGTGTCTTGGTTGTGTTTTAGAACCTACAGAAGTAAAGTGACATTCAGCATTTGTTTATTACAAATGAGTCCAGTAAAGAGCTTGTTTACAGTTTTCTCTCAAACAAACAACAACACAAACAAAACTTCCTTTCTCTAACTTTTGGTTAAAAATAACAATAAAATAGTCAGTCTACATTTCATACTACTACCTTACCTCAGAAAACTTGGTGCAACAATGTGAGACTTTGATATACAACATGAGACTGACTGTGCCTCTGGGCCTGGCACCTTTAAGAGGCAATTTATGATCAATTTGAAAAAAAAAAAAGTTTTAAAATGTAATCTCTCCACATACTGTATGTCATCTACAAGTATAAACCCCTTTGTATACAAGGGCACAACCATTAAACTAAATAAATCATCCATGATGCATGATTGATTTCTTTGACCTGACTTCTTTCTCTTTCTCTACAGTTGGTCAAATTCCTTCACATATGTCCCAGGACACTAGAGAGTATTCAACAATGGGTGAAATGAACCCACTCTATAACAGTGTCTATGATCCACCTCCTGATATGCTCCCTCCAAGCTACAACCAAGCCCATCTGTACCCTCTAAGGGTGGAACCCTACCCTGGGAGAGACTATCAGCAAGGACCATCACAGACCAGCTTTCCTGCTGACCACACTGGTAAAACATGAATAAATCAAATGGACACATTTCCATACAGGGACAATACGGTGTGTCTTTATGATTGAATAGAGACAGATACATAAACACTGACTAACTGTAACCCAGCATCACAGTGCTTATAGCCGAAGCTAATCACAGCGCACGGAGCTAATTCACAGCAAGAAGGTCACAGGTTCGATTCCCGCACGGCCCAGGACCTTTCTGTGTGGAGTTTGCATGTTCCTGCTGTGTCTGGGTGGTTTCCTCCGGGCACTCTGTTTCCCCACCAACTGATAACAAGCAGGTTAGGGAACACTTGATGGTAGTCAGAGGTTGAGAAGCCAGGTGTTTAGGCGAATGGCCTCTGCTGAGTTGCCCCAGGGCAGCTTACTGTCACTGAGTTGGGAGAGAGGGGTTCATCTCACTGTGAAGCACTTTGTGACTCTGTGTCTGTGAAATGCGCTATACAAATAAAGATTACTTACTTACTTACTTGTCCATCTCAGAAGCTAAGCAAGATGTACCACAGTGGGACTGTGCTCGTGTCCTTGGGCAAGACACTGAACCCACATTGACTCAGTGTCTGCGTACACTGGGTGAGTGGATCCCTGATTGTAAAGTGCTTTGAGTGCCTTGTAAGGTGGGAAAGCGTTGTATAAATAGAGTCCATTTACCATTACCATTTTAAGGGGCAAACACAAGAAAAACACAGAAAAGAGAAATACACATACATGATACACAAACCGAACCATAACCTTCTTCCCCTCCAAACTACTTCCACAGGTCAAAACCCCCAGAGGTGGAATCTTACCCTCTTAGGCCTTATGAGCAAGGACCAGCACAGCCAGGTTTTCCACCTGACCTCACTGGTAAGTGAAAACAAAAATGTATAATAATGGGGTTATGCCAACATCAATAAATCCTCCTCCCCAGTACACAACCAAGCCCAGGTCTGTACCCTCTACCGGTGGAACCTTTTCCTGAGGGTCAGGAACAACCAGCAGAGCCAGGCTTTCCTGCCGAATCCAATGGTAAGAATATATATACTGTATGTATATACAGCGACATGAAAAAGTATGTGAACCTTTTGAAATTTCTCACATTTCTGCTTAAAATCACCATCAAATGTGATCTGATCTTTGTCAAAATCACACAGATGAAAAAACTATGTCTGCTTTAACTAAAACCACCCAAACATTAATAGGTTTTCATATTTTAATGAGGATAACATGCAACAATGACAGAAGGAGAAAAAAAAATAAGTGAACCCTTACATTTAATATCTGTTGCCCCCCTTTGGCAGCAATAACTTCTACCAGACGCTTCCTGTAGTTGCAGATCAGTCTGCCACATCGATCTGATCAATCTTGGACCATTCTTCTTAAAAAATTGCTGCAGTTCAGTCAGATTCTTGGGATGTCATACATAAATTGCTGTTTTGAGGTCATGCCACAGCATCTCAAGTCAGGACTTCGACTTGGCCACTCCAGAACGTGTATTTGGTTCTTCTGAAACCATTCTCAAGTTGATTTACTATTGTGTTTTGGATCATTGTCTTGTTGCAGCTTCTTTCCTCTTTTAAGCTTCGACTGTCTGACAGACAGCCTCAACTTTTCTTGTAAAACATCTGATAAACTTTTGAATTCATTTTTCCACTAATGATTACAAGTTGTCCAGGCCCTGAGGCAGCAAAACAGGCCTAAACTATAATTTTCCCTCCACCAGGCTTCACTGTGGGGATGGGGCGTTGATGTTGGTGAGCTGTTTAATTTTTCCTCTAAACATGACGTTGTGTGTTTCTCCCAAATAATTAAATTTTTGTTTCATCAGTCCACAAATATTTTGCCAGAAGTTCTGTGGAGTGTCTAGGTGACTTTTTGCGAACATTAAACGTGCAGCAATGTTTTTTTTAGACAGTAGTGGCTTCCTCTGTGGAGTCCTCTGATGAGCACAATTCTAGACTGTTGTTTAACATGTAGTCCGTGTATGCACAGAGATATTGGACTGTTGTTTTACATGTAGTCAGTGTATGCAGATATTGGACTGTGCCAGTACGTTCTGTAGTCTTTAGCAGACACTCTAGGGTTCTTTTTTACCTCTCTGAGTCATTTGCGTTGAACTTTGGGCGTTATTTTTGTTGAAAGGCCACTCCTCAGGAAAGAAGCAACAGTGCCAAGCTCTCTCCATTTGTACATAATTTCTCTAACTGTAGACTAATGAACATCCAGACTTTTAGAGATGGTTTTGTAACCTTTTCCACCTTTATACAAATCTACAATTCTAGATTGCAGGTCTTCAGACAGCTGCTTTGAGCGAGCCATGATGAACAACAGACATTGCTTCACATTAAGACACAGTGCTTACCAGGAGTGTCTTTTATAGTGGGCAGGGCAGCTTTAAGCCATTCCTCAGTGATTGGACACACTCTGACTTAAATTGTTTGGTAAAATTGGAAAATAATTGCTCTTAAAGTCTCCTTAGGCAGAAGGTTCACTTACTTTTTCGTTCCCCTTTTGTCAATGTTTGCATGTTATCCTCATTAAAAAATGAAAACCTATAAATGTTTGGGTGGTTTTAGTTAAAGCAGACACTGTTTTTTCATTGGTGTGATTTCGACAAAGATCAGAATACATTTGATGGTGATTTTAAGCAGAAATGTACGAAATTTCAAAAGGTTCACATACTTTTTCATGCCGCTGTATAATATATATATATATATATAATATATATTATATATATATATATATATATATATATATATATATATATTATATATTATATTAGGGCTGTCAAGCGATTAAAAGTTTTAATCGCGATTAATCGCATGATTGTCTTGAGTTAACTCGCGATTAATCGCATATAATTAAATGTTTTTATTTTATATATTTTAATGTATTTTACATTCTAATATTTAGCTTGAATTCCTGTTTATTATGTCTTTATTTGTAGAATCTGTTACATTCTTGAAGTGTAAAATAATGTTTACATATAATTTTTTTAATATATTTTATTATTTTATAATAATGCATTCCCATAACATTAGGCCAAATCGTGGTATTGACGTGTCTCACTCATTCTAAACATTTATTACACTGCTCTTTCACAATAAAGCGCTTTCTGCAGCTGGAGATTATGAGGCTTTTATTGTGAAGGATTTAAAGGAAGTGTTAGTCAAAACGAGCGAAGCTTTACTGCTAAACTAGCGGAGCCAAAAGTAGAACTACGAAAGTTTTTACCGGAGTTTTGAAAGACTATTCTAGATATTGGATCGTTTCAACAACCTGAGTGGACAAACATCACATTTAGTGACCGAGGACCGCGACTTTATCAAGACACGGGAAGATGGAAACATGTACGGAGCCTCATCAGCTGATGGAGCTGCACATGGACGGAGCCGAGGTAAACAAACACACTCACGCTCAGACAGTCGTGGATCGAGTGGAAACATTTACCAAAGTCCACAAAGTGAGCCAGCAGAGCCTTGTCTAGGTCTTTCTGCTTGTGCACTGTGTTTTTCTATGAACCTCACATCATTGGAGAGTTTTAATGGTGAAAAATAACCATGCAATTAATTTGCGTCAAAAAAAATTGTCGCCGTTAAAATTGTTTTGCGTTAACGCGATAAAAACGCGATAAAACTGACAGCCCTAATATATATATATATATATATATAATATATATATATATATACATACTGTATATATATATACTGTATATATATATATATATATATATATATATATACAGTATATATAATACAGTATGTATATATATATATATATATATATATATATATATATATATATATATGTATATATATGTGTGTGTGCTCAAGTCTTCTCTATAAAAGGGACCAGAATGAAGCCAAAAACACACTTCTTCACGATGCCACGATTGTCCAACCAGAGAGGGATGGAGCTATGAACGGTGTTGTCTTGTGTCTCCAGGGTGTTTGAGTCACCGCTCTACCATTAGTCGTCTTGTGGAGCGATACCAGGCCACTGGTTCCTCTAACGACCGCCCTCGTACTGGTGGCCCCGTGTAACGAACGCTGTACAAGACCGCTCCAACCGTCCTCACACGTGACAGTTCCGACCCGCCACCAGGTTCACAGCCGAGACCATTGGGACACACAACAGGCCAGTGTCAGCCAGAACCATTCGTAATCGCTTCTTTGCTGATGATTTTCGACCATATGGGCCATATGTTGGATCTGACGAAAAAATGTTCCAGTGCTTCAGAGCAGATGGCCGAGATCAGGTGTACAGGAGACACTGGGAGAGGCTGAACCTTGTGTGCTCCAAGTGAACTGGTGGGGTGGTCCCAGTGTCATCGTTTGGGCAGACATGTCGGTAAATCACCGGACAGACCTGCGCGACCCCATGTGACTCCAGCCATGATTCTGGACTTAAATCCCATTGAAAATGTCAGGGATCTGCTCAGTGTGCACGTCCAATGAACTCCGTGGTGGACGCCGGAAGTAAGGATGCCATCAGGCTGAACGTAGCATTGCCACAACAGCTTTGTAAGTCAGACGTGTTTTTAAGACAGAATTTCTAGGTGCATTTAGGAACCGAAGAGTGTCCAGCTTGGAGATCACAAGATCTCATCTCATCTTTCCAATTGCAAATGATGTTCTAATGGCTTCATCAAACCAGCACCTGCAACATGCACTGAGTATGACTGCAGCCAAGTGTGAAGTGACTAGAAAGAAAACTAGTGCCCCAAATTCAAAGCTATATGGTTCTGAAACAGATTGCTACATGGTACTGCTGTAATGATCAAGGTCAAAAGACATGCTCCCAATTTACCGATCAAATAATTTCCAACCTCGACCTATAGTCATACGCTTTGGGTCATAACTGTATGGTTGTAGATAAAAATGAAGCTGTGAATGAGCTTCCTTAGAGATAGAGTGAGGAGCTCAGTCACACTGCTCCTCCAGCTGAGCCCAGGACCCACATCAGGGCCATCTGGTTTCGGTTTCCCTCTTGGGACGGCTGGGGTGTGTTTTTCTAAACAGAATAGCTAATACATTGGAAAGACAGAACCACCTCCACTATGTTTACCCATTTAAGCCTAATCAACTTTGAAATGCTTTTATAAGACGATGCGCCCTGGACACTGTGATATATATTACATCAGTCCAACCAATGAAATCACCAATTTGGCTTGTTGGCAAATAATGTACCATTCAACAAGTCTTCCTCAGAAAGGTATATCTGAGACTGTAATAAGTATTCAAGATATTGTAGATGAAGCTTTCCGTTAACTGCAGTGTCTTTTGTTCGTGCCAGGTCTTCGTAATCCTCACTGTACAGATGTTGGTCACGTTCTCCTTTGCAGCTTTGTTCACCTTTGTTCATGATGCAAAGTACTTTGTGCAAAGTAATCCATGGATTTACTACACATCCTATCCAGCTTTTGTTTTGGCTTTAGTCTTCCCGCGCTGCTGTGATGGCTCCCGTCGCAAATATCCTTGCAATCTGGTTGTTCTGGTAAAAACAAAGTTGATTTTGGATTCATTCATCCTGTGATATGTTTAATGTAAATTGCTGTAATCCACAGTTGTTTCTGAGCCTGAGTATGATGTATATGCTGGGAATGATAGCAGCCTTCCATGACACAGACATAGTCATAATTGCAGTGGGAATAACAGCTGTGGTCTTTTTCACCGTTGTCCTCTTCACCTTACAGGTCAGTCTGAGTTGTTTTTCTTCTCTTTCCAATGCAAGCTGCTGTGTACAACTTGGACTGGTATCACTGTGTGGTACAAATACTGTAAGGCCCAGATTGAGCATGAGCGAAACTCATAGCACCTAATGCATGTGCAGTAAAGGTCAATTTAGCCCAAAGACGTGGCGTTGAAAAATATGAATAATGAGAAACAAATCTTTTGTGGATTTATTGTATAATATAAGAACTTTGCCAAGGAGGACATTAACACAAGGGCATTACACTTGTATCAAGGGAAGACACAAACCAGGAGTTTAACACTAAGAGACCAATTTCACAGTTTGAAAAAAAAACATCAGGAACAGGTGGTGTGAAAGTGTTGCATTGGCTTAAAACAATGAACAATGGGATCATTCAGTGTATCATAACTGAACAGACATTGTGTGTCTAATCAGTGAAAGGACAGGACCAGGTCACGACAGTAACAGAGAAATCAGACTTTTGAAATGTGTATATCAGCATACATCTTTTCTGATTACAGACGCAAAACTTGAGATGGAGATTATGTAAATAATAATAATTGGTGTAAAAAAGAAAAAACAACAATATTTTTTTGGCATTGTAAATCATTTCAGACGTTTGTGTGTGGGTCATTTACACATAAAAGTCTTTAAGTTGTTCTGATAGCACATGGAGGTTATAAAAACACTTAACATTGATTCATTTGTGTCCAATTAAACTGGAACAGTTCACAAATATGCATATAATGTTACAATTAAGTCCTTGGTGAACATGCACAGTTTCTAATGTTAAATACAGTACAACACCACTAAACAGTGAGTGCTCCATTGAATACTACAATGTACCTGCCAAATACCACGTCTTTGTAAATCTGAGTGTAAGTGTTCTCTCTGTTCAGAGCAAGTTTGCTGTCAGTTCCTGTTGGGGTGTGCTGTTTGCCTGCCTGGCGGCCCTCATATGTTTTGGCTTCCTTTATATCTTTATACATCACAAGATCTTGTCTCTTGTCTTCGCATCACTGGGGGCTCTGCTCTTCATCTTTGTAAGTTGCTAAATTAGTTTGTAAATGTGCAAATGTGGTGTTGAAACCTGGACCTTTTCTACTAACCTACATTTTCTTTGTCTTTGCCAGTTTTTGGTGGTGGAAACTCATTTTCTACTGGGAAAAAAGGAACTAGCCTTAAGCTCGAAGGAGTACATCTTTGGTGCTCTCAACCTGTACCAAGACAATATTTTACTCCACATTATAGGTTTTACAGTGTTAGGTGTTTTGTATACAGTGTATGCAGCAGGGGGAGGGTCATGTGATGAAAGTGATTCAGTTTGATAGTTCCATAATCAAGGTTTAAAACAATTAAAAGTAGTCCTGACTCATTTCTTTGGAGGTGCTATAGTCAATACATAGCCAGCTAACAAAGTCCCACAATTATATTATATTGTCTAATCAATCAATATAATTTAACATAATATATTTTTACACCACTAGGTGGCATTAACGTGCAATCAATTCACATTTTATGTCAATAAAACTAAAAACTCAAGATCCTGACCAGTAATTCATATTTATAATAACAGATCTATGAGAGCCACAGTAAACCTGGACATGGCTGCCTATTGCAATATGTTCCATGGATCTCATAAAATAGCACGCCATGACAAATTGCGTGTCATGATGATCCCTCTGCCTGTTTTGGCGTGCAATTACACACTCATTTTTCTAGCGTAGTCTGGACACGCCTAGTGGTTGACGACAAACACGAGGTTTTTCAAGGGATTAACGGCTAAATTTAAGTCTGAAGTTACACAAATGGGTAAGTTTAGCTCTTTGGTTTGAAGTTGGTTAAGGTTAGGATTAGGATTGTGTTAGTCTTCATGAATAATAACACGTCTTAACATTCACCATTGAAATGAACCAGGACAGAAACACGTCAAATACACACGCACAAAATAGAAGTAGCGTTCATATGACACGCTGGTACAATAGCCATGTTATCCATGAGAACAGGCTGCCTATTGATGAACACAAGAAAAGAAAATATACAACTCTGAGTCCAGCCTGGCAAAAATACAGGATTATGCATTTTCTCACCTTTTGTTGTAACTTGTCTGATGTTTAGATCTGGTCTCGGGGCCATAGCTGTTAAGAACAGCTTGTTTGAGTTGGATCAGTAGCACGCTGTCTCTGCTTGCCTAACTGACAGATAAAGATAAGATATTCCTTTATTTGTCCCACAATGGGGAAATTACAGTGTTGCAACGCACATTTTGAGAACTGCAGGGAAAATACAAGCATGTAATCAAACAAGATCATTTTAAGATAGACTTAAAATATGTATAAAGATACAATAGTTAAAAGACTCTTATTTACAATAAATGTTTGCTATGGCACAGTGCAGGATATGACTGGATAAATAGATAAAGTGGTATCAGTAATAGTATTATTATGTACAATATATGACTATGAATAATAACCATAAATATGAGGTAAAAGTATGACTATGTTTATGTACAGAGCAGCATCACATTTTGTTACAAAAATGATGGTTACAGAGTTACCTTACAAACAATTGCAGTATGTTTAATTCAATTCACACAATTCTGCTTGTGATAATATAATATGTGGTATTCTGCAAGGTTCTGTATTAGGACCAAAACTTTTAATCTATTTATTAATGACGTTTGTGAAGCTGCAGGAAATGTTAATTATTTGTTTTTTGCAGATGACACAACGATTTTTAGTTCTGGGCCAAATTTAAGGGAGCTAAAGGAGAGGTTGGGATCAGAAATGGGTAAATTTAAAAACTGGTTCGATCAAAACAAATTATTTATTAATTGGGAAAAAAAACAAAATATATGATTTTTGGTACAAAAATAAAGGGAAATAAACAAAATTTTGTTTATCAATGATGTTCAGATTGATCAACTTTGTGAGTATTATTAGATGACAAACTCAGTTGGCAACCTCACATCAATTCTATCAATAAAAAGCTGAATAAGACCATTGGAATTCTTTATAGGCTAAAATAGGCTTCCTTGCACTTACTATGTAGGTCCTTAATTGTTCCTTATCTCTCATATTGTGTTGAAGAAAATGTGTGTAAAAGTCACACAAAAGTCCTGTATCTGCCTCAAAAGAAAGCTATTTGAATAATTAATCATAAGGGTCCAAGAGAACACACTAATTATCTTTTTGTTAAATCAAACCTTTTGAAATTGAAGATTTCATTAATTTAAAAATGATTCTGATTATGAGGCAAGCGAGCAGAAGGTTGATACCTGAGCATTTGTGTGATCTGTTCACATTCATTATTAACAAGGATAATAGAAGAAAGAGTCTTTTCCGTGTGCCGTACTCTCGAGCTTCACCAAGGCAAAGACGTTTCTCAGTTGTTCTGATACGTTACGTCAGGTTATGGAATTCATTAGACAAAGATGCACATTTGTTCAGTTGATAAAAATGTTGCAGGTGAGGGTTTTTGAGAGCTATAGAAAGGAAATCTAAAGTATTGCTGTATTAATTATTAGATTATTGCTTGTGTATTTGTTGTGGCTGAGTGGTGGCTTTATTGATTTATTAATTAAACAAAAGTGATGGCGTACCATCTTATGTAATTATAAGACTTTGTCTATTCACCCATGTATATTTTGCAATTAACTTTGTTGAAATTAATTTTCTAATTTGCATGGATGAATTAAACAAATGAAATGAAATGAGATGAATGGGGCTTGAGCCGTAAGGCAGACGTTTGTGACGCCACAGCGTAGGTGCAGCACCGCCAGTCTCTTTAGTTTGAGACTCTTATATTAGATTCAATGGAAGCTGAACTTTCTTTTTTTCATTTAATTTATTTATTTCATTCAAAGCAACAGAACAAGACAGATGCATCTTGAATATTTTCAGTACAGATAATGAATGAAAGGGCACAGAAAGAAGCATAAGCTTATGATATCTGGCCCTTCTCAACAGAAAGTGTATTCTTCCAGGGCGATGCGCTACAAAACAATAAACAAAGAAGGTTTTCTGCTACATAACACAAAAGACGACTTAGGATGTCCTGCTACACAACACTTTTGTATCTTCCCACTGACAATTGTTTCACGCTTTTCTTAAAGATATTAATGACTTGGAGGATTTAATTTTGCTCTCCAGGTTGTTCCACAGACTGACTCCTTGAATCGAAATACATCTTTCCTTTGGTTTTGTTCTAAACTTTATTAATTATAATTATATTTGCAGTCTATTTGGTGATAGCTCTTGATGAGCTTTATACATGGTTTTGAGGAAGTTATATTCTACCAATTTTAATGTTTCTAATTACATAAACCACTTTTTGTGGTTTATGTAATTAGAAACATTGTAATTGTAACCACTCCCACTGATAACATGAGGAGCTCGTTTCTGTAAAAGGAAAATTGGTTCAAATCTAGGTTTTGCAAGCACTTCCCCAGACTTCAACACAATAGGTCAAATATGGAACAATCAAAGATTTATACAATAGAAACATTGTGTCTTTGTTAAGAGAGTTTTTTTCACCTTGTGTAGAACAGCAATGGTTTGGGATACTTTAGTTTTGACTTTTTCTATGAGGTTTCCATGTTAACTGTTCATCAATCATAACACCTAAAAATGTCTCCTATGTGTTCTTTTGATCTCTAATCCTTGTGTGAACAGTCTTGCATTCATACATTTGTTTTTACAACTAAAGATCATAAACTTAGTTTGTTAATGTTTATAGATAATTTATTGGCATTAAACTATTTTATTATTTTTGAAACTCATTTTCTACAATTTTTAGAACCTCATTTATATTGTTTCCTGAGTAAATAAAGTAGTGCCATCTGCAAACAGGATGCATTTTAGTGAATTGGAAACAGACATAATATCATTCATATAAAGAAGAAAAAGTATTGGTCCAAGGACCGAACCTTGCAGAACCCCATCTTATCTTACAATATGTAGATTTGGTGATGTTAAGGTTAAGGTACACTTTATTGTCCCCGTAGGGAAATTTGTCCTCTGCATTTGACCCATCCTTCAATGCCTCTGGAGCATCTCCTCAGGAGCAGTGATGCCACAGTGCAGCGCTCGGGATGTTGATTTCTACAAATTGATAACGGTCTGTTAAGTAACTTGCGACCCACTGATGTGCCACACCTCTTGTGCCATATTATATTGTGGCCATACCTGTTGTCAAAGTCTGATCTCGTCAGATCTCAGAAGATAAGCAAGAAAGGGCCTGGTTAGTACTTGGATGGGAGACGTTAGAACACCAGGTGCCACAGTGGGACGACAGGAGTAGATTGTTGTTGTGTCCTTGGGCAAGACACTTAACCCACACTGCCTCAGTGTCTGTTACACTGGGTGAGTGGATGCTGATTGTAAAGCGCTTTGAGTGCCTGGAAAGGTAGAAAAGCACTATATAAATAGACCATTTATATAATTATTGCAAAAGTATCAAAAGCTTTTTGAAGATCTACAAAGATACTAACTAAAAAATGTTTTTTGTGCATAGCATTGGTAATTTCTTCGGCCAGTTTCATTAACGCTATAGCAGTTGAGTCATTTGAGCGGAATCCGTATGCGTGACTGCTGACTATACCTATTCAATCTATCACAAAAAGTTTTTCCATAATTTTAGAAACGGTGAAAGCAGTGATACAGGTCTATAATCAGACAAGTCATTTTTATTTCCTTTTTAAAAAGTGGAATAACTTGCTACTTTCATATGATCACACCAATCCACCAAAAGAGGCGGGACAATGTACCAGCAGACAAAAATAAGTTCTTCTGATTGGACAAAGATGTTTAAGGCATTTTTAATCAGTTTTGATCAACTTTAACTATACACCTCGCTCATTTTTTGTTTTGGCAGTGCATCGCGCCTATCACCTTAGTGACGGGCCACTCCTGATTAAAAGTATTTCAACTATTTCACATTTAAGATCTGTCTGTCTGTACATGCATACAGTATATTTACTCAGCAGAATGTTCCCATTGAGTTTGGATGTGCAGAAGATCTCACTCTGGAGATAAACGTGTTGTTTATTTCGTACTTTTTCATGCGTTCAGTGTAACACAAAGTCACACACACATACTTGTAAGACCGGTTAAATGAGGAGCTCAAGCACAACGGTCCCATATGGCAGTGGTTCCCAAAGTGGGAATTACATGATTTCAAGATGTAATTTTACAATTATGACTTGGTTTTTTATCTATTTTTATAACTTTAGAATCAGGTTTACTGAAAATTGGTCATATACAGCAATAATATTACAAAAAAACTGATTTTGAGTCCAATTTAAATGGTTTTTCAACTTGAAATTTCTAAAGACACCCAATTTATTTTGGTATGGGGGTCACGAGTAGGTTACATAGTTATTTTGTGGGTCCTGGTCTGAAAACTTTGGGAACCACTGCCATTTCTGAAGGAAATGACGTCACAAACCCCGGGGAAGGGAGTTCAAAACTAGTCTTTGAAAAAAAGACCCTCAAAAAAGATTAAGATTAAAACAACCAATTAATTAATTAAACATAATGTGTCACAGCAAAATAATGTTTATGATTTTGGCATTTTTAAAATAGTTTTGATCATGAATAAAGACTTTAAAACATGAAAATAGAAGTCCATGTGTATGTCAATAGTGGGTACATTTAGTGAATCAAACCAGAAAAAAGACCAAAAATCAGCTCAATAGGACATCAAAGAGCAAGCGACAACTCTGACTGAGGACGCTATTCCATGTGTCCTGATGAAAATAAAGTTAAACAATTTCAACTTAAAGACTCAATATAAATGGAAAGTGATCATTGGAAAGGAGCACAGCTTCTGTTGAAGATGTTTTTAAAGAATAAAATTCAAACCATTTGAAATGTGATGTTACAGAATTAAGTTTGGATAAATGTATTTGCCCTGCTGGCTGGAAAACAAAACACTTTTGTGGAAAGAACAGTCGGCCTATAAGTGTCCGGCCCGTGAGCGTCCGGCCGTGAGCGGTGCGGCCCGTGAGCGTCGGCGGGCCCGTGAGCGTCCGGCCCGTGAGCGTGCGGCCCGTGAGCGTGCGGCCCGTGAGCGTCCGGCCCGTGAGAAAACGTAAACGTTACATTCAGGTGAGAAAATGACGAGAAAAACACTGTCTCAAGCTTCAGGAGACAGACGTCTGTCAGACTCGTTCAGACCTGAAACAGCTGCTCTCGTCCTGTTTTGTTGTTTTAATCAAAGAAGTTTCCCCAGACAACTAGATGGAGAGCGTCTCTTTCTGCATGGAGCATGTGCCGTAGAGCGGAGAGTGAAGTCGAGCGATAATCCCTCTGTAATTTCTTCCAATCTAAATACACAAATGAGTTAAGTGATGCTACCGCGGGTGCACGGTAGCAAAGCGGTGAGAGCGACTCCTGGGTCGGACCATATCAACATCTCACATCTCTCTGGGTGGAGTTTGCATGTTCTCCCCATGTCATTGTGGGTTTTCTTCGGGTACTCCAGTTTCCTCCCACCTCCAAAAACATGTATGTTTAGGTTCATTGAGCATCACTGTAAATTTCCCTTAGAGAATGAATGAGAGAGTGAATGTTGTCTGTCTGACTGACTTGACGAGTTGGCCTCTGTCCAGGGTGTTCCCCGCCTAAGGACTAAAGTCACTGAGATAGGCTCCAGTCACCCGCGACCCCTAACAGGATTAAGCGGTAGAAAATGAATGAATGAATGAATGAATGAAAGAATAGTTGATCATTACAAATTTTGGTCGACTAACACTCCATCGACAGATTAATCAACTAAAGGACAGCTGCTGTTTTTATCTTTCTTCTTGTACAAGTATAGGCAAAGTAGCCAAGCCTCAGTGTGATTAGGGCCTTTAGTATTTACCATACCAGAGCTGTAGTGAGGCATTGCGGATGGGTTTGATTGGTTCTGCTTTAACAGCAGGTTGAACAAGTTTCCCTCTCTGTGGAGTGTTGTAATGAAGACTGTTCATTACCACCCTGCAGTCTGCCGCCGGTGAGTTTGTCTCTACGTTGTACATTTTCAACATTGTAAACTAAAATGTGTGAGAAGAAATGCTTTGAAATGTTCTCTGCACTGGAAGAAAATCCACATGTAAAGATGCTGGATGTTTCACTATTATATGTAAAACTATTTCAATGCTTTACCTACTGGCAGATCCTACTGTAAAACAGTAAAATACAAAAAATTAAACTAATACCACATATTTAAATCGCAAGAAACAAAATATTAACACCTGCGTCAATAAAAAGTTCAATTGTGTATTTTCATGCTATAGAAAGTTTGTAGAGAAAAGAAGTTACCACAGGATATACACATTAGATTTTTTTACCTAAAGTGAAAAGCTACTTTGAGACTTGTGATCCTTGCTTAAATGTTCACATTCAGTAGTTTCATTCTATTGAAAGAACACATGTATGTGAATGTTTGTCTCGCTACGACAAAAGACGTCACAAACAGAAGGAAACATGGTGTTTTAAACAAGTAAAAGAGAATGAAAGATTTCCTGTTGTTTTAGTTCCTTATTCTACCTCGTCCACTTCCTGCTTGGCTCTGTTTAGGGACTCCCCCTTTAGCTCTCAAACAGACACTCACAGGCTCCAGGCTCAGCACAGTTCAAGTGAAAAGGAGAATAAGCTTTAGCGTTTAATAAGTTTGTAGAGAAATAGCAGTTATTTAGCTCAAATATATATCTATATCTATATAGTATACATACACATACACATATACATATATATATATATATATATATATATATATATATATATATATATATATATATATATTATATATATATATATATATATATATTATATATATATATATTTTATATATTATATATATATATAATATAATATATACATATACATATACATATATATATATACATATATATATATATATATAATATATATATATTATATATATATAATATATATATATATATATTAAATTGAAAAGTAACATTTTAATTTTGTGAGTCTTTTCCCGAGATAACTGATGTCTGTTTTGGTGGAAAAAAAATACATTTTTAAAAATATCATCACTAAACAAGGCCATTTTAAAAGCAAAATTCTGTCTTTAACTTAAACAACCCATTTATTTCTATTAATACAATTTATAAAAACAAATGTGTTATTTTTTTCTCATAAGAAAAGTTTTATGTGATAAATGTGTTACAAATTTGGGGGAGGAAAAGTAACAATGAGAATGACACAAAAGTACATACTGTAATGGTGAACAATTGCAAACCCATGCCATTTGTCCTTAACCCACAAGGGGGAGGTTCTGTGGTTACAATGCACAGTTCAAGAACAGCAAGGCAATGGAAACATGCAAACAAACAGATCAAACTTCTAAATCAGACTGGCTGTGTCTGCTCGACGTCAGCAGGAAATCATGAACAAAGGAAAGAAACAGAACAGATGCAATCCTTGTAGTTCCAACTTGCAACAATAGATAGATAGATAGATAGATAGATAGATAGATAGATAGATAGATAGATAGATAGATAGATAGATATAGACTTTATTGATCCCGAGGGAAATTCGTTTTTTAAGGTTAAGGTACACTTTATTGTCCCCGTAGGGAAATTTGTCCTCTGCATTTGACCCATCCTTCAATGCCTCTGGGGCATCTCCTCAGGAGCAGTGATCGCCACAGTGCAGCGCTCGGGGACCCATCTCCAGATGTTGTTGCTAGGCTTGGTCAGGACTACCGTAGCTGGAGGATATTACCCTATCGTGCATGTTATTGGTTGGTGGGGGAAACCGGAGTGCCCGGAGAAACCCACCCAGACACGGGGAGAAACATGCAAACTCCACACAGAAAGGCCCGGCCCGTGCGGGAATCGAACCCACGACCTTCTTGCTGTGAGGCGAGAGCGCTATCCGCTCTGCCACCGTGCCGCCGCTTTTCAGCTGCTCATTCACAACAAACACGTTCATTGAAACAGACACAAAAAAATTG
Source organism: Mugilogobius chulae (assembly GCA_038363315.1). Classification (NCBI taxonomy): domain Eukaryota; kingdom Metazoa; phylum Chordata; class Actinopteri; order Gobiiformes; family Gobiidae; genus Mugilogobius; species Mugilogobius chulae. The sequence goes on from CM076409.1 coordinate 15,067,031, forward strand.
CAATATAGATAAAACCCCAACAATAAATAAGTAAAAATATGAATAGAATAAATATATCAGTGATTTGTTAGCGACTTCCTATCAATAGCACAAATAAATAAAAACTGCTTAGGGATGCATTATATAGTCTACTTGCTCTTGGTAAAAAAGACTTCCTGAGTCTCTCTGTAGAGCAGGAGAGTGACAGCAGCCTATCGCTGAAGCTGCTCCTCTGTCTCAGCACCAGCTCATTTTTCTCAGTATTCTAGTCTCCACCACAGACACAACACAGTCCTGATCAGAACCAATCACAGAAGAGCCCCCCCAGCACACCACCCCATAAAAGACTGCACTAACCACCACCGATTTATAGAAAAGTTGCAACATCTTTTTTACAGACTTTAAAAGAGGCAAGTCTTCTCAAAAAGTACAGTCTGCTCTGCATTTTTTTATAGTGCAGATCTGTGTTGGCTGACCAATCCAGTTTCTCGTCCAGCTGCAGTCCAAGATATTTATAAGAGCACACCACCTCAATCTCCTCGCCGCTGATGTTAACAGGCTGAGGAGATGGACGGTGCCTCCTAAAGTCCAGGATCATCTCCTTGGTCTTGGAGATGTTCAGCTGCAGGTGGTTCAGATGACTCCAAGCGACAAGGCTCTGGAGAACTCGATAAAAAGAATCCTAACAGTGCCACTCCCTCTATCAAGGTGCATGATGGACCGATGGAGAAGATGGAGCACAGCGTCCTCCACTCCCACATTCTTCCTGTTGGCAAACTGGAGGGAATCTTGTGCAGACTGCACCTGAGGTAAAAGAATGCCCAAAATAAGACGTTCCAGTACCTTCATTAGGTGAGACGTCAGTGCCACGAGTCGATAGTCACAGGGGTCACCACTTGGCCGCCCCTTCTTTGGCACTGGTACGATGCAGGAGGTCTTCCAAAGAGAGGGCACCTTCCCCAGGTGAAGGCTTTGGTTATAGCTGTGCACAACAGGCTCAGCAAGCTCATTAGCACAAGCCTTTAGCAGCCTTGGGCAAAGCCTGTCTGGTCCCGCTGCTTTCCTAGGGCGAAGTCTCCCCAGCTCCTGTCTGACTTCTTCTGTGGTGAAGGTGGTGGCAGAAGAGACAGTGTTAGGCAGCTGGTGTGGGCAGTGCATGGGACCGGAGGGAGCTGGTGCCGGTAGTGGAAGTGGAAGGGCAGGAGTAGCAGAGGAGTCGAAACGATTGAAAAAGGTGTTAAATTCATTTGCCCTCTCACTGTTCCACACAGTTGTAATACCTCCTGCTTTATAGCCTGTTATAGTTCTCATCCCCTTCCACACTTCCTGTATGTTATTGCTCTCAAATTGCCTCTCGATTTTACTCCCATATGCCACCCTTGCCTCATTGAGACAAATCTTAACTTCTTGCCGTCCTAATCTCTTCTGCATCTTTGCTGTTATAAGCTTTTTTCTTCCTGTTAAGCACTGTCTTTACCTCACTGGTCATCCAAGGTTTATTATTAGCATAATATTTGACATTCTTAACAGGAACCACTACATCCAGACAGAAATTAATATAGTCTGTAAGACAGTGGGTTGCACTCTCTATATCCCCATCTGAGTCCAACAGTAAGCTCCAGTCTGTAGATTCAAAACAGCCTCTCAGAGTCTCCTCCATTCCAGCGTGTTGTTACAGACTGCCTCTTAACCAAAGGTGTATACTGGGGCTGCAGGCAGATGAGATTGTGGTCAGACTTTCCTAACGGGGGCAGAGAAAGGGCGATGTAAGCTTCTTTTACATTTGCGTACAGAAGGTCTATAGTCCTCTCTTTGCGCGAAGGACAATCCACAAACTGATAGAAGGAGGCCAGAGTCGATGCAAGAGTCACGTGATTAAAATCTCCGGAGACGACAAAAAAGGCGTCAGGGTGCAAACTTTGCAAGCGTGCAGTAGTTGCATGTATCCTCTCGCATGCCGCTGTAGCGTCAGCACGCGGTGGAATGTTAACACACGTGCAATGACATGCGTAAACTCCCTAGGTAGATAACAGGGTCGCAGGCTGACAGCTAACAGATCACGACAGCAAATAGTGTCTTTTACAGTCACATGAGAGGGATTACACCATTATTATTTACATACAGTATGAGCCCGCCTCCTTTGCTCTTACCGCATGCTTTGGTGTTCCTGTCCGCGCGCACAGATGAGAATTCATTCATGCTTGTTTGCCTTTTTAGCCTTGCTCCATGTTTTAGAAGGCCCCAAACCTGGAATTATTAGTTTTTTGTTTTTTCCTATTCAAAAAGGCGGGTAGGAGTTTGGCTCAAGCTTTCATGAACGCTGCACTACACTAAGCATTTATTATTAAAGATTTCTCTGAACTTTGTAAGGTGGAACAAAGAGCCGTAGAACAGAGAAAACTTCATGCTTTGATGTAGAATCCAAATAGAAACTAAACTTTTGTTCAAGCACCACTCATCAAAGTGAGAAATATTGATGATAATTCATTCTAAAGCCAACCCTTTTAATCAATTAACATGTTGTTAGCTAATTAATAATTAGTCTACTCAGGTTGTAAGATTTTTTCACATTTCCATTGACTCCATATGTGCTTCTACACGTCTTTTAACGAGGCTCTTATTTCCTGAATGTGGTCGGTGGGTTTGTACCAGCTGACTCTCTCTGATTTATTCTTCACTTTAATTTCTTTCAAGCTAATGCTAACGTCTATGGGAAAATACATGGGACGCCGCGGGTGCGTTTACTTCTTGTCCCCAGTCAGCACCACAGGCCATTTCCGTGACGTCATGAAACCCAGCAATACCCCGTGGCGGTCCATTTTAATGACGCTCATCATGAGTCTGCACTCTTCACTTTTGCCTCCGCCCTCTAGAGGCGGTGATCATGACCTGCTGCTGAGACAAAGTGAAGCCTACTGGACATACATTCTCCAGACATTGGCTCTCAAAGGCCTTTTTTTAATGATGAATTTAATTTTCTGTAATGCACTACTTTATATATAAATTCTGTGGGATTAGAACACCAAGCCCAAGGAATTTTTTGCTCTTTCTGAGACCTGGATAAAAAGTAGCACTCCTGCTGGCATTTACACCATCCTCAATACAATCATTTAGAAGGGACAGACCAAATACTGTAAAAAAGGTGGTGGTGTAATACTGTACGTCAAAGAGCAGTTAAACAGATTCACCTACCTCAAAATGGCTTGGAATGTGTGGCAGTCACAATTAGTTTATCTATTGAAATGTATTAATGTAGTTGTAGTGTATAGACCACCAATGAGAAGGATGTGTTTTGAATGGCTTAAAGATGTACTTAAAATCTGTAACAACAAGGAAACAATCGTTCTGGGGGATTTCAATCTAAATTGGTTGGACAAAACTCGCTCCAGCAAATTAAGGTAGTTGGCCAAGCAATTCAATCTAACGCAAATGATAAAAAATCCAACCAGGATAACCAGCACAACAAAGACATTATTAGACTTGATCTTTACTAGTAAACTGGACCGCGTAAATAGAACATTCAACTTAGTCACTGGTATGTCAGACCACAATCAACACTGGTCTCAAGAAAGCGTCTAAAACTCGCTACAAAAACCAGCATAAAGAGAAAGTGTTTACATCTTTGATTCCTAAACGTGACATGGAGCATCTAGACACAGAAATAAAATACACTGTTCATAATGACCTTGTCAGAGGGCAGGACACAGAAGAGACCTGTAACACACTGAAAAACACCATCAGTCAGATTCTTTCTAAATTTACAAAAATGCAGCAGAGTAAACTTAAGAGTAAAAAAAAACCTGCCTCGTTTAATAACAATTTATGGCTTTTAATGAAGGAAAGAGATGCTGCTTTTAAAAAGTATCTCAAGTCTAAACTGGGGATAGACCAGTTGTTGTTCAAGAGCTACAGAAATAAAGTTACAGGTGAACTAAGAAAAGCTCGAGCTGATTTTTTCTTAGAAATAATGAAACAAGCCAAAGGAAACAGCAAAATGATATGGCGGTGTATCGACAAATTGTCTGGAAAAGAGGGGAAAAGAAATGGCCCTATTGAACTACACAAAACTGTTAACAATTCTACACTCACACCAGGAGCACAAACCACTGAAAGAACAGTCTACTTGTGGCAAACGTGTTGAATGATTATTTTATTTCTTATGTTAAAGAATTGCTGCCCCGACCCATTGTACAGTCCAGGATGGATGTGTGGCCCAGAGCAGAGTTGCAGGACCACCATCCACTCTTGAGTGAAGACAGAGTAACTAAAACCAGCTCGGCACTTTCAAATTCTAAAGCAAAAGATGAATGGGGTCTGGACACGCTCTTTGAAGAACATTAAAGTGATTTTGCAGCATCAATTATGCACATAATTAATCAGTGTTTCAATGAGTGTGTCTTTCCTGAGGCTTTTAAAACTGCTATTGTTACACCAAGTCTGGTAACAAAGCATTTCATTTCATTTTCATTTTATTTATTCATTTCATTCAAAGCAACAGAACAAAACAGATGCATCTTGAATATTTTCAGTACAAATGATGAATGAAAGGGCACAGAAAGAAGCAAAAGCTTATGATATCTGCCCCTTATCAACAGAAATTGTATTCTTCCAGGGCGATGCGCTAAAAACAAAAAGTAAGCAGACGTAATTATTATAGACCCGTAAGTATTCTGCAGCTGTATCCAAAGTGATACAAAAAATGGTTGTACAACAGCTGACTGAACATCTGGATGAAGGAAATATGACACATCAAATGCAGTTTGGTTTTAGATCCAAACACTCCACTGAAAGTGCATGTTGTTATTTTCTTGAAATGCTCAAATCTAAACTGGATAAGGGAGGGGTGGTCGATTCTGCTTTCAAAACTCCTTAATTTCAATCTCCCTGCCAAGCCATTGCTTGGTTCCAATCCTACCTTACAAACAGTAACCAATGCGTAAGAATAAATGACAAAATGTCACCACTGAGACCATGTACAACAGGTGTCCCCCAAGGGTCAATTTGGGGCCGTTGCTGTTCAGATCTGTACATCAACAACCTGCCGTCCATCTGTGAAGACGTGGAGGTGTTGATGTACGCGGATGACACTGTTTTCTTTACACACGGTTCAGATGCGAATACTGTGTGTGTGTTCTTTGTCAATGGGAAAGGCAATGGAGTGGTTTCACTGAAATAGTCTTGTACTGAATACAGGGAAAACTGTCACAATGTTCTTCTCTAACAAAATCTCAGCACTCTCCCAAATATTTATATGATCAAAAAAGTCAATGAAGTCAAGTATCTGGGAGTGACTTTGGACACTACACTAACATTTAAGAAGCACGATAAAAAGCTCTGTCAGGTTTTAAAATATAATGTTGCTAACTTTCGCCAGATTAGGAGCTCATTATCGTTAGAAGCAGCAAAATCATATTTCAATGCGATGATAATTTCACATATCCTGTAGGCTACTGCGTGTCGTCCTGGTCCCAAGCCAAAGCAGTCCATAACCTGTAAGATCACTGCATAATCAGGCTCTTAAAATTCTTGACAAAAATCTCGACGTTACCACCAGTGCAATATATTAGACAAGTACAAAATCCTGAGCTTTGACAATATGATCAGATACTCTGATATAAGATAAGATAAGATAAACTTTATTGTCCCACTAGGGGAAATTTGTCTTGGGCATGTAGTGCTAGTGCAATAAACAATAAAAAACACAATACAATACAATAAAGCAACCATAATGTTCACAGCCAGAACAATTATAGAAGAATAGACATACAAAAAAAAAAAAACTATAAATAAATAAATAGCCCAGGTAAAGTGGAGTGGGTAGGTAAAGTAAAGTGGGCAGAGGATCCACAGCAACAGGCCTCCCCCCTGCCCAAAGAAGCAAGGAGGATCCACAAAACCCTAACCCTCCCCAGCTGGGAGGGTTGAAGGGGGGGCTAGGGTAGTGGATCCACAGCTGAAGGCCTCCCCACTACCCTAGGAGGGCCGTGTGTGGGCCAGGGACCGGGACTGGTTTTACATGTTTATTTAAAAGAGAGATTGAGGTGGGAATGAAGGACTGTTTGAATCTGTTGCTTTTGCATCTGCTGGCTCTGTAGCGCTTCCGAGGGCAGCAACTCATATTCTGAGAACAGAACATGGGATGGGTCGCTCAGAATCTTATTGGCCTGGCTAATCACAGCTTCCTCATAAAGGGACTGTAGATCCATCTGGTGCATTACAGCCACGCTCTCAATGAACCATCAGAGTGTTAAGGTCTGTTTCGAGGGGTCACTGTAATGTTCCTAAAAGAAAGTCTGCCTTTGCTCAATCAGCCTTTTCCTATAAAGCCATCAAAGAGTGGAATGGACTCCCAGACAATTTCAAGACCATGGCGGACTTTCACAGTTTTTCATAGGCCGTCAAGACTGGCTCTTGGAGCACCAATATGTGCACACCAGAGTACCAGATGGGTATTCGGCCATCAGGTGATACCCTTGTGGGGTCATACCGCTCTTGTTGGACTCGTGGCCGTGGACACTTAATCCTCCAATTGGTGTCAGCAGGAGGCACCCTGCTTCTGGGTTCTGTTGGGTTTGTTTATTTTTGTTCTGTTCTGTCTTCAGTTTTAATTTATATTTCTGCCCTAGTTTTTACTAATATTTTAAGTTTTTCTTTTTTTTTCTTTTTTTTTGTGTACAATTTTGTTATAGGCAAATTTTGTTAGGCATTGCTTTATTTATGTGTCGTCCCCCTCTGAATTGGTTTTGTTAAATTTTGTTTAGTTTTGCTCAGTTTTCTATCTTATAAATAACTTTGTCTATTCCCATATTATTATTATTTTGACTCTCACTGTTAGTTGTCCTGCCCTCTGGTTACATTTGATTTTTTCAGTCGTGCTGGCCTCTCTCATCCACCGGTGTAGCCCGTGGGCTCAGTGGGTCGTGTGAGCCTATGCTGGAGCAAACCCATTTTAAAAAGTGTGCATGGTTGGATCCAATGTAACTTGTTTAATCTGCTAATGAAATTAAAATGTGTTCTAACCAAATGTATTTATTATAATGCTGTAAAATAAAGACTTTGTAACTTTAGAACCTGGCTCTGGCTTTTGGTATACTTACCTGTGCACCATTGGGGGAATTATTTTAGCTAAATAGGTTTAATATTTCCTGTGAATCCGGATTTAATCTTTTAAACTGTCAAATTCAAACTCCCACACTCGACTGCCATATCATTAACAATAAGGTAAAGTAATGTTTATTAAGGACAATGTACAATTTCATCAGATGTATGTACCAGATTCTAGCTTACAGCTCATTTCATTTGTCCTGAGGGGAGCACAGTTGCAACAGTTTTATTCTGCTGGTACTGTAATCGTGATGCGTGATTGGTTTCTTTGACCTGACTTCTTTCTCTTTCTCTACAGTTGGTCAAATTCCTTCACATTATCCCAGACACAGAGGTATCAACAATGGGTGAAATGAACCCACTCTATAACAGTGTCTATGATCCACCTCCTGATATACTCCCTCCAAGCTACAACCAAGCCCATCTGTACCCTCTAAGGGTGGAACCCTACCCTGGGAGAGACTATCAGCAAGGACCATCACAGACCAGCTTTCCTGCTGACCACACTGGTAAAACATGAATAAATCAAATGATTTTAATGCAGGGACTTTAAGGTGTATGTTAACCTTATCTTAACCTTATTCCACTCCAAACTACAACCAAGCCCCAGGTTTGTATCCTCCAGAGGTGAAACCCTATCCCGAGGGGTCTTGTCAGAAAAGACCAGCACAATCAGGCTTTCCTGCTGACCCCAATGGTAAGTGCTTTCATAGAGCAAAACATATAACGTTGTCAATTCAACATGAAAAAAATCCCTCTCCTAACCATATAACCAAGCCCTGGTCTGCACCATCCACCGGTGGAACCCTATCCTGAGGGCTCCTGTCAGGAAGAACCAGCACAGTCGGGCTTGCCTACTGACTCCAATGGTTAGTGATAATATATAATTGCCAAAATGAATTAAAAAAGTGCAGCAAAATAAACTTTTATTGAACTAGGTTTTGTCATAATAACCAAATTATCAAGTTAAATAATGAGAAATTTAATTTCAATTTGGCAAGTAATTTTAAGCCACAGTTAAAAAACAAATGGTTTATATCTAAATACAACGTTAGTACTTTAAAGACACAACACTTCACATCACCATTTCACCATTTAACTGATCAACTTTTTATGTATTTTAAGACCTCTCCAACACATTTTTTGCTTTTGCAAATAAGACCATTCAACAAGTCTTCCTCAGAAAGGTATAACTGAGACTGTAATAAGTATTCAAGATATTGTAGATGAAGCTTTCCGTTAACTGCAGTGTCTTTTGTTCGTGCCAGGTCTTCGTAATCCTCACTGTACAGATGTTGGTCACGTTCTCCTTTGCAGCTTTGTTCACCTTTGTTCATGATGCAAAGTACTTTGTGCAAAGTAATCCATGGATTTACTACACATCCTATCCAGCTTTTGTTGTGGCTTTAGTCTTCCCGCGCTGCTGTGATGGCTCCCGTCGCAAATATCCTTGCAATCTGGTTGTTCTGGTAAAAACAAAGTTGATTTTGGATTCATTCAGCCTGTGATATTTTAATGTAAATTGCTGTAATCCACAGTTGTTTCTGAGCCTGAGTATGATGTATATGCTGGGAATGATAGCAGCCTTCCATGACACAGACATGTCATAATTGCAGTGGGAATAACAGCTGTGGTCTTTTTCACCGTTGTCCTCTTCACCTTACAGGTCAGTCTGAGTTGTTTTCTAATGGTCTGTTCACACAAGACGTGACCGAGCCAATGATTTCAATGTTAAACCTTTGTGGGTGGGTGTTGGCGTGCGAACAAACGAGGCAGTGCAAATTCAGCGAAAACAGAGTGAGTGAACGACCAATGCTTGATCCGCTTGTGTCCCATTCATTCTACATGAGCGTCACAGATACTGTAGTGGCAAGAACGCACCGCAGTTAGTGAATGCTGGAAGTAATGCAGCACGGTGGCAGAGCGGTTAGCGCTCTCGCCTCACAGCAGAAGGTCGCGGGTTCGATTCCCGCACGGGCCGGGCCTTTCTGTGTGGAGTTGCATGTTTCTCCCGTGTCTGGGTGGGTTTTCTCCGGCACTCCGGTTCCCCCACCAACCAATACATGCACGTTAGGTAATATCCTCCAGCTACGGTAGTCCTGACCAAGCCTAGCAAGAACATCTGGAGATGGGTCCCGAGCGCTGCACTGTGGCGATCACTGCTCCTGAGGAGATGCCCAGAGCATTGAAGGATGGGTCAATGCAGAGGACAAATTCCCTCGGGACATAAAGTATACCTTACCTTACCTTACCGTAAGTTGTGTCTCAGAATAAATGAGTGGCGACCAATGCTTGCCGTTTGCCACGACTTTTACTCTCCCTGTGTGAACACACCATTATGTTTTCAATGCATGCTGCTGTGTAAAAGTGTGAACTAACATGGTACAAATAATATAGGTGTTATATCTGCTTGTTTCTCTATTCAGAGCAAGTTTCCTGTCAGTTCCTTGTGGGGTGTGCTGTTTGCCAGCCTGACAGGCCTGATGATTTTTGCCTTCCTCTGTATTTTTCTTTCTTACATGATCTTGTCTCTTGTCTTTGCCTCACTGGGGGCTCTGCTCTTCATCTTCGTAAGTTACTACTCTATTTTTTAAATGTACAAATGTGATGGACCAACTCTATTAACTTACATTTTATTTGTATTTGCTAGTTTTTGATGGTGGAAACTCAGCTACTACTGGGAAAAGAAGAACTAGCCTTAAGCCCGAAGGAGTACGTCTTTGGTGCTCTCAACCTGTACCAAGACAACATTCTACTATACATTATCGGCTATGCCTTTATATTTGCTTTGCGAGTATTATCAGAATTTGAGTAAATAAGTTGTCTTTATTTGTACAGCGCCTTTTACAAACACAATCCCATAGCGCTTCACTGTCACCAACGTGCCCTTCACATGAACTAGGTCGTGAACTATGATGATGTCCAGTTGGAGGCAAGAGGCAATTTCTCATTCAAAATAACAGACATTTTTGCACATGAAGAACCAGGCATCAGAATCACTCTCTTTCCTTCATGGAGGTATTTCTCTTCCAGGAACATTTGCCTGCTGCACTTGCACTGTCCAAAAGAGAGTCATTGGGAATATCTGCAGCATCAGCCTTGACGTTTTTTTGTAATAATCCAATTTGAGTTTTTTGTGGCACTGCTTTGCTGTATGATAAATGCCAACTAGTTCCAGCTTATCGGCTAGCTTCCTGAACACCCACAATGTCACACCCAATGAGTTATTATAATGACTAGAGAAAGCATAGCCATAGTAACCTATAGCAACAAATATCCAGTTCCAGCAGCCATCTTGAATAGGGAGAGTTTACCAATAATAACTTTGAAGTGACTTTTTCACTTAAATACTTTGATAATTGAACTTTTACGTATTTGTACACTTATTTATGCTTCTGTTTAACCAAACTAATGTGAAAAAAAACAAACATACTTTTATTTTTAGCTATTAAAATCTTCTGTGACAGCAGTGAAGTAAACACAATACAGATACATTTTTGTGTTCATATAATGTAATGACACACAAAAAGAATTTAGTTCTGCATCAGTTCCAGCCCAGTGCAGTGTTTTTTAGGCTGAATATTTATATTCACAATTCAGAGGAAAAATGACCAGACACAGACAGAAAACAGTTCTCTGTATTATTGAGACCATGACTATATAATTATATGTTCTCAGACTGCAGCCTAACAAGACCACAGGCCCAGATGGTTTCAAAGCTCGCCTATTGAAAGACTGTGCGTATCAGCTTAAAGATGTCTTCACAAGGCTTTTTCAGTTCCTTCTAGACACTCACACTGTACCAGTGGCTTGGACGTTTACGATGATCTGGCCAATTCCAAAACGGCCTGGTGCAAGTTCACCAAATGACTTCAGACTTATTGCAATAACATCTATAATCTGCAAAACTATGGAGCGAGTGTTGGCCAACCATATAACATTCTCAGTTCAGTTGGCCTATAAAAGCAATAGAGGCACAGACGATGCACTTCTGATTTAGCTGAACACTGTCACCAAACATCTTACACAAGCCAAGGCCTATGCTACAATTTTATTTTTAGATTTTAATTCAATGAAAATAAACATTCTATTAAAAAGACTTGTTGACCTTAATATTACCTCAGAGTTGATCATGTGGATCAGACAGTTTCTCTCAATTGTTCGGTTAATTGATCATCTTGATTTTAATCACAAGAATAAAACATTATATTCAGGGCGCTTAAATAAGCAAAACTTTAATCTATAGAAACTGGTGAAGGGCAAATTATCAGCATTGGCAACAGTTTGGTTTATTGAAAAACTACCAATATTTGGCACGCAGCGCTAATGTTAGCTTGTCTCCGGCACTCTCTGCTCTGCTGGAGCAACACAGAACAGCCATAGCCGCTGACTTTAGGGCGACTTTTGACGTTGTTAATGGCAAGCTGGATACTATTCAAGCCATTCAGTGGGGCCGGTTAAGCCAAATTATTAGACAAATCGTGCACTAAGTGGTACAAGCACCAAATTTTCTAGGGATGCAGTTTTGGGCTTACTCTTTCAGAAAAGTACGTTAGAAACCTTAAATATTCATTATGGCCGCCAATTTTCAAGATGGCCACCAACTAATCTTGCCATTTGTGTTTGCTTTTTGTGTTGCATTTGTACATATAATACTTGTTTGATTCACTGAAATAGTGACTAACATGATGAGACTTCATTGAGCAATGAAACAACATGTATGTAACATAGTCATAAGGTTTATATGGTAATTATGCTATTATTCTCTCTCTTACTGGCTATCTGTTACTGTTAATTTCTTACTTGTAAATTAACATGTATTTACATGTGTACATGTGTCAATGACTTTATCACAAAGATAAATGCAAATCTAAAAAATACCCAAGAGTAGACATTATGTTTGACATCTGGTCACCAGTTCAAAGGCAGAAACAAGCACTACAGGGGCAGAGGTGTCAGGCGCAGGGTAACTAGTACCACCAAAATGACAATAAAACAGAACTTTTTGCATTTCTTGCAAGCAAGATTGTCTCCAACTGCCCTGACAATGTTATCATTGTAACCAAAAATGACCAGGTTGTCTGAAATGTAGAAGAATTTGTTTCAGATGGACAAGCATTGCAATCATGAGGAAGCAGATCCAAGACTATTTGTACATGCCAAACATGTATTGATAAAGGCAAGTGCCCCAGACTCATTAGGTAAGGTAATGTTTATTAAGGACAATGTACAATTACATTAAGCACAGTGGCAGAGATGCTTGTACCAGATTGTAGCTTACAGCTCATTTACATGTGTAGTCTTGGGGAGGGGGGGCACATTGGACATGTTTTTAGTCTTTGCACTAAGTTCATTTGGAGTTCAAGAGGCATGTTTGGTTGAGCTCTGGGTTGAATTTGGACAGGGCCAAGCTATCAGATGGCTCCCTGTGCATGACATTTCAGATGTTTTTCCATGCTTTTACAGGGTATGGCATTGCATCAGCATTTAAAGGCAAGGCCAAGAAAACAGCATGGCAAATATGGGATACAGGTCACTGATACCTTTGAAAAGCTCAGTATCCAGCAAATATCACTCATAATGACAATGGCATATTAGAGTAGTTTAGAATAGTTTGTCATCATGATGTATGATAAAAACAACACAAATGTTGAAGTAAATGAAGCGAGGCTGGACTTGTTTGCTCAAAGCGACGTTCATAAGATGCAGTACCGCCTTCAAAAGCATCTTTGGAGCAGCATATAAGACGTGCCACATAAATTGTGTCTGGAGTGAGGCAACAATCTGTCAAATGACAATGGAAAACCCTGCTAACTGGGTGTGGCAAAAAACGGGGGATACATGGCAAGTCCTGTGGTCACTTCTGACACCCATCAGTGAAAACTGCAGCAACTCACAAAGTGTGGCTGTAAGTGTGATTGCCGTGGAAGGTCCAAGTGCTTCTGTCTTGACCTATCATGCATTCAGCTTTGCAAGCGTAATGCAATGATGAATCATAAGTTATAAGTTACAAAAAATGTATAATTCAATCAGTGTGAGTGGTGTTTTCTAATGTGATTGTTTTACATGCAGTCATTGTATTTACTGTTCATTTGTTAAAGCAGTGTTTCATTGTTTGAGAAAAATGGTCACAATACTATCCGAAAATATCAAGCTGATTTCTCCAACTCAGAACATTTCATTGTTTTTTTTTTGTTTGTTTTTGTCATATGGAATTAGAAGGTTACAAGTTCAGTTATTATCAGAAGAACAACCAAGTAAAAAAAAAAAACAACAAAAAAAAACAATTATAGCATGTAAATAATGGCTCTTCAGTATCAAAAAGCTTGATCTAGAAACAAATGATTATAGGTTGCCTTGATACCAAATTCACAATTCATATTGATAATACAAAGATAATCATGATCAGTCAGACTAATCATACAAAGATGACCATTTGTGCTTAATATGACCACTATCATGAAAATCATTCATCATGTTATTGTTTTTTTACACATACTGTTCTATTCTATAAAATATTTCAATAAGCTGTATGAATAATGATTTTACAGCCCATATTTGTAAAAACAGAATGATCAAAACAAAGTTACAGGGAATAACATACATTTTATTCGGAAATTGCATTTTGGGGGCGGCTAACGTACTTTTTCAAAAGAGATATACTATACTATACTATACTCTTGCCAAATTTGGTGCTTGTACCATAAAGTGCACAATTTTAGTAACCGGCCCCACTAATTATGACTGGCCAGGGGAAACGCATCAGCGATCTAGAATCTAATGCGGAGGACGTTAGCCAGCGCTTGGCTAACCTTGACGCTACGTGTGAATCATTGAAGAAGGACAACAAACAGCTCAAGCCTAAACTTTGTGATTTGGAGGGAAGGAGCAGAAGGCAAAACCTTCGTATTGTGGGTCTACCAGAGTCTGTGGAGGGTCCACGGCCAACTGTGTGTGAGACGCTGCCATCCCCCCGGAGCTGGATTGTGCCCATCGCAGCCTTGTGCCTAAACCGGGTCCGAACAAGCGGCCGTGTGCTGTCATCATCAGATTCCACCGCTTTCAGACCAAGAACCAGTTAATCAGAGAGGCGCGAAAATGAGGTGCTTTGGAGAATCGTGGGCGCAAGATTTTGTTTTACGAGGACTACACTGTCGATGTTCTGCAACAATGAGCTGAGTACAAGGATGTCATGGACGAACTATATCGAAGCGGGTTTCGTCCGTCTCTGCTGTTTCCCGCAAAGCTTCGTATCACACTTCCTGACGGTGAGAGGCGTTGGTTGTCATCTGTCCAAGAGGCTACTCGCTTCATTGAAAGCACCAAGGACTGATGTGCCCTGCCCTTTAAAGTTTAAAGTTTGTTCCTGCGCTGTTCCATGCAAGGTAAATTTGCTTGTTCTTTTTGTTTGTCTGTTTGCCCCTTTCTGTAACTCTGGGGTGAACCTATTATGTTCATCATCATGCGAGATAAAAGCCAATTGTTATTCTATGCAACCTGTTGGAATGTTGTTTTTTTCTTCTAGGGGTTAGGGTTTTATATATATATATATATATATATATATATATATATATATATATATATATATATATATATAATTCCCTTCTCACCCTATGCGGGTGGTCTCATCCGCTTTCCAAGCTCGGGCAGTTTGAGGGTTCTGCGCAGTATCCTTGCTGTTCCTAGGACTGCACTTTTCTGGACTGAGATGTCAGATGTAGATCCAGGGATCTGTTGTAGCCACTCATCCAGTTTGGGGGTCACGGCCCCAGTGCACCGATCACCACGGGCACCACTGTTGCCTTCACCTTCCAAGCCTTCTCCAGCTCTTCTCTGAGCCCTTGGTATTTCTCTAGTTTCTCATGCTCCTTTCTCCTGATATTACCATCGCTTGGTATTGCCACATCCACCACCACGGCTCTCCTCTGCTCTTTATCCACCACCACCACGATGTCTGGTTGGTTCATTACCATTCTATCTGTCTGTATCTGGAAGTCCCACAGGATCTTGGCTCGGTCATTCTCTACCACCTCCAGGTGTTTCCCACTTAGATCTTGGGGTTTCTAGTCCGTACTCGGCACAGATGTTCCTGTATACTATGCCAGCCACTTGGTTATGGCGTTCCATGTACGCTTTCCCTGCCAGCATCTTACACCCTGCAGTTATGTGCTGGACCGTCTCAGGGGCCTCTTTGCACAACCTACACCTTGGGTCTTGTCTGGTGTGGTAGATCTGGGCCTCTGTGGCTCTGGTGCTCAAGGCCTGCTCCTGTGCAGCCAGGATGAGTGCTGTCCTTCAGCCCAGCCCTTTCAAGCCATTGATAGGATTTCTGAGATCAGCCACTTCATTTATGTTATGCAACAGTTTTTAATAATCCACCAATTTTATGTGTAACAATATATAGACCACCTAAAAAATGCAGTCTTTTTATCAATGAGTTTTCAGAGTTTTTAGCAATGTTGCATAATTCTTATAATATGATTATTTAACCGGTGATTTTAATTTGCACATTGACGTTTTAGATCCTTTTTCTACAGAGTTTTTAAATGTTCTTAACTACATGGATTTTACCCAGCACGTGACACAGCCGACTCACAACAGAGGACACACCTTGGACCTGGTCGTCACACATGGCCTGTCTGCGAGTGTGTCCTCTGTTGTGGACTTGGCTGTGTCAGATCACTTCTGTGTGTTTTTTAATATCACTGGTTTTATTCAGCGGGAGACCTCTGTGAGAACTGTGAGGAAGCGTCTTCTTACCCCTGAAGTGGCTGCAAATTTTATTCAGGTTTTAGAAAACACCCCTCCAATTATTTTACCTGCCCCCTGTGATTTTGTTGTGAACGATTTTAACAGTAAACTTCAAAACACCCTGGACAAAGTTGCCCCATTTAAATTAAAAAAGGCCCCCTCCAAACCAGTGGCCCCCTGGAAAAATGAGGAAACAAAACAATTGAAAAGAAATTGCAGAAGGGCAGAAAGAAAATGGAGAAAAAATCAAATAGCTGTGAACTATCAAATTTATAATCAACAACTAAAAACTTACAATACTGCAGTCAGAAACAAAAGAAATGCATACTTCTCAAAAATAATCTCAAACAACAAAAATAACCCCAAAATTCTTTTCTCCACCATTGATCATCTTATTAACCCTGATTTTAACAGCTCCAAACTCCCTCCCACTGATGCTCTTTGTGAGCAGTTTGCAGACCACTTCATGGGAAAGATAAACAAAATCAGATGTAACATTTGATCTACTCAAACCACTGTTTTTAACACATCTGATTGTTTATCTTTACCAGAGGAAACACTGGACAGTTTTGTCCTGGTTAATGCTGAGATGCTTGATAAAGTTTTCTCGTCAGTGAGGCCCACCACTTGTCTTTTAGACCCCGTCCCAACTCAGTTTTTTAAGTCATTTTATGAATCTTTTAACCATGATGAACTGCTCTCTTCAGACGGGGTCTTTCCCACTGCTTTTAAAGCTGCAGTGGTCAGGCCCCTGCTGAAGAAGAGCAATCTGGATTTTAATGATTTTAACAATTACAGACCAGTATCTAACTTACCATTTTTAAGCAAAATTTTAGAAAAACTTGTTTTTACTCAGCTAAATTATTTTTTAAACTCACACAACGTTCTTGAAGAATGTCAGTCTGGTTTTAGGGTAAACCACAGTACCGAGACAGCCTTAACAAAGATTTTAAATGATTTTAGACTAAATTATGATTCTAAACAGGTGACAGTGTTGGTTCTACTGGATCTAAGCGCTGTCTTCGATACAGTAGACCACACTATTCTTTTACACAGACTCAAACACCTGGTTGGCCTCTCTGGTACTGTGTCCTACCTCACAGACAGAACTTTTATGGTAAGTTTAGATACCTGCTCCTCTCAGGTTCATGAAATCACATGTGGTGTGCCTCAGGGTTCCATTTTAGGTCCTGTGCTTTTTAACCTGTACATGCTCCCTCTTGGTGATGTCATCAGGAGACATGGAATCAACTTCCACAGTTATGCAGACGATACACAGCTTTACATCTCCATGTCTCCTGATGACACCAGGCCAATGGATGCTCTTTTTAACTGCATTTTAGACATCAAATCCTGGATGGCAGAAAACTTTCTCCAGCTTAACCAGGACAAAACTGAGGTTTAGTCATCGGTCCTGAGGCCCAGAGAGAGAAACTTCTATCCAAATTACAAACACAGTCTTTTAATCCATCATCACAAGTAAGGAACCTGGGCGTTATTTTTGACTCTGAGCTGACTTTTATTCCTCACATTAAAAATATCACAAAAATAGGTTTTTACCATCTTAAAAACATCGCCAGAGTCTGTCCCATTCTCTCTCGGGCCAACACAGAGACGCTGATGCTGCTTTTATCACCAGTCGTATAGACTATTGTAATGCCCTGCTCTCTGGTCTTCCCAAAAAGTCTATTTCAGGTTTACAATTATTACAAAATTCAGCAGCTCGTGTCCTGACTAAGACCAGGGGGCGGGACCACATTACACCGGTTTTAAAATCGCTGCATTGGCTCCCTGTGTGTTTTAGGATCGATTTTAAAGTTCTTTTACTGGTTTTTAAGTGTCTTAATGGTCTTGGGCCTTCTTATCTTTCAGAACTGCTTTTATATTATGAACCCTCGCGGACCCTGCGCTCCTCCGGCAGCAGCTCCTAGTCATTCCCAAAGTCAGGACACACACTCACGGCGAGGCATCTTTCCAGTTTTACGGGCCCCGTCTGTGGAACAGTCTGCCGGAGGACCTCAGGGCCGCAGAGAACATTCAGGTTTTAAGAGCAGGCTCAAGACCCATCTTTTTAGCTTAGCTTTTGATTAGTATTTATTGTTTAACATGTATTTATTTAGTTATTTATTATATTTATTTATTTATTACTAGTGTTAGATTTTAGTATTGTTTTTCTTAAGTTTAGCTCTTGTTTGTATTTACCTTTTTTATTTATTTTAATTTTCTTATCACTTTTAGGTTCCCAGTGTTTCCTCTGAGGAGCCTCTGCACCAGGAGCTGTGGTCGGCTGTGGCTGCTGGGCTCTGGCTCATGGACCCTGGAGGTTTGGTCTTGACCTCATCTCCTCTCTGGGCCCTGGGCTGGTGCCCTGTGGCTGCGGGTGGCTCTGCTCCTGGTGCAGACAGCTCCTCTGATGATGCTGCCTTTGGTCCATCTGTACCCGGCCTAATGTATGTGAATGTATTTTAGTGTTTGGGAGTGTGTGTGTGGGGGCGTGTGTGTGCGTGTGTTGGGAAGGGGGTGGGGGTGGGTGTATGGTGGGGAGGAGGGGTAGAGGGTGTGTACATGTATGGGGATTGTCTTGGGGGTGGGGGGTGGGGGTGGCGGCAAGCGGGATTGTTTTTAATGCACTGTGAAGCACTTTGTGTTACATTTTATGTATGAAAAGCGCTTTATAAATAAAGTTTGATTTGATTTGATTGATATGTTCCGATGGTACATCCCATGTAAGGGCTTGTCCTCCCATGATGGTTCCTCCTCCAGCACCTCATCATCTGTTCCCCACTGTCTGAGACATTCACTGAGTACGCCATCTGTTGGGGCCTTGTCCTTGATGTACTTATGGATCTCGGATGTTTCATCCTGGATAGTGGCTCTCACGCTCACTAATCCTCGGCCTCCTTCTTTTCGGCTAGCGTACAGTCTCAGGGTGCTGGATTTGGGGTGGAACCCTCCGTGCATGGTGAGGAGCTTTTGTGTCTTAACATCTGTGGTCTGTATCTCTTCCTTTGGCCATCTTATTATTCCTGCAGGGTATCTGATCACTGGCAGGGCGGAGCTGTTTATTGCCCGGGACTTGTTCTTGCCATTGAGCTGACTTCTGAGGACTTGCCTTACTCGTTGGAGGTATTTGGCCGTTGCCGCTTTCCTTGTTGCCTGTTCAAGGTTGCCATTTGCCTGTGGTATCCCAAGGTACTTGTAACTGTCCTCAATGTCTGCTATTGTTCCGTCTGGAGTGAGACCCTTTCTGCACACACACAGATATATATATTAATATATATGTGTATATATATATAATATATATATTTTTTTTTTTTTTAATTTGTGTTTTTCTTTTTGATATTATTAAATAATAGTATTTTAATGTATCCTTTGTTTATTATTAACTTAATTCATAAACCTTTATATTAAGACTGGGCTTTGTTCTATTATCAGACACATTTGCTGTTTATGTACATTTGCTGTTTATGTATATAGTACACTCTAATAAATGATCCACGACACCAGTTGCAGTGACTTCAATATTTGCATATTTGGAAACAGAAAAAGTAAGTTAAATGTTACAAGTCAATATTCTGAACAACAATTGTATCTTAATTCCCCCTTTTAACTCAAAACTCAGAATGTTCAACCTGATTAAACTACTGTCTTGCGAAGAATAACATTTTCTACTGAATACAACTTTTGTTGAAATTGTGTTTGACTGGAAAGAAAAATCTTGTCGGCAACTTAAATTTTTGACTTGGCAACTTAAGATTTTGAATCATCTGCCTGACTCCTCCCACTGAACATGTCCGGGCAAATCCAACAGAGCAAACGGCTACACCCTCTCTAGCGACAACCCGGAATGTCGACATTAAAGTGTAATTGTCGATGTTGCTGCATTAGCATATTTTCTCTCCCATCCCGGTACTCCGACACCTAACATTTTTTGTCGATGTAGTGGTGTCGATGTAGTTCTATTGTTCTCAGAAATGCCGCTTCTCCGACAAACTTTTGTGGGTGCTTCTATTAAATCATTATTTAAAAAATATATACATAGCGTTTTCTCACGACTGTTTACTGATCCAAACATGACGCTAAGTATAAAAAACAGCGCGTTTCTTCTTTCTGTTTATTCTTATTTCCGTTTGTCAAACTCTGCTTCTAAGGCCCTTGTCCCGGCTTCTGTCCATGGTGCTGAAGTTAAACGCAGGAGATCGATCAATAACTAGATAAATAAGTAAATGGATAGATTGAAAGGATGATGTTTGAATTATTCATACAAAATCCTAAAATATCCTTCTTTTAGAGCCGCAGTCAGGCTGCGCTTTTTTACACTCAACAATCCCCGGCAGTTGTGCGCCTTTCACGTTCCAGAGGAAACAATTAAAGTTCCCTACAACAAACTGTCACAATGTTATAAAAAAACGCCCTTCTATCATCTTTCTGACTGCTTATTCACCGCGCACACAGTGCGCCCTAGTCCGCTTTGAGATCAGCCTGCAGCGGCCTCGCCCAGCCTCACGCTGCTGCTCAGGCCCTCTTCTACAAATGTACATATTTAGGTGCTGTGGCGTCTAAACCACGAGAGTCTTAAACACTGTCTTTATTCAGACCTATATTTGAAAACAAAAGTTTGTAAGAGAACGTTGTGATGTGGTCTGGACTTTTACTGGGGTGAAATGATGTTTAACTTTATCAATGCATTATAAAATGCATTATCATACTGTTTATATCCACATTTCACACATGAATTTTCTCAGTTATGACTGTAACCTTCATGCATCATACAACGTGAAACGATTGGTCTCTTTAATAAAACAAACAGTTGTTTTTAAAGCAAGAGACATAAAAAACACCATGGCCTACCTTTCTCCTGATTCTCGTCGTTCCACGGAGCCTTCACATGACAATGTTCACAAAAATCCATGGTAATAAATCACAAAGTCTTCAAAGTGTAAAACATAATCCATAATCATGTGCAGAGCTCCTGTCCGTGTGACTCTGCACATCCTTGTGCAATACGTCCCCGTTAAAGCGCGTAGCGTTGTGGAGAGGTTTATACAGTCTGCCAGCTTAAAACCACAACGTATAAGGCCAAAACACACGGAGCCTTTGAGGCTGTCTTCGGAGGCGGACTGAGGCGGAGCAGAGCTGCGTGTCGTGGGATCAGGCGTGTTATGTTCGTCGCAGCAGCGGCAGCTCTGGTTCAGGAGGACGATATGGGCAAAGTCTACAGCTTTATTCAAGTCAGAAAAGCAAAAAATGTTTAGAAAAAAAGTGCTGCCAGTAGATAGAAGAAAAGAGACGCCGTCAATACGTGGAAGCTTGGAAAATAATGTTAATTCCGAAATGAAATTCCGCCAGACTTTGACTGTAAGCGAGCGAGTCCAAGTCCAGACTCGAGATTCAGTCCAAGTCCCAGTCTGAGACCAGGTCTGCACGAACACTCGCATTGCTCTGGCTGTTTGGAGAGTGTTAAAGCAGAGGATAAAGTTTTAAAAGTATTCTGTCTCTACGTCTGTCCAAAAAATACTTCTCTGTCTTACCGAGGCCAGCCTGTCAGAAAAGCAACGTGAATGAAGGAAGCTTTGTAACCGAGAAATAAAAGTATCATTTTTAGCCTACTTAAAGCGACAATAAAGTTGGTCACCACACATAGGACTATTGGTCATTATGACGTCACTGTCTGAGCTTGTGTCGGAGGAACGGCACCAATACATTCGGAGGACAGGGATGTCGTAACAGTGGGATTTAAAAATAAAGACTTTCGGAATAACGACATGTCGATAGAAAGGCCTGTCGACAGAGAGGGCTGACCCCAGAGCAAACACATGCACTGGTACCAAATAGCCCTATTATGTATCGCCTAGCTCCTAGTTCCTAGCTCCTAGTTCCTAGCTCCTGGTTCCTAGCTCCTGGTTCCTAGCTCCTGGTTCCTAGCTCCTGGTTCCTAGCTCCTGGTTCCTAGCTCCTGGTTCCTAGCCTCTAGCACCTTATTTGAGTAAGTCCAGATGAGGTCAACAGTAAGAGCACTAGACAGCTGAGAGAAGAGGCCTTAGCTCTGTTACAAAACACGCACCTCTGAATGACAAGAGAGTTACAGAAACAACGCATTTGGACATGAATTTTCTGCTGTTTAATAAAAATACTGTAATAAACCTCAGACTGAGACATCTTTGTGACAAGTTTAAACGTGAAGCTTCAACAACACTTTACAGCACAAACAGTAGATCTATATATGCACAGGACAGAACAGAATAAATATAACAGACTCACCGTCATCAGTCTGTGAGAGAAATATTCCAGTAAATCCTCCTTGCTTTGCAGAAGCAGCCACACATCTCCCCTTCTCCCTTCTCCCCGCTGTAGCAGACTGTAGCAAATGAGTCTGTGGCTTTAAGTTTGTTTCTTCACACATAAATAGTGTTAAGTGATGCGGTAATACATTTAGTGAAGGCAATGTGGCACTAAAACCTTATATTTTCAAAGTTCATAAAGTTTGTTTTATGTTTTGTGTGTCTAAAGTCTGAGTCAGTAAAACTGTTCATTTATTACAAACTCTTCATTCACAGATCATATATTGTTAGAAATGTCATTCATTTTTGTGCAGTGCATTGTGGGATGTCCACTAGCTCCTTACCTTCAGTAAGTTAGCATCAGAGGTTTCTGTGCTAAAGGAGCCAAGATAGTTAGCATAGAGGCTTCTAGCTCCTAACTGCTCAATCCGAACATCTCTTAACATGGCCCTGGCGACGCACATCCGGTTTGGCCTGAAGTGGCTGGTGGCTATGGGGACAGTTTGATGAATTCAGAAGGAGCCAAGGTGTTTGTCTGCGTCTTCACACAGAGAAAGACCTGAAGAAGGACCACATTTTGTAAATTGGAGAAATTTGCTTTCGATACAGCCTTGACAAAGAGCTCACATCTGTGTTGTCAGAACATAGAAGACTGTAACATTAGGACATACATGACAAAGAGGTGTTCAGTTCATGGTTTGATTGAGTGTCCTCAATGTCCATGTTGAAATCATCTAGTTTTTTTTTATTCATGTATATCTTTAATAGTGTTTATGATAAATATCTGCACTTCTGACATATTTTAAGCACACATTTATCCAAAATGTAATGTAGAGTCTAGATCTTTAGACCGCTAATTGATGCTGATCCGGATTGTAGTAAGTGACGCGCCTCTCTCGTTTCTGGCGTCTTGAAAGGCAACTCCATGACAGGCAAAAATCTTCATTAAAAATCATGTTTTATTTCTTTCAACGTTAAAATCTGATTAGTATCAAAAGATAAAACCATACAAAGACCCCAGTCGTGGCGGTCAACAAACTGTGTGCTTCCCGGATCACATCAGGAACACCTGAGTGTCGCAGGAGAGGGCCTGCCCCATATAGCCAACCCCCCAGCACCTCCTTCTGGTCACACCCCTATACACACAGAGGGCATGGCTCCAACACTCCGGCCCCTATAATTGATCCTAACTCCCAAGAACAATTATATAACACACAAATAAGGAGACATGCTTTTAAATTATACACATTAACAATCTAGCCAATACCAAAAGAATTTTTACCTCATTTAGCATTTACAGACAGACCATTTACTACCCATCCTAGAGCAGTCTTTATAGCGTAGGGTCCATTCTCCTGACTTGGAATCACATCCAAAGGCTCTGAAAGCTTAGGCATATTACTCCCAATCAGCAGGTCTACTTTACCTCTGACTGGTGGAATTTTAACCTTAGAAAGATGTGGCCACAGAGCCAAGTCCTTCATATTTGCCAGATTGTCCGTGTTTACAGGCATCTTACTTTGTGTAAATACACGTGGTAGCTCATAGTAAATCTCAGTGTCCAGTCCAGACACCTTCAGGCCAGTCACAGAGTGGGTCGACACCACCCTTTCCTGTCCCATAGTCTGTAGGACAAACTGCGTTCTTTTTCCAGAAAGATTCAGTCTTTCCATTAGATCTTCAGAACAAAACGTTGTGGAGCTGCCAGGATCCAAAAAAGCATAAACGTCTATAACTTTGTCACACTGGCTAGATTTTACATGAACAGGGACAATGGGGAGAAAACAATTATTTCTACCGGCCCCAGTAAGACCACAAGTTTGAGAAGCAGCTGGCTCACCTTCATGTTCCAAACCCATGTGATTCCTTCTATCAATGTGAAGCACAACGTGATGAGATTTTCCGCAGATATCACAGGTAGGGATATTCTCACAGTCTCTTTTCTGGTGTCCAGGATAAAAACATCCAAAGCACAATTTTTTCTCCTTCAGAAAGCCAATCTTTTCGTTATAACCCTTTCCTTTAAACTGCGGGCAGTCCACTAGCAGGTGACTTTCTGAACAGGAAGCACAGGAACAACACTCTCAGCTTCTACACCGCTATACTGTGCTGCTAGAGGTGCAACCGTGGTCGCAAAACTAGTCCCTCTGGCAGTGTTGGGCTGGGACCTTAATCTTGACCCACTCGAACTAGCAGATGAGTCTGGAATACTGCCAAACACAGGATCCGACAAATCTTCACCTGTCTCTCCACAAATGTCACAAGATCTTTAAAAGTGGCCCGTTGACTTGTGCCCTCCATTATGTCATATGCAACATTTCTCCATCGCTCCCTAAGCCGATATGGTAATTTGGCCAGTATTGCCCTCATATTTGTTGGGATGTCTAAATCTTTCATGTAGTGCAAGTCCATCATAACATTACAACATGCACGTAAAAAGAGTGCAAAGGACTGCAAAGCATCCACATCTTCTGATTTGATAACTGGCCAGGAAAATACTCTTCCCATGTATGCACTTGCAATTCTATGTTCGTCACCAAAATGCTCTTGTAATAATTGTTTAGCACGTATAAAGCCACTTTCCGGTTCCATATGCAAGCAGCTACGTACCAGTTCTTTAGGAAGCCCTGTTGTGAATTGTTCCAAATAATACAGACAGTCTCCTTTGCTGGCTCGGGCCTCCACGCCTTGCTTAAATGCTCTACAAAAGGAAATATACTGCAAAGGGTCACCATTAAACACAGGAACATCTCTTGATGGCAATGACAGCAACAGTTGTTGTTTGATAAGAGCAGCAGTCATTTCATTCTGTTTCTCAAGTATTCTGCAAATGTTCCTTTGAGGTATCACCTGACCTGTGTTTACATAAGCTGTGGTCCTCGGTTCGACTGAAGGTATCCTCAAATGCTGGCGTATCGCAGGAGGAGACCAGGAAAAAGTTTCACCAGGCTCGTATTGTGTTGTTACTTTAAATTCATTAGCATTTGGATTTAAACATTTGGTAATGAGTTCAGCCTTCTCTCGGTCACAGTTGGACACTTTAGCATTAATAGACACTCTGGAGCCACCCTCATAAGATTCCAACACAGCTATTTTTGCAGCAGAAGCAGCCAATTTTGCATCCAACTCCAACTACTCCTTTCTCCTTTTCAAATGTTGTTCTTGCTCCTCAATAGCATGTCTTTCTTTGAGAACCCTTGCCTCTTCAAGTAGAGCAGCCCTCTCAGCCTCAACTTGGATTAATGCTGTTGATGTGCTACTACACTGACTTGCACATGTGCTTTTTCGATCAGACATTTTACTGCACATAGATGCACTGTCATTAGGATTAATCTCATTATTTTCATCTTTAAAATCATCATAGTTAACATTCAAATTCAAAGATTCTGGACCAGCTAAATGTGCTTTAACATCGGAGATAAACACTTCATTTACCATCATTTTTGCTTTAAACCAGTCGTTATGCTTGTCTCTTTCAACGTCTGGTAACATGTCCATCACAGTATCATGAGCTGCTTTAGCATCTTCACATAAAATTAGAAGTTCATCGAGAATCCTTTGGACCTCTGCAATTTGACCCCTTTGAATAAACGCCTGTATAGTCTTTCTTAATTTGGCAGCCTTATTTAACTTAGTCTTTCTGATTTTTTGTAAATTCTCCAATTTGTCCGCAAAGGCTTTAGCTGTCAACTTTATGGCTCTTCTTTCTTTAGGCCTAACTACACAGTCTGCGTCAATCTCTGTAGACTCGGCGTCAATCTGTGCCTGTCGCGTAAGGACGTCCTCTTTTCCATTACGCGCATCCATAGCTCTTTACGCAGCGTATGATCCTCGTGCGCAGCGCGGGCCAACTTCCCTGACGCCAAACTGGTCCTCGGCAGATTCCCGGGGAATGCACCAAAATGTACCCAGATGAGCCGTGTCTCTCTCTAAACGATCCAGGCAGGGCAGCTCGCCAGTGCAGTCGAGCCCACGGAGAGACCCAACGCCGATCTCCTCATGTTTTCAAAGTGCCAACTGTCCGACAACAAGACAGAGTCTGAAGCGAGTTTGTTGACTTGTGTAGAGTCTAGATTCTTTAGACCGCTAATTGATGCTGATCCGGATTGTAGTAAGTGACGCGCCTCTCTCGTTTCTGGCGTCTTGAAAGGCAACTCCATGACAGGCAAAAATCTTCATTAAAAATCATGTTTTATTTCTTTCAACGTTAAAATCTGATTAGTATCAAAAGATAAAACCATACAAAGACCCCAGTCGTGGCGGTCAACAAACTGTGTGCTTCCCGGATCACATCAGGAACACCTGAGTGTCGCAGGAGAGGGCCTGCCCCATATAGCCAACCCCCAGCACCTCCTTCTGGTCACACCCCTATACACACAGAGGGCATGGCTCCAACATGTAATCCCAGTTCATGTTTGTTTGATTTGAAAGTTTAAATATTTTTTATAAACTGTGTGTGTGGGACAAAGCAGTACTATAGAGCTGTAACTAATGATCATTTGTCAGACAAAGCTAAAATAATGTCACTTAAAGAGAGTCTTGAAATAGAACAAAACCACTAAAACATGAACCTAAAATGTTTTTTGTCTGTTTGTTTTAAGGGCACTGAAGACTTTGAAGAGAATCTTCATTACAAAACGTTGAACATTGCCATTGTGAGATGAACTAAAACCAGAAGCAGCATCATCAAAGGAACACAAGTTATGTATTGTTTGTTACTTGTGGGTTTTCTACTGTTTATATATAAATAGTCAAGTTTCAGGAAGTTTCTAGAAGACTTCAAAAAATGTTATTAGTCCAACAAAGATATAAAGATGATAAAATACTAAAATGATCCTTCAATCAAAAATATTCTAATACTAGTGATGTATTTACAGCTCTGACATGGGAGTTTATCAGGTCCACTGCTTGTTTACCTCTTCACATTTGGCCAAACAGAATCGAGATTAGGATATTCTCAAATCTGGATTCTAATGTCAAATGCAACAAAGTTTGAGAATATAGTTTTTCCAGTTTCATCAGAAAATGTGTGGAGCAATGTGAACTAAGGCAAGTTTAGAAGTATTACAGACTTTATACATTTTGCTTTGTAAACTTAGAATGTTGTTTGTGTGAAGTATACAATAAACAATAGAAAAAAATATGCTTATTTGTGATTATTTCTTACATTAGACAACTGAAGAAAACATGGTTCTGCAAAATATTAAGTTAAGATCACTTAACACATTGTAGCAATATCCAAGAATTTTAATTAGGTAATGTTTAAAAATGAGTTGACTTCATGGTACAAGATCAGTGTACCCTACCCTAACCCACGTCACAGTCAGGTCCAGGTCCAGAGACACGCCACAGTCAGGTCCAGGTCTGAAGACACGTCACAGTCAGGTCCAGGTCAGAGACACGTCACAGTCAGGTCCAGGTCCAGAGACACGTCACAGTCAGGTCCAGGTCCAGAGACACGTCACAGTCAGGTCCAGAGACACGTCACAGTCAGGTCCAGGTCCAGAGACACGTCACAGTCAGGTCCAGGTTTTACTTTGTTCACAAGTGTCTCTGACTCATTTGAAACGTTATTTCACACTTATTTTTTTGGCCAAAGGTTAAGTAAATCTTACTCAACTCGTGACAGATTTTTTCCTAATTTTAATATGTTGCAGTTTAGACATATATATTTACAACAACTCAAATCCAGATGGACATTTAATTCAAGTCATTCAGGCGAGACTTGCAGTGTTGTCACCAGTGCAGACGGAAAAGTCCAGTCTTTTTGACTCATGTAGTAAAAACACAAATTGCTCAACCCTGCTCATTCTTCAGTGGCAAATGTTTGTATTTTGTCAGCAGGTTTAGGCCTGGTGTTGCTCAATGGCCCTGGAGTGTGTGTGTGTGTGGAGCACATGGAACACTGGGTCCCTCTGTCCTGACGTAGGAAACTCCAAAAGTCCTGGGCTTGTGAAACTCTGAAGGCTTAAAAGGCCAAGCTACACAAAGAGAGAGCAATGGAAAAACAGAAGCACCAGGGACAAGATGAAGGTAGGACGCTTGTTTGTGTTTTCATTTAAGGCAGCAGGGACCGGCTGACACGTGTAGCACCAGTAACAACAACATAAAATGCATTCAACGGATTATTTTTTACTCTCGAGTGTTTGAACTGGATAAACATGACTCTATATTTCCATTGTAAAGCAAAAGGAAGTAGTGATAGATTAGAAATAAAAATGAAATACATTTTAAAAGATCCTCTGGGGCCCAGTAGCAGATGGCCGGGTTTGGGCCCTGGACCGGCGGTTGGGGACCCCTGATTTAAGGGAATGACGGCTCCAATGAGTAAAGGAATGCTTTATAAGATTTTGATTTCAGTGTTTGCTCTTCTTATTTGAAATACAACGCCGGGGTACACCAGTATGTTTCCATTTGTGTTATCCAATCAGAAAGCAGAACAAGCCTCACATGACTCTCATGTGCGTTGCCAGTTTGGTTTGTTGGAGCCTGAGTGATTTGAACCATGAGTGAGGAACATGTTTGAGTCTGTGATAGGCTGAGACACTTGTTTCCACACAGTTCTCATTGCCCTCCAGTCACTTTAGGATTGAAACTGCACCATGACAAAGAATCAAGTAAATTAAAACTTTTGTTAGTGTTGCCAGAACAAGCTTTGGAGGGCACCGGACCCACTTTGGGAACCACTGCTCTGAATGAGTCCTTTGACACCAACGTTTTGGATCATTCTAGAGCTTTGCTGCACACGCTGGACAATAAGTGAGGAAAACAGCTCAAAGTCTAGCTGCTGATGAGACACGGGACTGTGTTTGTTTGTAAGACATGTGTAGCTGTATGTCCTAACCTGTTTGTTTTGTTTGTCAGTGTGACTCTGCAGCAGTGGTGTCAGTGTGGCTCTCCTCCTGTCTCCTGTTCGGTAAGACCACAACACAAACGGGACACGTCTCCACACGGGACAGGAGTTCAGTCTCTGTCCTACGACGTGTAACTTCTGTCCCACACGGGACAGAAGTTGGGTCTATGTCCTACACGTCTCCACACGGGACGGAGTTGGGTCTATGTCCCGTTCAACTTCAGAAGACACATTACACTGCTCAGTGTGATGTGTAACTGTACATTAAATACCCAAAACTTGTCCCACATTTTATCATTAATGAGACTTTTATAAAACATGAACAAACCAGATTTAGCTGCTCCTACAATGTTTTCTTCGTCTATCGAATGTTCAAATGATGATTTGTCCTGATGAACTAACATTGGATGTTTAATGGTGTTATGTGTTCTTCGGTGGAGAAGTCCCTGTGACGGGTCGTTAGAGTTGTGCAGTCGTGAAGTTACAGTTTGTAGTAAAAGTAAAAGTAGAAGTGAGAGATAAAACAGGAGCAGAACAAGGTTTCAGTCATCACACTGTTTTCAACCTCAATAAGTGATTATTAGTAACAGGTTGTTCTTGGTGGATTCTGAAGAATGTATTGAGCGAATAGTTTGGAGATGTTCCTGGTTGAGCGTAGCAGCAGGCGGAGCAGACGTGCACAGATCTTGACTGAATGTAAGTTGTTTGTTTGCTGTGGTGTTGCAGAGCTGAGGCGCCGTGTCCTGTCGCTGGTCTGACTACGGCCCCTGGTCCGAGTGTGACCCTGCTCCAGCACCAAGGTCAGTAGAGACGGTGATTCAGAGCAGAGTGTGCACGGAGCTCTGAAGATCTGAAAACATTTAGCCGTCATTACAGAAGGATTCACTATTAAAGCTGTTTGTACACAATGTTTCACAGTTTAATATGTGTGTTGAAATACCTAAAGAAGAGTCTTTAGAATGAAGTACTGGGCAGACCTAGAGCTGTCATGTTTGCACCAGGTCACACTGTCCCCACACTGTTCCAGGTGCGCACTCGTCACATCCAGGTGTTTGCTCAGTTCGGAGGAGCCCTGTGTCCCGGGACGTCCTTCGATGTCCAGCCCTGCTCCACTCACAAACAGTGCCCCCTGCAGGACGGATGTGGAGGGCGTTTCCGCTGCTCATCAGGTAACAGCAGAGACACAGCTGAGGCAAATGCTTTTATCTTTCAATTTACCGTAGGTTTGAGATCATATCTCGTAATTAATTTTTTTTAAATGAGAAATGTATATTTTTTAGTAAGAAATGTTTCCGCACTCGATTGCCTCATCATGTGGCCATAGAAGGCTAACATACGGCAGAGTTTCTGCCCACTTTTAGATGAAACTAATCCAAGTCTAAGGCAGTAGATACAGATATTCAGCCTGAAAACCAGCTGACTGGATTGTGTTTTAGTAAAACACATCTGTCCTAGGTGACGGGACAGACTAAGAGCAGTTCAAAAACTCTCATGAATAGTTTAAAGACAAGGACCGCTACGTCGCCCGGATTGGCGTTACAGGGGCTCCACCCTGGAGCCAGGCCTGGGGTGGGCGCTCGCCGGACCTTTGCCCATGGGGGCGGCCGGGGGTGATTGGCCAGAATGGCCCCCCGATCTTAACCAGAGTGGTGTTTTGTTTCTGGACTTCTGTGCTTGCCACAGTTTGTCTATAACAAACACCATGTTCCAACACAAGGGTGTCCATCAGTGCACGTGGCACCAGGACACCCAAGGCCGGAGGTCAATGATCGACTTTGTCGTCGTGTCATCGGACCTTCAGCCACGTGTTTGGACACTCGGGTTAAGAGAGGGGCGGAGCTGTCAACTGATCATCACCTGGTGGTGATTTGGATCCCCTGGCAGAGGAGGAAGCCGGACAGACTTGGCAGACCCAAGCGTATTGTGAGGGTCTGTTGGGAACGTCTGGTGGAACCGTCTGTCAGACGGGTCTTCAACTCACACCTCCGGGAGAGCTTCTCCCAGCTCCCGGGGGAGACTGGGGACATTGAGTCTGAGTGGACCATGTTCTCAGCCTCTATTGTCAATGCAGCTGCTCGGAGCTGTGGTCGTAAGGTCTCTGGTGCTTCTCGTGGCGGCAATCCCCGAACCCGGTGGTGGCGCTCGGAAGTAAGGGATGCTGTCAGGCTGAAGAAGGAGTGCTATCAGGCCCTGTTGGCCTGTGGAACTCCTGACACAGTTGAGAGGTGTTTTTATGGACAGAATTTCTAGGCGCAGTCAGGGTTCGGAGGGTGTCCAGTTTGGAGACCATAGGATCACATCTCTGCTGTTTGCAGATGATGTTGTTCTGATGACTTCTTCAAACCAGGACCTGCAACATGCACTGGGACGGTTTGCAGCCGAGTGTGAAGCGGCTGGGATGAAGATCAGCTCCTCCAAATCCGAGGCCATGGTTCTCGACAGGAAAAAGGTGCCTTGCCCTCTCCAGGTGTCCTTGCCTCAAGTGGAGGAGTTCAAGTATCTCGGGGTCTTGTTCACAGTGAGGGAAGGATGGAGGTGAGATTGAGGCGGATCGGTGCAGCGTCTGCAGTGATGCAGTCGCTGTATCGAACCGTTGTGGTGAAGAAGGAGCTGAGTCGAAAGGCAAAGCTCTCGATTAACCGTCAATCTATCTCACCTATGGTCATGAGCTTTGGGTAATGACCGAAAGGACAAGATCACAGATACAAGCGGTCGAAATGAGTTTCCTCCGCAGGGTGGCTGGGTGCTCCCTTAGAGATAGGGTGAGGAGCTCAATCACACGGGAAGAACTCGGAGTAGAGCCGCTGCTCCTCCACATCGAGAGGAGCAGCTGAGGTGGCTCGGGCATCTGTACCGGATGCCTCCTGGACAAAGCTCCCTGGTGAGGGTTCCGGGCATGTCCCACTGGGAGGAGGCCCAGGGGAAGACCCAGGACACGCTGGAGGGACTATGTCTCTGGACTGTCCTGGGAATGCCTTAGGATCCTCCCGGAAGAGCTGGAGGAGGTGTGTGTGGACAGGGAAGTCTGGGCCTCCCTGCTCAGACTGCTGCCTCCGTGACCGACTCCAGATGAAGCGGAAGAAAATGGATGAATGGATGACATCTGCCGATTAGCCGAGCTTCTGTCTGTCTCAGCCGCCTTTAGAAGGAACTCATTTATTTGAGTAGTTCTGTGACAATAAATGAGGTGAATATGTGACCAGATTGGTTTAATGTCCATGACTGTAACACAAACTGGCCTGCGAACTGAAGCTTGGGTCTCTAAGTCAACAGCTAGTTTTATACGTATATATTTTTCAATTATAAAACTCCACATTGCGGTGAAGATCTGTGTGTGTGTGTACAGAATAACCATAATAATTTTTGGTTTTTTTTGTCAGTACAATGAAGCGCCTTAGTTTTTAGAACCATAAATCACAAAAACTCGTCCCTAAAAACATCACAAAAGATTGATTTAGAAAACATCATGCACTTGCTGTCCCAAAGACGATTATAAACCTCATCAAAACAGCCAAAGTAGATAAAAACAAGCCGAATGTTTAGTTTGGGACGTGTTTTAGGCCGGTGCATCAGCTCGACCTGCTGTGCAACGGGACCAGGACTGTGAGGACGGACTGGACGAGGCTCGGTGTGAGGACTCCCACTACGCCTGTGACACCCAGAAGAGCCCGCCCAACTCCGACCTGACCGGCAGAGGGTGAGTGAACCCTCCCACACTCACACACACACATCTGCTTTCACTTCAGGAAAAATGAACACAAGTTGATCTGTGAAATAAATCTAATATGCTTAAGGAGAAAACTTAGGACTTGACTTCTGCTTTAAAGCTGGGCTACCAGAGGGCAAAAGTGAAAGTAGATATTACCAATGAGTTAGTTGCTTTCATCAATTCTTTGAGTTTAGCTCAAGAAAACACATTGATCTGTTTTTTCTTCCAAAATGTCTTACAATATCGGGCTCCATAGTACTCACGAAAAAATAAATATCTTAATTACGAGATAAGGATCTCGGTAGTTACAAGATGATTTAACATGGCTTTTTCGGCACATTTCTAGTTGATCGTACTCCCTTCACTAGGTCTTCTCGTATTGGTGCCTATTATCGCTGTTGACTTTTCTGAGTTTTGCGAACATATTGTAGAATGTTTGTTCTGTTGCACCGCTTCGAAATGCTTTTTAAGTATAGCTATTTCAAGATCGTACTCTTTGATGGGGAATCTGGCTTCAGACTATATGTTTAAAGTTACAGCTAGCGCTGTGGTTCGTAATCAAGTGCGAGGGTGTATTGAACATGGTCGACGAATAGAAGGATGGAAAAGTAGGTATACAGTGAATGCTCCGGTCGATCCCACTTGCGGTCATTGTTTTAGCCTGTCTTATTATTAAGAACGGCCAGTGTTGTGGTAGTGTGTCCACCCCCAGTAGATAGGTACTGCTTGAGTTTGGTAATATTCGGCAGAGAATTTCTTTTTATCAAATGGAATTCACAATTTCTCACTCTCCATCTGTTTTGACGTCAGTGCATTCTTCCATTTCTTCATTAGATGGGGAATGTGCGGAAATGCATATTTTCATGGTGGTTCAGGCGGTAGTTTCTGGTGTCGGTAGAGGTGGGTAGAGTTTGGCTTATAAAAGGAGTAGATGTGCTGCATAACCGACTTCTGCACTCTCATCTGCACGCATTTTCTGCATTACCGCCCCACTTCTTGGTTGTGATCGTGGCGTGTAGTGCTATTTCTATATTTTTTGTGTTTCAGCAGTTTTTCTCTTTTCGTTTTGGTCTTATATTGAAAACCAGACGCTGGAGCACACAGAAAAAAACTGCGCACATTTCTAGGATGATGAAACTGACTGTCAACAGTGGAAGGATTTGTTTTTAAAAACCTGCCGATTACCGCTAGCTTCATTTCTGGTGGTGACAGCTTCCACTGGCGTCATTAGAATGCCTGCTAACTGATGCTTGAGTCATTAGCTAGTTTTCATACTTTTTGTATGACCATAAACTTACAGTGAGACACGTCACTTAATATTTTCTCATAATAAGATCTAACACAAATCCGTGGACATCTTAGATATCTTATTAGAAAAATACTATAGCATAGCCCAGAAAAGATACTCGGTTGTGGATAAAGTCTAGTAGCTATAGAAGGCGGTGGGATATCAGAATGTGGGAAAGCCATTTAAACTATCTCGTATTACGAGGGAATTATCTTGTAATCGAGATAAATATTTATTTTCGTGAGTATATGGAGCCTAACAATAGACCTTTGGTGCACAATCAAAAAGTCAGTTTCTCTAACTTTAAGTCGCGACACATCCAATAGTTGAATCTTAATAAACAGACACTTGAGGAGTAAAGAAAAGTGAAGTGCTGAGCTGAACCTGATGGAAAGACGAAGAGTGTGTGCTTTTGCATGTCTGC